>LOEQ01000402.1:299597-316069 GCA_001685075.1 Bramus lutescens | reverse complement strand
AACCAACCAACCAACCAACCAACCAACCAACCAACCAACCACACACAAAGAAACTGACAAGCTGGCTCATCAGGTAAAGGTGCCATGTTGCCAAGTCAACCTGAGTTGATTTCTACCATGGTGGAGAACTCACTGATTTACAAGTCATCCTTTTATCTCCACATACACATTGAGATGCACTTTTAAATGCAATAAACTAAACAGAAGTAATCAACAGACCCCCTGCCCCCCAGGATCTCCCTGTGAAGCCATGGCTGGTGTCAACTCAGAGATTGGCCTACCCCCTGCCTCTGGATTGCTGGGGCTAGAAGCGTATGTCACCACACCTGGCTAATAACCAACATCTCAAACATAAAATATAAGCACAGAATTTGGACTTTCACTTTTGCCCAGAGTGGATAGGACAACAGAAAATAACAGCATATGGTGAATGTTTGTGTATGCATAAACATAGAGAACATGGGGTATTCTTGCAAAGGACCTGTGTTCAATTTATAGTACTGATGCCAGACTTTGCAACTGCTGGTAGCTTCAGTTTCACCAAAGACACCCTGTTCTAGCCTTCTTGGGCACATCTACATGCATTCAATACAGAGACAAACAGAGATGTTATAGATGGGGTTAAACCTATACTGCAGACTGGACAGCAACTGTGCAAAGAGGGCTGATCAGACAACTGACACATATACCAATCCCTGGATCCCACAAAGGGGAAGGAGAGACATGATTCTCAAATTGACCTCTGACTTCTAGAGCTATCCTGTGGATCGTGTATATATACTCCCACATTTACACAAACATGGATCTTTACTGTAAAGACAGACAATGCAGGAGAACCTATTTTCCTAGCTATGGAGACTCAGAACAAAGCTGTTGGACAAATCAACCAAGTGTACCAGTCAGCCAATAGTTACATATGGGTAAACCTTTCAGTAAGATGTCACAATTGGCCTGTAAACAGGAAAAAGGAAAAGAAGTCAACAAAGAGCAGATCTGATAGCTAACAATATTTAAACCAAGAACTAGTCGAGCCAGGTGTGGTAGCAATGTGCTTTTAATCTTAGCTCTGGGGAAGAAACAGGCAGGATTATCAGCCTGGTTTACATGGCCAGCTTCATGTCATCCATCTTTAATAATAACAAAAACAAAAAAACAAGCCATGGCGCTAGGCAGTGGTGGCACACGCCTTTATTCCCAGCACTCAGGAGGCAAAGGCAGGTGGATCTCTGTGAGTTCCACACCAGCCTGATCTACAAAAGCTAGTTCCAGGGCAGTTAGGACTACTATACAGAGAAACCTTGTCTTGAAAAACCAAAAAACAAACCAACGACAACAACAAAAATCAAAGCAACCTATAAAGAACTTCTAGTCACCAAAAGAATATAAATACATGAACAAGATAAAGGCTGAAAGAAGGTACTTCCAACAGACAAGGATTAGCACTCAATTTATACAGGGATAGAGTTGGTTTATTAGTTAAGAGCACTGGCTGCTCTTTTAGAGCAGTTGGGTTCAATTCCCAGCACTCACATCACAGCTCACAAATAAAATTCCAGTTCCAGGGATATGTCACCTTTCTTCTTTCCTGAGAGTACCAGACATGCACACAATGCACACACAGACAAAACACTCATAAAATAATAAGTCAGTCTTTTTGCTGCTGTTATTTTTGAGATAGGGTCTCACTATGCAGAACAGGCTGGTCTTGAACTCATAGAAATCTACCTGTCTTTGCCTCCAGAGAGCTGAAATTAAAGGTATGTCACCATAGCTAGGCAGCGCTGGCTCACACATTTAATCCCAGCACTCAGGAGGCAGAAGCAGGCTGATCTCTTTGAGTTTGAGGCCAGCCTGACTCAAACAGTAAGTTCCTGGATGGAACTTGTTGCGTGTGTGTGTGTGGGGGGGGGTGGGGACGGTGACACACACCTGAAGAGGGATCATCACACCTGCCCTAATTTACTAGTATATTGTGTATTTTCAGAATTTGGCTGCTTAATAGGAATGTGAAATAAAACATTATTGAAACTACATATTTTAGAGATGAAAATAAAATTTAAGTCTAAGGATGAACTCAATTGTTATATGCCAAGTAATTAGAGGCATGTGGCACTCTGTGAGTTCCAGGCCAGCTGGGGCTTCATAGTGAGACTCTGCCTTAAAACAAATTCAAAATTCATAAAATTCTAATTGTTTTTGTTGTTGTCGTTAAATTCCCTGAAACTGGGTTTGTCTGAGAACACCAGACTTGCCTTGGACTTGAGCAAATCTTCAATTCTTATTGAAAAATAAATCTGTAAGCATTTAAATGCCTCTAGATATCACACAATTTATTCCTAGTGTTTGTATAAGCATTTGAACAATTAATAATTTGAAACCATGTCTCTAAGTAATTAATTATTCAGGGAATATTTTTTTTAAAGATTTATTTATTTATTAAGTATACAACATTCCTTCCATGTATGCTTGCAGGCCAGAAGAGGGCACCTGATCTCATTCTAGATGGCTATGAGGCACCATGTGGTTGCTGGGAATTGAACTCAGGACCTCTGGAAGAGCGGTCAGTGCTCTTAACCTCTGAGCCATCTCTCCAGCCCTTCAGGGAATATTAAAAAAAAAAAAAACTATCTTTACTTTTTTTCCTCAACAGAAAACGACAAGTTTATCTTGAAATTACAAAACAAACAACAAAACAGCAGATTTAATAAAAGAACCAACAGCTGCTTAGCATTTTTCATCTATAAAAACTGGCTAAAGTTGGTGCCGTAGTGCCAGACTGTAAACCTGGCACTTTGAAGGTGGAGGCAGAAAGATCAGGCTATCCTGTAATACAAGAGAACTTGTTCAGAAAAGACGACGACAACAATAACAACACCTCCCCTCCAACAGAAGAAGCCATTTATCTTTGTAGCCTTAAGGGCCTTGTGCATTATATTATATACATCAGGCAAGTGTTCCATCACTGGGCTATAGCTCTCAGGCCTTAACACAGGGTCTTGCACCATACAGTGTTTTAAGGAGTAAACTACAAGGTACCTATCTATCAACAAAAGAGTCAGGGAACTTCATCAACAATTCTTGGCATTGTTTTGGTATTTCAAACATGTCTTGTTGGCTCAATTTCTGCTGGATCACTTGATCACTAGTCACTTACCTTGACAACCCCACACTGCTTAAAGAAGTCTGCCAGATCATCCAGAGTCACATTGTCATTTAAACCTTGCACATAAATTGCACTGTTGTCAGAATCTTCATCAGGATCTATAGGAAGGCCTTCCAGAGAAAATAAGACAGAACAGAATTACTGTCCTGTATTAATGGTGGGTTCTTCTTTTTGGGGGAGAGATAAGCTGGCCTCAAACTGCTAATTCTCTTTTTTCAACCTCACCCCATCAGGAGCTAAGAATAGGGACTTCTTAAGCAACTGAACATTATTATCAAACAATATTCAAAACAAAAGCAAGAGAACTACCAATCATACTGATAGTAAGATGGAAATTTTTGGTTACTTTAAAACAACTGTAAAAGGAAGCCCCAAGTTGTCTTTGCCAAGAATGGCATCAGTCTACAAGGCTGCTGAACTCTCATTTTTTTGGGAAGGTTGCGGAACTCTTATTTCTATGGCATTTACTCAAAACAGCACAAAGTAAAGTTCAAGAATTCAAAGTTACCTAGATCAAGATCTGGTCCTTCATCCATGGGTCCTGCCAACCAGGAAAAGATCATATAAGATATTATTAGTGCAAGCCTTGCAAGCCACAAATCTTACAAACACACACAGCTATCTACTACACCACCATTTGATGGGGGACTCATTAATTCAAAATGACCCGCACTGCTAAAATGGAGCAGTGCCCCTTTAGCGTTTGTGAAGTTTGCTAGGGTTTCTTTTTCCTTTGCTTGTTTGTTTCTAAACCATTAACCAAATACACTCTTAATGCTTTATGTGCCAAATTAGTGTTAAATTAAAGCCAAAACCTTTCCTCCACATAAACCAAATTAAAGCTGTACTCTCCCCCATATTATAGAAGCAGTTGCTCAATACTTCAAGTTACCCTTTGTTTTGTAACCATAGGTTAACCTTATAACCCCTAAGACAATGCCGGCAGTACCCATTAGTCTCTTTTGTATAGATCATTTTTAAACCACTTATGAAACTAGTAAAAATTATAGTTTTCTAAAAACTGACTGTATTTTTTTTTAAACACTATCCATGGTAATACTCAAAAACTTACCACCAGGCTTATTGAAGCCACCTCGCTCTCCAGCGCTGCTGGGGGGATAAACGAAGAAATGAAGGCCTTTCCCTTTAAAAGCCAGTACCGCTCTGAGCCTTGCGGGGGCTCGTGGGGAAGAAGGGCACTGGCTAAACACATCTCCAAACAATGCATCTCTCTCATCTTGTCACTATGCCTTTCTTCAGGGCAGCTCGCTCAAATTTCCTTAATATACAACCTTGCTTGTTTGATTGGACACACCAGTGTGGCTGGTTTCTTTCATGTCAGGGGCTGGTATTAATAGTGCAATACTTGGCAAATTAAGGAAGGAAAAAAAAACCCTAGACCCAAACACCCACCCCATCAGCTGAAACACCAAGGAGCTTGGTGTAGAACTGTGAAGGCAGAGACAATTGCTGTGATGAACCTTTCCAAGTTCATAAAGGTGCACCCTCAACCTCTCCCAAGGGAGAGCCAAATGAGTCCCTAGACTTCCTAACAAGTAACAGTATAATAGAGCAGGAGACAACCACATTAAATGTCTACAACACACATCAGAGGACGCATCCAGCCAATCTTCAGCATAAAGCCATACAGTCCAGGGCCCTAATGGATTCAACAGTTACTGTGAAAGAAGAATTTACAACAAATACCAAGGCTCAGCGGGCTGGGGGTGCAACTTTATAGACATACCAGTTATACACTATAATACAGAGGGGAGAGGGATGATGAGTTGTCGGTTTTTTTGGGAAGAGAAGGCAGTATTTTCTAGGGTTAATAAAGGTAGCTCCCCAGTGGGAAGACCTGACATTTTCTTAACCAGTATTGCACCTTTAATACCTAAATATACAATTAATTTCAAGCTGTTGCATGCAGCTTTGCTTCTCTTTTAAAAGTACACACCATAAAATGTTCTCTCTCTTCAAACACAAAGTTTACACTTTAATGTTACACAATTCTGGAGTATTATACCTCCTCTGGTTCATTACCAAACAACAAGTATGCAGTTACCAAAGTTACAGAAGGATTCCATTTATACAATGAATACATTTTGTTTAAAATATTCTATGTATATTTTTCCTCTCCATATGGACACCGTGTCTAGTCCCACTTTTCATTATGCTGCCGGCTGAGTACTGAGTACGGGTACTTTTTAAGTATTGAAGTGTATACAAGGCTCTCACTTTGTAACCTGTAGCATATAAATGCGACAAAGCATGTTAAAAAGTTTCCACGTTTAACAGCCAATGAAAATATCAAAATACTGAGGCAATGAAAAAGGGCATGTTAACAACATTGAGTGCCTTACCTGGAGCAGACACTGAAAACCATCACCACACCACAATAAAAAAAGGGAAAGGGAACTGCCCCGTGTCCTGTCCTCACAGGATCCAACAGACTGCTTCACAGTCTGTTAAAAACCTATGGGGTAGGCCATGGTCTCTTCTATGACTCCAGGAGAGACTTCTCATCCAGAAAGATGGGCCCCTCTAATAGTAGTCTAACAAAGTCAGTAGAATCATTACTTCTGGAGTATTAAGATGAATAAACTTCAAATTGCTTTTGCATTTGAAAAATACTAAGAATTCTAGGTGATTTGAGACGTGATGATAGTAATTTCAAGTGTCTATGTCTATTTTAAAACATCCACAAAGACGTGAAACCTTTATAATGGAATGATATCCAAATCAGAAGACCAATTTTTACTTTGTCAAATTACTCAGAAAATTTTGCATGTTATGAAATAGCTTTTTCCAATAAAGATTTCACTTACGACTTTATTAAAGTTATGCAGAATAAACAAAACATTAACTATCTTTCAGTAGTATAGAAATTTGCTAGTACATGAATAGGTCAAATTAATCGTTAAGTTTGTTTCTATAAAAAAGAATTGCTAGCTTTTCTTTGCAGTTACCCCAATCAAATTTATACTCACTACAACATTCTGCATAACCTTTTTACTAGTTTGTATAGGGACAGAACACACACATAACTAAATCTGGATTATGTTAACCACCAACATCATACCTCACCTTCATCAAAGTATAGACACCAGAAAGGAACAAGGGATGGAAGGAGGGAGGGAAGGGAAGGCAGAGGCAGCAGGGTCACGTTACTGATCTAAACAGTTTTCTAAACCAGATCATGGCATCAATTACAATGGTCAAACCAATTTAGACTTTTAAAATCTCCAATAGGGAGCGATGCTACACTCACACACATTACTTTGTAAAAAAGTTATTAGATTGTCCTGTGCTCCAACTCAGGCCATGGTTTAAGAGTTACGGGGCCAGTCTTCATCATGTTCAACAATTCTGGGTACAAACACTGGAAACAGCTGCATCCTTTTTTCTGCAGTACATACACCAGGTATTTTAAGAAAACCGTTCAAAGTTCACTAGTTAAAACCTAGGTTGTTAGATGGTTGTGTGTGTTCCATCCCAAATCTATCAACCAAAGAGGTTCTCACCTCTCAACACCATGAAGGGGACTGAAAGCTCTAGTTTCAAAGCCATTATTTGTTCACCCCACCCAACAAAGGTTATTGGCAGGGAAAAAAAGCAAACTGCCACTTAAATGACATTTCCACGTTTTAGAAGATAGCTTGACCTCAACAGATTGTCCATGGAAATGTGGAATAAATTTCTTATGTCTTTCAGTCCCTTCTTCCCATTGAAAATCCTATGGATGAAGCAAAATTAGGTAAAAGGAGAAAAGGTTTGCTCTTACCCCATTCCACCGCGTCCTCCTCCCCGCCCACCTCTGCTCATGCCTCCACGATCAAATCCCCCTCTTCCCCTGCCCCGGTTATCAGGGCCACTCATGCTCCGGTTCTCTCCTGGTCCGGAAAATCCTCCAGACTCCTGCCCATAAACACCCATGCTACTGGGGTGGTCCTGTCGGAATGAACCTAAGGAAAAGAGTCACATCTGTAAGCTATGGACATTTATACCACTGCTTGACATCCTTTCTCTTGGAATCATGATCCCCTCAATTGTAAGTAACTGTACATGTACTACACTGGAAGTACTTCTACCAGAAGGCTCCCTTAAAGAACTATTGACTTAACAAGGCTAACACATTCTTGTACAGCCAGGCTATAATAAAATACTTCCAAAGGGAAAAGGTGCCTTGAAAAAAAAAAAAACATTCACAGGTTTGGGTCTCCAAAAGCAGTTTCTCTGCACTACCCTCCAGAAACAAAAGTAGAGCCGGGTTTTCTAGGGCTCTGAGTTATATAGCAAGGAGCCTTAGTCATTCCAGTCAAAAAAGCACAGATGAAACAAAAAAGACAGCCAGGGCTACCCAGTAAAACCCTGTCAAAGAAAAAACAAAGCCAAAGGGAAAAAAAAAGGCAACAAGTGAGGCAGAAATTAAATAGTTAATGAAGATACTTTTGGGTTTTAGTTACTTCTCCAAATGTAAGCACAGGGACTCCATGGTGGAACTTGTTTTTAAGACCCTGGGCTTAACCCCCAGCAGAAAACAAAAATCAGTTCCACCCCAATCATATCCTAAAGTTTTAAAAATTCCTCCGAACTACAGTAAGGACTCTGTTCCTCTGCTTTAGGGATTCACACAAAAATCAAAACACACAGCCCTCTATAGCTACCTTCCCACTCTTAATGATTCGGGGCAGGTCCTAAAGAATGCCAGCCCCACTCGCTGAGACAGCCCACCCTGCTGACTGAATCCTACTGGGGCATCCAGACTATTCTCCAGGATGTTATGCCTCACACTCATACCCTTGACCCCAGAAGCAAACAGTGGTAATAAACAGCCCCCATTTTCAGAAACTCCAAGCACAAACACTCATACTTATTTCTCTCTTTTAGCAACTCACTCTGCTGCCCGTAGCTGCTGCTCTGTTGGCTATATTGACTTGGAGCCTGGCTGTAGGATCCAGTCTGAGGGGGATAACTAGTGGGAGGCTGCTGCCCATAGCTGCTTTGTTGACCATAGCTACTCTGCTGTCCATAGCTGCTCGGTTGCCCATAAGTGTTCTGCTGAGAGTAACTGCTCTGATCATAACTAGTTGGCTGTGAAGAGGAGTAGCTGAAAGAAAGAAAAAAAAAGTTTTCAGGAAGGAAAAAAAAAAGGCATGTTATTTTCCCCAAGACCCCAAATACAAGACATTCATGGGTATCCTAATAGTTACTTTTTTCATTGTCATGAGTCTCACAATATGTGTAGCCCAGGCTATTCTTCCACCTACACACAACATTTCTGCCTTCACTTCATGAGTGCTGGTATGCTTCACTGTATATGGCCAAGGCAACATTTTTTTGTATTTATAATAACAAAGCTTTAAATGGAAGAGAGAAAATTAAAACAACCCATGTATGCTCTGAGCTGCAGTTTTGAGCTCCCGTTTAAAACAATATTTATTTTGAACTACATTTAAGGCAAATCCAGTTCAGATGGGCAGAATATGTGTATGTGCCTTTAGAAACAACTAATGCAGTGAAAAATAACATTGAAAGTAAGGACAAAGACTCAAGTGAGGTATTCAGTTCCAAGAATGCCTTCCTTTCTTTTTGTAGCACCAAGGCTCCAAACTAGAGCCTCAGACACTAGGCAAGAGTTCTACTCCAGTCATCTAATAAGCTGAGTGGTGACTATGATGTTCTGAGTCACAGTTTTACGGTACAGTGTGAACATGTGTGTATGCCACTCCTAAAATGCCAGTTTTTCCTTCAGACTCAAAATTGTTTTGATATAGTTTCAATCTTTTAAACATCCTTAGAAGTCTAGGAATAAACCTTAGGTTGTTGTATCAAAGGTGCTAGGTCTGTGAAACTACCCAGCAAGTAATCTATGTATCTATATATACTATTAAAAATAAAACTTAGCTGGGCAGTGGGGGCACAAACCTGTTCCAGAACTTGGGAGGCAGAGGCAGGAGGATTTCTGAATGAGGCCAGCCTGATGTACAGAGCGAATTCCAGGATGGCTAGAGCTACTCACAGAAACCCAAAACCAACCAACCAAAATACACACACACATACACACAACCTAACCTCAAACCAAACCCTTAAAAGACTCTCCAAAGCCAGACTTAGTGATACGCCTTTAATTCTAGCACTTGGGAGACAGGCAGATCTCTGAGTTTGAGGCCAGCCTGATCTATAGAGCAAATTCCTGAAAAGCCAAGGCAACACAGAGAAATGCTGTCTAGAAAGAAAAAAAGAAAAAGAAACAAAAAACCCAATGCTCAATGAAGCACAAATATATGCATTTGTTACACCTTTCCACAGCTGTTAAAATGCATGTCTACGCACACAAATTCAACTTTCCAGAGCAACTGTTTTTAACGTGACAGATATGGGCCTCCTTTCCAAGAAGAGTTATAACCCCTGCCCATTGGACTGACTGGAGAGATGGCTCAGAGGTTCAGAGAACTGGTTGCTCTTCCAGAGGTCCTGAGTTCAATTCCCAACAAACCACATGGTGGCTTACACCATCTGTATGTAATGAAATCTGGTGCCCTCTTAGGGCAGAACACTGTATACATAATAAATAAATCTTAATAACCAGAAAACCTGCCCACTTCTGGTCCTTGTTGTATTCAATGTGTTAACCTATGAAATAGATAATCAGGAACTATTTTAGCAAATTAACCTTTAAAGACTCAATTCTGCCAATTCATCTGACTTTTACTTCAAATGAAACACAGGTCAGAAAACTTCGAGTTTTCCTTATTTTAAAGAAACCAAAATTGGACAGTGTAGCTACGGTGGTTAATTTAATACAGAATATGAAGGATAACAGAGTTTGAGCTGGAGTAGTTCAAAGGTAGAATACCTGCCCAGCAATGAACAAGACCCTGGATTTTCTCCCCAGCACTGCAATGGGTGGTGGGGAAGGAAGGTTTGTCCCTACTTTACCCATGGTGACTGCATTTGAGAAGTCTATGGTTCTATGAAGATCATTTCAAACATTTCTGTTTCTCAAACTTCTAAGTTAATTGCAAGAGAAAAAATAAGTTTTTGGTCAGTATTTAGAGAATAGTTATTAAGATAGATCTTAATATACCACTATAGGAACCCAAAACTGAGGTATGAACATTAACTATTATGCAGTCAAGAGTTATGAGAGTTAGAAAACAAAATCTTACCTAAGGAAGCCAATGCTAGGTGGTTAACAACCTGAAAAGAAATACCTGTCTTGTTATGTTATTTACTGGCCACAAAGGAAAGACTGACCTGGTAGGAGGATAGGATGGAGGTGCGGTGACTGGCTGCATGGGGTAGCTCCCAGGTACCTGGGGATAACTGTAGTTACTCTGTCCATATCCTAGGCTGGGCTGGTTATAACCCCCTGTGCTAGATTGAGGTTGACTAGTCTCAGCGGGCTTGTTACCATCCTGTGGTCTAAAAGGAGAAATAAAATAGTCAGACTTAGTTTCAATGACCCCCAAGCCCCAGGTTAAGAACCCTACAGTTCTGTGAGTAATAGGAAACATAAAGACCAAGCTTGAAAAAAAGAAAATAAACCCACTATCAGTCCATCAGTATCTGCTGGAAGAGAACACTAAGGGAAGTGAACAGTGTACTTCATTCGTTTTGTACCTTTTTTGGGGGGGGCACTGCTTGTTTTTCAATACAGGTTTCTCTGTGTAGACCAGGCTGTCCTGGAACTCAAGAGATCCACCTGCCTCTGCTCCCAAGTGCTGGGATTAAAGGTGTGCACCACTACACCTGGCTGGACTTCATTCCATTTGTTCTGTATTAGTAGTTACTAAGGGACTTTCATAATGTTATATTGAGTAAGTAATGGAGGGAGGAAAGAAGAAAGCACTTCTTTTTTAAAGTGAACTTCTGAAAATAAGAAATTTGAACAACAATGTAAACTGAAGTTTAATTTGTATGGTCACAGAATCATACATTTTGAGTATCTGTGGGTTTAAGCCACTTATTTTCTAGAAACAGATCAGAAAAGACACTTTCTAACTTGAGCTGCTGTAAATTCACTTAACCTTCCACAGCAGCCTCTACAAGACAGGGGCAGGGATGCACCTCCCATCCCATGCTCAGATTAACTAACTCAGGACCCCCAATTCCTCAAGGCCCCAGCAGTTTACACCAAGGCAGTAGCAGAGTTAATTTAAGGCTATCTCAAGCAAAGCCCAAAGCAGCAGGTGGACCAGGGAAGATGCAAAAGTGCTAGTTTCTTTACTGAGATGAAATGGGTTGTAAAGTTATAAGGTAAGGTTCTTCTTTCCAGTGAGATAGGGGTAACGACTGTTGATCAAGAGACAGCTACCTATTCTTAAAGGTAGCCAGCTCATAAAACTTAGCTTGGGGGTAGGACACAAAACGATGATCTATCAAAAACCCAATCGATACACAAGTAGTAAATCCCACTGTGGCTTGGATATACATACCACTGTATCAGAGCATCACATGGGACTTTGCACATGTGATAAAATTCTGTAATACCTAAGTCAATTGCAATGGGACCTTCTAGGAACCAGCCGGTTAAATATATAACTACTGTACAGGCTATCTATTGGATACCAACTACGAGTGGCTCTGATTACTCACTGTGCATTTTAGAAGTAATTTCACGAGTGTTTGCCACAGCTAATGTCTTACCTCTACAGCAGATAAAAAGTCTAGGTTACAAGTTGATCTCTTGTTTATTCCCTAAACAGTCTTCATTCAAATCAGAATTCAGTGTTCCTTCAAGACTGTATGCAGAAGCCACCTAAGTGCATTGTCTAAAGCAAAGACCTGAAATCTTCTGTTAAGTAATAACATACACCACTTATCTACCAACCAGCCATGGAGTATGAACTTCATTGGACTCTTAATATTTACCACATAGCTGGGTACCCATGAATTTGTCTATGACTTTCAGTCCAAATCACTACACCATATGGAAGAAATTATGCTTCAACTGAGGAGTAATTCTTTCTAGACATGGAAATATCCTTTACTGATAACTGGATCATATACTACTTCTGACTCATGTGTAACCCACACATCCTATCAACTACTGCATAATTTCCTAAAGGAAAAGTAGTTACCAATTTACAGGGTTAATAAACCAAAGATAAGTATCAAAAGTATAATTCTATTGGTAGTTAAACAAAGTGGGAAAACATACTCAATTTTCTTGTGTTTAGAAAGGTAGAACAGTCTCTTTCTTCCCCTAAAGTTCTGAAACCAGGCAACTGATAGTCCTCATTTTTGGTCCCCAGGCAGCACCATTTCTTTACCAGAACACCTGTTTGCTGTGCTCCAGCACCCTCACTGCTGTAAAGATTGTGAGAACAGTCAATACCCAGGTTATGTGAAGAGCCATCAGAGGGAACTAAGTCATGGACAGTCTAAGTGTACAGAGTTACTCTTTCCTTCATATCCCAAGCTGATGTATCAGAGGAATATGCAACTATTGTCTTACCTTGTAGGTGCAGTGGCTGCTGGCTGCTGGCCATAGGTTGGGTAGGCAGGCTGGGTGCCATATGCAGACTGAGCTGCATAAGAGGCCTGGGTTGTGGTGACTGTAGCAGTGGTGGTGTCATAAGCACCAGTGCCATATCCTTGGACAGGCTGGCTGTATGCCTGGGGGGCAGTTGGAGTGGTATACCCTACAACAAAGAGAATTGGATCAGACTCAAGAATCAGACTCCAGGTCCTTTTTGTCAAGAGTGCTACCAAAACAACTCATAAACTGCCTACTTTAAAGCATCAAAAATTGAATCCTTATATTCTCCTTGTAGGAAGAGTAGCAACAAAGGAGTGTTTAATATTACTGTTTTTATTACATCACTTAAAAAAATTAAGTGTGTGCATATGGGAGCTCACCATGACATGCGTGGAAGCAAAAGACAAATCTTGGGAGTTGGCTCTCTCCTTCTACTACATGGATTCTGGTCATCAGGTTTGGTGGCAAGTGCCCTTATCCACTGAGCTATCTTAACGACCCAAAAATTTTAAAGTCTTAAGTACTTACGTTTTTTAGAAACTCATTCATTCATGCATGTATGTGTTTTGCCTGCATGCCTATCTGTGCAAGGGTGTCGGAAAATTGAACCCTGGTCCTCTTTAAGAGCAGCCAGTGCTCATAAATGCTGAACAATCTCTTTAGCTGTTTTTTTGTTTTGTTTTAGTAATGTTATTACTTCATCTCTTTTCAAACTGTATCTACAAGAGAGGTAAAGTGTGCTTTTTTGTTGGTGGTGTTTTAATATGGGGTCTCATGCAGCCTAGGCTGAGCAGAAGATATATCCTTCTAAATCCCCCAACCCCAAGTCTCCGGCCTTGGGACTACAGACACACCATACCTAGTTTATTGGTGCTGGGGAACACAGGGACCCATGAATACTAGGCAAGCACTCTACCAACTATGCTACATTCCCTACCTCAAGACAGAATGTCTGATATTTATTTATTTATTATGTATACAATATTCTGTCTGCGTGTATGTCTGCAGGCCAGAAGAGGGNCTGCTCATCCAAAGGTCCTGAGTTCAATTCCCGGCAACCACATGGTGGCTCACACCATATGTAATGAGGTCTGGCGCCCTCTTCTGGCCTGCAGGCATACAAGCAGACAGAATACTGTATACATAATAAATAAATATTTAAAAAAAAACACCTTACTTAAAAAAAAAAGCCCGTTGCCATGGAGAACAGGCTTCTTTCTACCCCCATGAAAATGGACTTGACAGAAGACAGTGCTGTTTTTATTTCTCTGATTATAGACTCATCTTACTAGCAGATTTCCTAGAACAAGTTTCTCAACTAATTAAAAAAAAGACAAACCCTCTCAAAACAAGAAATAAAATGCTCAAGAACAGGAGGTAAAGACCAAATGATATAACACTTAAAAATAGCTATGTAATAGTTATCAGGTACTATATTATGCACTAAAATCTACCATTTTAACAGCAGTATATCAATTACCATAAGCTTAAAGTATCATAACCTTTCCTGGTACTGAATCTTTGCTTTCCTCATAATCAAAAGACTCCAGTAAATGATGCACTTTAAAAGCTCAGTCCAGATGCCAGGATTCTCATCTAAAGAACCCTATTCTGCCAGGTAGTGGCGGCACATGCCTTTAATCCCAGCACTCAGTAGGCAGAGGCAGGTAGATCATCTCTATGAGACTGAGGCCAGCCTGGTCAACAAGAGCTCGTTCCAGGACAGGCTCCAAAGCTATAGAGAAACCCTGTCTTGAAAACACAAAAACAAACAAAAACAACAACCAAAAACCCCAAAACAAAACTCAAAAAGAAACTCCATTCTTACTAATGTTAAAAATGATTTCTGTGACCAACATTGCGGGATCACAAATACCAAACCAGCCTGGCCTACAAAGGAGAACATAGCAAAACAAACAAACCCTCAAAAAAAAAAAAAACCCAAGAAAACAAAAACAAGAGTTTTAACATTTAAAAAAAAAATCTTGAACTAAGACTACTTATTTTATATTTAGGACTAGCCAAGAGAGTATCCAAAAACCAAACCAAAACAACCTACAAAAAAAAGACAACACTGAAAACTGAGGTAATATCATTAAACTGTCCATGCTTGCTTACTGTAATCCTTTCTTTTCTACCTCAACTGACAGACTTCTGGGATTACAGACATAAACAACCATGACCAGCTTCAACTTATTTTTATTTCTTTGAAGCAGGGTCTCACTATGTGGCCCAGGCTGCCCTTGAACTCAGTCAGGAACCTGTCTCTGTTTTCCAAGTACTGGGATTAAATTAATTAAAGGTGGCATAACCATCTGATTCAACTCTTTTAATCTAACGGTATCATTTTTTTTGTAGCACAGAATCCGTTTCTTTAACATTAAATAAAAAACCTCTAAAATTATATACAAAGACAGAAATTTCCTGTCTAAACTGGTGAAAGCCACTAAAATAGATTTTACAAAAGAGCCCCAAACACTTTTGAGATCACCTGAAATGGCACTGTTTTCTTTTGTAGTAATAGGAATAGAAAGAACCCAGAGCTTCACATACATGCTAGAGAAGAACAGTACCACTGAGCCCTTTGTCGTGGGGATAATCCTTTTGTACACTGTGAAGATGTTGCCACTGTTTTACCTTGCCTGCCTAGGCACATTCTGATTGGTTTAATAAAGAGCCAAATGACCAACAGTTAGGCAGGGAAGGATGGGGGGATGTGCGGGAAGAGATAGGAACTCTGGGGAGAAATAGGATTTGCTAGTCAGACACAGAAGTGGGATGAACAGTAGTACTAAGCAGAGGTTAACAAGCTATGATTATAATACAAGACTGTAGATTAACATAAACGGGTTAAGTTTTAAGAACTACTTGGGAACAAACCTAAGGCAAGACCAAGCTTTTATAATTAATAAGAAGTTTTCGTGTCATTATCTGGGAGCTGGTGGACCAAAGAAAATCTAACTACGGTCCTACGTATTTTAAAGTTTTTAGCAAAGTTCTAAAGTTAACCATACACTGTACTCATTTAAACTACAAAAGTTCACCTATCCAATTACTCTTTATATGATTTCTCCCTACATGATTATTCTTAAGAACCACAAAAGTTCAACAAAAACCAGACTGATCAAGACAGTAACTTATGTCTTAGATCTGCAGAGTAAGAGCCCGTATAATATTGCTATTAAGAAATGGCAATAAATAAAATAGCAATGTTATATATAGTACTAGATACCAGGTTAATAAGTAATCTTTTAATTAATCTGTAGTACCCACATAAGCACCTAAGCAAAATAAACAAAAATCCATAAAATGACAAGACACTAACAGCACATCTATGGGATTTTGTCAGTGAAAAAGGTGGTAAGAAACATTGTGCAAAATTTTGTTTACACTGAACAGTAGAAAAAAACACAGCTTAAGAATTGTTTGAATCATGTAAGTGAGATGCAAATATATAGTACCGTTCTTCTGGAGCTTCATTTAGAATCCTAGAAGAGAACAGTGTATTTTTATGTATTCCCTCAGATATTCACTGACTTTTATGTGTAAAGGCAACATGAGGCTCAGAAAAATATGCCTGGATTCAGCTTCCTACCAACTGGTTCTTACAGCCTAAAAGCAGTTGGCAGGAGTATGAAAGGTAACTTAGAATCACTTTACCATGCAATAGCCTGCCTGGCTCACTAAAGCCACCGCTTTCTGCTTACAGTGCTCTATAGTTTCTGGGCTCACAATCAGAACTAGACTTTCTATTCTGCTTAAAATCACTTTGTTGGGGCTGGAGAGATGGCTCAGTGGTTAAGAGCATTGCCTGCTCTTCCA
>LOEQ01000402.1:273099-283905 GCA_001685075.1 Bramus lutescens | reverse complement strand
AGTAGCCTTGGCAGCTACAGGGCGTGTGGAGGGTGCAGTGTCACTGCTGGTTGAAGGGCTGGTAGAAACCGAGGCCGTAGCGACCGAGGGGAGGAGTGGTCCTGCCCACTGCAAGGGCACTGGATCCTCATAATCCAGAAAAAGAGCAGAATCTTCGGCCTGACCTGAGTCCTTGCCCAGTCTGCTGAGGGCATCCTTGAGGACAGGAATGGGCCCCAGCATGTTCTAATACTTCCTAAGAATAAAAGCTGATGTTTCCAACCTGGCCTCCTGAGTGGCAGTTGTGTATGGCTCTTCTGTGTTGGCCTGGGGAGGATGAAGGAATGAGTGGAGAAGGAGTGAATGGGTGGCTGATGGCAGGGGGGTGACTTGTGTCTAGGCCCACAGGCCTCTTGCCCCAGTATCCTCAGCCTAGGTGGATCTAGGCTGCAGCATATAGAGACCAAACTGGGTAGGGTCAGGCAGGGGCATTTATTGTCCTGTACATAGCAATCCATGGCATCTGCAGCAGATACTTGGAGTGGGAGTCCTTTCTATACATCCCATCCCCACATGGAACACTGGGGAGTGGGGCTGGGTAGAACTGACTTAAGGAGTACCAACCATTCAGTCAGGAATTAAGCAGCCTGGACTCAGGTGGGAACTCAGCACCAGAAAACAGGGCTCTCCAAGGTCTTAAGGAGGGGAACTGAGACTTCTGCCTCAATCCATGCATGTCTACAGGGCCAGGCAGAGTCCCAAGTCCCTACTTTAGAAGACTAAGCCTTATACCTCCACCCACTCCCCTTTTCACCCCATTTCACAGGGGGAAATGGGTCTGACTTCTTGAGTAGACTTCCTCTCCGGGCCCAGTCCCTGCTTAGTCTGTCATGTACAGGCTGACATCACTGAGACCTGCCTGCCTATCCCTAAGGCCAAGATGGCACAGGGGTCCCTGAGGATATTAATAAATAGGAACTGGCAGTCTCTGGAGGCAGCTGGCCGAGTCCAGGCTTGGGGAAGAAGCCTGGTGTGGAACACTGAAGAGCCACCACCATCCTCAGCTCCTCCTGTCGTGTCTCCTGGGGGTCACGATCTGGTAGTTGGTTGGGTGTCCTCCCCTCTTGTCTCGAAGGAGGCTGGGGGTACCCGTGCCATCAGGGCCTACTCCGGATCCCAGCTCTGGTTCTGCCAGAGGGAATAAAGAGAAAAGCTATGTTATGGGGTGCATTCACATTCATGAAGAGTGGGGGAACCCACTTTGTGCCCTGGGAGGTAGCAGGGTACCCTGGCATCCTAGAGATGGAGCTGTGGGAAATAAGGGTACTGAAGGCTGGTTAGTACCTCCCCACAATCTGAGTCCCCAGCCATCTGATGCCTGATTTGTCTAATGGGGATGGCTGGGCTCACCATTTTTACATGTTTGGCATATGAATAATGCTCCCTAAGATATCAATTTGGATTGATTTGGAGTGAAGGTGAATTCTACATCATACAAATTTCATTGCAAGGAAACCAAACTAGAGAGGAAACTTCCTCTTTCCTTGGATTATAGCACCATTTGGAGGAAGGGCTTAGTAGAGTCAGGCTTTGCCCCGGAGCAGCCTCAGGGAAACTGGACCCCATCAGGGCCCCAGCTGTCTGATTTCTAAAACCAGGGACATTTTCAGATAGACTCTGAGGCCCTAGATGGCACCAACAAAGCCTGAAGTCAGTTACCAAGGGAGTTGTGGTGAGATATGCCCCAATCTGCATATAAGTGGAACCCCAAGCATGAAACAGCATGCTTGCCCCCCCCCAGGAAACTAACATACTTCAAAACCCCAGAAGGTGCTCTCTTGTCCAGGAAGCCTATGCGTATCCTTTGGTAGCCCCTAAAGCCAGGGAGAAGGTCAGGGTAGGCGGTTTTTCTGGTGGGGGAGAGCCTCGGGATGGGGACTTGGCCAGACCTTTCCTTGTTCCTAGGACAGACAGTCGGAAGCTTGATGATGACCACTTCCCACAGAAGGCGCTGCTTAGGGGTGGGCCACTAATGGGGCCTGGCTTTTTCCAGGTGCCTTGTACATCTTCCAGGGGCTATCAGGAGCTTAGCCAGCTAAAGACAGGGTCACCATGTCCCTATTCAGCTCTTCTAGGCTATCCAGCTGTCCCTTCCACTGCTGTAGCATGCTGAGAGGAGGACCACCTAGAAACGTGCTGAGAATCTGGAACTTGGGTCTTTGCTCCCAGTGGTCCCTCAGGTCATTTGGAGGCAATAAGGGATGGAGGACAGGTGCCAAGAGACTTCAGGGGAGGGGCTTGATATGTCTCCATCAAGTCTCATCAAGGCTGCTGAGGCCAAAAGAGGTCCGACAGATAGTCCCTGATGTTTCTAGAGGTCAGAGAAGCCACACGGCTAATGGTGAGGATTAGAAATGGACTGTGTCAAGCAAAACTTGACAAAGTTTTGCTCAGTAGCCCAGGTCAGCCTCAAATTCGCTATCCCCCTGTCTCAGCCTTCCAGTGCTGGGATCTTAGGCATGCAGCCACCATTCTTGGCTTGGACATACACTCCAACCTCCAGATCTTGTCTCACATTAGACTTCCGTCAGTGTTGTCCCTCCACTTCCACCAGACACAACCATGTATCTTCTATGACCCCACACATGGTCCCCTCTTCCAAGAAGTCACCAATGTCTAGCAAGAAGGGCCCAATCCTTGGGTACTCCCTTTGAGTGTCTAAAGTGACTGATGGACAGCTCCCCAGAGCCCAGCTACTCTGCAGGGCCCAGTGCCCAACTAGGCCTAGCACCAGTAGGTGCTTCCTGGTTTTGCTGAACAAAGGACAGGTTCTAGCCCCGACCTGACCGACCCTCCTTCTTCACACTTAAGGTTTTATAAGAGGGGAGGTTGGACACAATATGGAGGCCTCTGGGCATTGATGTGCATATGGGCTGTGAAACAGGGCAGTGACTGGAAGGGGCAAAGGACAGCCAGTGGGCCAGCTCCATCTTCCCACACCAAAGCTTCACCCCAGGAGCCAGGTGCAAAGCAGGGGGACTGCTCCTGCCCCCAGTCAGAAGTCTAATTGCCTCTCAGGCCGCCTGAACCAGCCTTCTAGAACCTTCCCAGTACAGCTCTCTCTGCTCGGTGTTCATCTTCACCTCTCAGAAACCTCGAGGGAAAAAACTCTGTAGACTTCTTAACCTCTGATTCTCCTCTGCTTGGTCACTCACCTATGATCCTTGCCTTTCTGAGCTCCACTGAGATATCACCTCCAGGAAGCCCTCCTCGACTCTCCCCTCATGGTGACAACTGACTAAGGACTTGTACACGCAAGGTAAGAGTTCTACCATGGAACCATGTCCCCAGCAGGCCAGAGGCATATGTATGCTCACTACTCTGTCACTTACCTCTTCTTGGCTTTTGCTACTGGTGCCAGCCCCCACCCCCACCCTAAGCTGCGCCAGGGCAGGGCTACATCGTTTGGTTATGTTGGAGCCCATGCTGATAGGTGGCTGCCAGAACAGGAAAGCTAGTTCGCTGTGCCAAGTTCTATTTCCTTGATGAAAGGAAGGAGCCAGTGTCTTCTGGCCCAGACCAACCACTGAGAGGCATCTTCTTCATGCCCAAGCCTGCCCCAGGCCCTTCCTGGGAGGGTTTGCCCCTGCCTGCCCGCCATGCCATTACCTGGCCAGATGATGGCTTCCAGCAGGGTGACCCGTCTGGCCAGGAGCTCCAGCTGGGCCTGCTGCTGCAGGAAGCTGTGTAAGCTAGGAGCCTGATGGGAGATTGAGAAGAGCAGACGGTGCCGAGTGTGGCCTCTAAGGGTAGGGCTGGGAGCCCAGTGGTGGGGGACGCAGAGAGAGGCTGATGGGCTTCAGGGCAGGGGTCTGGACCAGTGTCCATCAAACCTCATTGTACCCCTAGGAGGTGAGGAGAGGGCGTGCCTAGATCCTCAGGTAGCCAGATGAATGGGAACTTGGAGGGTGAATGTCAGGCTAAGGATCTGGCTCCCTTGAGCCCTGACAGGGAACTTCAGGACACACTAGGACTACAGTGGCAACTGTGGGAGGGATACAGGGGCCAGGAAGGTAGGTCCTGTGAAAGTCTCCAGAAGTTTATGGGGAAACTGGTCAGAACTGGCAAGTGGTCTATTACTCAGAGTTCTCTGGGTCCTGAGTCTGACTCTGTCACCCACAGTTCCCTGCATGTTTGCTCATCTAGCTGCGTTGCTCACGACTTGTCTGGAGCTGAAGTCCCAGTAGTTTACAACCTTGATCCATAATCCTGTGGGCTTGGGCTCTGACTGTGTGTGACCCATGACCCCAGTATGGCTAGAGTTTGCTTGTTAACCTCAATGTCTCAGTGATCCTAAGTCTGGTTTTCTTTTTTCTTTCTTTTCCTTCCTTCCTTCCTTCCTTCCTTCCTTCCTTCCTTCCTTCCTTNTCCTTCCTTCCTCCCTCCCTCCCTCCCTCCCTCCCTTCCTTCCTTCCTTCCTTCTTTCCTTTCTGAGACAGGGTTTCTCTGTAATGGCCCTGGCTGTCCTGGAACTTACTTTGTAGACCAGGCTGGCCTTGAACTCACAGAGGTCCTCCTGGCTCTGACTCTCAAGTGCTGGGATCAAAACCATATGCTACCACACTTGGCTTGGGAATCTGGTTTCATTGCCCATAACTTCTTGCAAATCTCATCCTCCATTGTCTCCACATTCCTGAAGTCCTGTAACTATATCACCCACACTGTCTAGAGAGAGGCACATGGACGGGTCCAGGTGCAGGACCTTCCCCTGTAGAGAAGGTAAGGATTGGGTAGTAGCCTATGCTTCTTCAGTTTTAGAACTGGACTCAGGCCAGTTACACCCCAGGACGGTTTGGGGGAGGCTGGTAAGCAGGGGCTGGGCTGGCCAGCCGTCTGTCTGTCTCTACTCACCATAGAGTCCAATCATTGTTTCCAAGATTAAAACCCTCTCAGCTAAAATCTTCAAAGCCTCGCGTAGTTGGTGCAACCCCTCCCCCTGTGGAGAAAGAGACAGATGCAGCCGTGATGGGGGGTTGGGAGGGGACCCCACAAAGCCTGCCAGTGGCCCCTGCCCCACCCGGGACAAGCACCTGTAGCCCTGTACCACCTACCACAGCCCAGGACCCACGGACAGCCAAACAAGACAGAGGCAAGGCAGGAGGAAGCGACCCCTGAAGACCCCCTCAGAAAGTTCCATTTGATCCTAACTGGCTGCAGATTGTGCCACTCTGGAGGGCAAGTCCTCTGCTTGCCCTACAGGCTGCCATCCATTTGTTCCCAAGGCCCTGGGGAGCCAGCTTGTCCTCTCATCTCCATTCTCACGTCTTCTGCACAGTTCCTGTGACATCCCTGGCATCATCTGTACACTGGGGGCTCTCTGCTTTCTCCTTCCCCCCTCCTCTCTCCTCTCTCTATTTCTTCCCATTTTAAATTCTTAATTTTTAAACATCTTTCTCTTTACTCATAGTCTTCAGATTGACTTTTTGCTTTAAGCCATCACGCCGCCTCACCCTAACAAACTCTATCAGGGAGAGCAAGCTAGTGATTTTGTCCCCAGTAGAATGGGTAGTAAGTGAAAATCAAAAGGCTTGAATAGCATTGCTGCTTAAAATGAGTCTGAGCTGAGGCCCCAGCTCCGTCCCCTTCAGGAGACCGGTCCCACATTCTCTCTGCCAGCACCAGTCCCACATTCTGATACACCTTGGGGAGAGCCCGCAGCCCAGCCCCTCCCAGCAGCAGCTGAAGGTATCAGTGTGTTCCCAGGGGTGTGGCAGTGGGTCCACCAAGCTCCTTCTCTAAGCCCCCCCAGCCCCAGGGCTCTCCACTCCCCCAAAGCAGAGGCTCATTCAGAGAGCTCTCTCGGACTTCCTCCCAGTTTACTCTCTCCTTCCCTAGCACAGGGTCCATGGTCTTCACTTCACATTCCCTCCCTAAACAACTTCCAAAATTGAGTGTTTTCCAACAGAGCACCAGGCTGGTGAGACAAACTATCACAAGCCTGACAGCATCTTGAAGAGCCTCTCGGCATTTAGGATAGGGTGGGTGAAGGGATGCACACATTTCCTTGTGTGTGTGTGGTGTGTGCACACACGTGCGCCCGTGAGGACTTATACAGAGGCCAGAGAGAATGTCTTCCTCTTTGCTCTCCATCATATGTAAGATTTTTATTACATTTTGCATGTGTATGTGTGTATGTGTGTGTAGGCCTCATTGTGCCATAGTGTACATGTTGAGGTCATAGGCCAACTTGTGGTCACAGCATGTGTGTGGACAACAAAGAACAAATTAAACAAATCAGTTCTTCCTTCCCATCACGCGAGTCCTGAAGACTGAACTCAGCCCTCAGCCTTGTGGGAAGCATCTTCCCCAGCAGAGCCACCTTGCAGGCCCCTTCCTCTTATTTTGCTTTCTACATTAATCTTTGAGATAGGGTCTTTTTAAAAAAATATTTGCTTTGATTGTTTTATGTATGTATGTATGTATGTATGTATGTATGTATGTATGTATGTATGTACAGTGTTCTGCCTGCGTATATGCTTGCAGGCCAGAAGAGGGCACCAGATATCATTATTAATGTTTGTCAGCCACCATGTGGTTGCTGGGAATTGAACTCAGGACCTTTGGAAGAGCAGGCAGTGCTCTCAACCACTGAGCCATCTCTCCAGCCCGAGATAGGGTCTTAAGATGAACCTAATGTGTGCCGCCTCAGCTAGTCTGGCTGGTCTTTGGGCTCTACCTGTTTCTAGTTCACCATGCTAAGGTTACAGGCATATGTGCCACGCCTGACTTCTGTGTAGTGCTAGGGATTGGGATTAGGTCCTCCTGTTTGTGTAGCGAGTGCTCTTACCCAATTAGTGATCTTTCCCACCCCTTTTTATGTGATGTGTATATGGTGTGTGTGCATTTGTATACTGATGCTCACATTTGTGTGCATGCACACATGTGCATGGCTAGAAGTGGACATCAGAGTTTTTTCCATCTATTGATTGAGGCAGGCTCTCTCAACTGAACCCAAAGTTTACTCTGGTAATCCTGTTTTTGTCTTCAAGCCCACCCGGCATTTATGTGGATTCTGGGAATTCAAACTCTGTTCCCCACAGAGCTTGCTATCTCTCCAGTTCCTCCTCCCTTCTCGCCTCCCTCCTCTCCCTCCTCTTCCCCTTTGTTTTGAGATATTTCCCTCTGTAGGCCAGGTTAGCTTCAAACTCACAACAGTTCTGTTTTCTTTGAGATATGTCAACTCTGTAGCCCAGGTTAGTCCCAAACTCACAACAGTTCTGCTTCAAACTCCCATGAGCTGGAACTCCAGGAGCCCCTACACCTGGCTCACCATCTAACCCACTGAAGCAATGGTTCCCCATAAGAACATTGAAGCAACTAAGAGGACTCCCAGCACGTCCATTATGAGCTTGTTCATTCCCTGGGGCATTCCTTATGCTCCAACTGTCCTGTTAATATCATAAAGATTGAGCTATTCATGGGTCACTGAACTGCCGTTTCAGCCTGGGGTACTACTGGGCTCACTATAGGTCACAAATGCAAAGTAATTCCTCTTTTAGTATCATGGAGCAGGATACGAAAATGGATGATCCTGGGGCTGGGGAGATGGTTCAAAGGTAAGAGCACTCACCAATAGCGAGGACCTGAATTGGAGCCCCAGAATTCATGTAAAAAGCCACTCAATGCCCATAACCCCAGTGCTGGGCAGGTACAGAGAAAGGGAGGTTGCTGGCTGCTAACCTAGCTGAAAAATAGTGAGCTCCCAGTCCATTCACAAGGGAATAGGGCAGAGAATGATACATGTGCACACAACCACACACTTGTATACACACAGGCACAACATACACACTGCACACACAACCACACACTTGTATACAGACAGGCACAACACACACACACTGCATGCATTTGTATACACACTGGGACAACACACACTGCACACAACCACACACTTTTTTGTTTGTTTTTCGAGACAAAGTTTCTCTGTGTGACAGTCCTGGCTGTCCTGGAACTCACTTTGTAGAATAGGCTGGCCTCGAATACACTGAGATCCACCTCCTGCCTCTGTCTCCCAAGTGCTAGGATTAAAGGTGTGCACCACCACACCGCCCAGCTTACAACCACACACTTGTATACACACAGGCACAACACACACACACACACACACACACACACACACACACTGCCTTACTGCCTGTCCATGCTCCCACTGGTCTCTGAACAGGATGCCCACAGCCTTCTCGAGTCTTTTTCTGGTTCCAGTCCATTCTTTATCCAGCATTCAGAGACATACTTTGCAAACAAAAACCAGACCATACCATTCCCTCTCATTCTTTAATTTTTTTAAAAAAGATGATTTTTTTTGAGATCCTTGAGTATCTCACTCTGTAGCCCAGGTTCACCTTGAACTTGTGGCCTTCCTCCTGCCTCAGTCATCTGAATGCTGGGATTACAAATGTGAGCCACCATGCCTGGCTCCCCGTTCAGAAATACTAAAACAATGTCCCAGTGGCCACCAAGGTTTGAATTCTTTAATGCAGCCTCCCAGTTTTTGAAAGCCTCTAGCCTCTGTCACTTATTGCCTGTCAAACTGTCACTCTGCAAACATCCCAGGCTCACTCTGACCCCAGGCCCTTTGTACAGACTGCCCCTACTTCTCAGCTACCCTGTGACTGGTTATGTTCCCTTCATCGCCAATACACTATAGTCCCAAACACAGCTAAATTCCTTTTGTCCTGTGACTGGTGACCCCGGCTCATGGTGACTTCTCCTGGGGACTGAATCTGCAAGTATTGCTCTGCGCTACCCAGCCCTGAGCATACATAAGAGAAGTTTAGGGAAAAGCAGCGGGTTCCCAGGTCCCCTCGGGGGATTTGGATGTCTCAGCCTGTTTCAGTTCTGGCCCCAGTTTGCCATCAGTTTGCTCTGAAGATCCGGGCCTCAGTTTCCCTGTCTGAATAAGGGCTTCCCTCTTAACTAGGCAGAGTAACTCATGCCAGTCACTCAGCTCTTGCAGTACATGTCTGTGACCACCTGGTGACACTGCTGAGCCACAGCTAAACTTGGCAGGCAGCTCAGAAAGCTGCACTACCCCTAGAGGGCGCTGGTAGGTGAAGTGTATCTGTAGAGTGTCCACAGGATATTTCCACTGTACTAGGATTCCTACCTCCCTCCAACAGAGCTGGTCCCTCAGCCCAGAAGCCTCATGCATCTGCAGCCCAGCGAAGCCTCTTCTAGGCAGCAAGCAAAGGAAGAAGTGCAGGAGGTAAAAGAAGGAAGGCGGGCAGGTAGGGGTCCTGCTACCTCTTGGAATCCTTCCCATAGGTGGTCCTAGGTTCAAGGTCTCACCTGGGGTAGCCCAAGGTTCCCATTCATGGATAGCTCAGTCTGGCTCTGTTGTGACCTGGATTTTCCCATACCTTCTGGAATAGGTGAAAAAAGCCCGTTTTCTCACCCTGGGTCTCTGGGTGAGTGACGGGAGGCAGAGGTTGCTCACATGGGTCTCCCTTCTGGGTCCACACTGTCAAAGGCTGGCACGGGGCGGGGGAGACTGAGGTGGAGAGCAGGGAAGCAAGCATCTTGGAAAGGTAGCAGGGCCCCTAGAAGTCATGGGCTACACGGAGGCGCACTCGTGCAGGATGAGGACTACACGGCTGTATCCATCACTGACTCCATGACCACAGAGAAGACATGGCTTGTGGCTGATGCTGGCCATACCCTCAGGAATGACAGGAAGGCGCAATGACACCTTCTAAAGAGTACCCAGGCTGGCTTTCTTGTACGACACTTACTCGACCCTGCCTATTTTCCAAATGTCTCCCGTGCCGGCAGGCACTGACGCCATGCATCAAGGCATGATTCATTCTAGGTTCATGCGTCTTTAGCAGAGTAGACTCTTGGGCCCCAAATTTGTTCATTAGTTATCTCCACTGATCTTGAAGGTTCCCAGGACCTCACATGCATCATAAGATTTTTGAATGTGTAAGTTGTAAGTTCCTGGGTCTCTCTTCCCATTTGCTCAATCCCTGCTATGCATGTGACAGTTTCTAGGCCTCCCTTTCTATTGTTCAGTTTGCTTTGTAGCTGGTAGTGTCTAGATCTGCCTCATCTCATTTTCCACGGTTCTCTGTGCATATGACAATTTCTAGGTTTCCCTTGGGGACTGCTTGAAGTATGCGAAAGTACTTATTACAGATCTTTTGGGTACAACAGTTAGGTCTCATGACCCCATTAACTATGTCAAACACATATATAATGGTTTCAAGGTTTCCCTTCCCAAGCTTCCTAGAGTCTCTATGTGTATGTTGGTTTCTAGGTCCCCGTTCTTTGTTCCATGAATCCTTTGTCCCCTGTGCTTCCCTTTTTTGTTTCCTGACTTTCTTAAGGTCCTTTTCTGTTTGGGTGGATGCTGTCTTCTCTTTCCCCTTTCTTCCGTAGACAACAGGACAAAGTTAAAACCTTTGACAGGAGGGACCCTGGAAGTGGAGATGCAGTCTGGGTCACCGAAACTTCCCAGTAGAAACAGGCAGAGGAAAGGCTACAGTGGGTGAAGACAGAGACAGAGACAGAGAGCGTGGGTGGGAGCCGCTGGGAGGGCTGGTCCTGCCTAGTGGGGTGTACCAGGAGCGGTGTGGGAGCAGGGCTCCTGCAGGTATGTCACTAGACACACTCAATCCCAGGATCTACTGGTGACAGAATTTTTTTTCCTCAGTACCCAGGGCATGAGAGGACAGGAGGAGGTAGGGTAGAGGAGGGGAAGATGGGGAGGGCAGGGGGAGATAAGGGAGGGCGGGAGAGGCAGCAGAGGGCAGAGAGAGGCAGGGGAGG
>LOEQ01000402.1:243352-254222 GCA_001685075.1 Bramus lutescens | reverse complement strand
CACCCACATGGTAGCTCACACCTGTCTGTAACTCCTGTTTCAGGGGATACAACACCCTCACATAGACATGTAAGCAGAATACCAATATACATGAAATAAAAAATAACTAAATTTTTAAAAAAGTGGTAGCTTAGGGCCAGTGAGATGGTTCAGCTGGGAAAAGTTCCTACAGCCAACCCTAATAACCTAAGTTCAATTCCCAGGACCCACATAATAGACTACAGAAAAGAGCACCTCCAAATTGTCCTTTGCCCTACACACACACACACACACACACACACAGACACACACACACACACACTCTGACATGCCCACTAAACACAAATAAATACAGTTTTGTAAAAAGGTGACATCTTATGGCTGTAATCCCAGTTACTAAGGAGGTAGAGACAGTAGGATCTATAGTTCAAGACCAGCCTGCACCACACAGCAACACTACCCTGTGGGGGCTTAAAGAAAATGACCCCCAAAAGGCTGGCAAAGTGACTCAGTAAGTAAAGTCCTGCCACTGACTTGATGGACCCACAGGTTGGATGGAGAGAACCCCACATACACACAATAAATAAACGAACAAACACATGATTTAAAAAGTTAGGTGGGTCTCTAATAGGAGCCCAGCCTGGTCTATACAGGGAGTTCCAGGCCAGTCAGGGCTACAGGGTAAGATCCTGTCTCAGAAGCTGCTTGTTTTCTCTCTGGGACACAGGCAATCTCTGCAAATAGTTTTCTGGCACGTATTCTAGATTTCTGAGTTTTCCTGACCTTGTGTTTACTGTCTTCATTTTGTAACCTTAAAACCCTTCTTGAGGGCTGGAGAGATGGCTCAGCAGTTAAGAGCCTGCTCTTCCAAAGGTCCTGAGTTCAATTCCCAGCAACCACATGGCTCACAACCATCTGGTTGCCCTCTTCTGGCCTACAGGCATACACACAGACAGAATATTGTATACATAATAAATGAGTAAAAATATTAAAAAAAGTTTCTTCTTAAAAAAAAACTCTTCTTGAGATATGTAGTGGGCATTTTCATTTATGTATATGGTGTGGAGGGGCAGGATAAAGGACAAAGGTGAGAGGCAGGAGGGGCTGTCATTGTGCTTGGAGACATGCCTTGGTTTATACTGGAGGGATGGTATGCCAGGCTGTAGCACCAGGCAGTAGCTTCATGGTGAGGGCAACCGAGAAACAGAGGGCAAAGAGCTGGAGGAACATCAGGCAGGCAAGGGCCATGACTGCTGGAAAGCAGACTGCCCGAGGGTGGAAGCTCAGAGGATGGGCAAGGGGGTACAGGAAGGAGTGGGGGAGGCCAAGGTCTCCAAGGCCCAGGGCAAGAGGGGGGCTGCTCACCCACCTTGGCCTCCAGCACCTTCAGTCTCTCGGTCAGCTCAGACACTTTGCTGCAGTTGAGACAACCTGTGGGGAGGGGAAGGCTGGGCTAAGGCTAGAGGTCTAGGTCCCCTTAGGGGTCTCACCCTTAGGGGAGACAGGTATCTAACAACCCTAATCTATGGGGGAGCAGTGTGGGGCTGGGCTGCAGAATCACCGCAGGCCCAGGCAGCCTATACCCCTCGGGGTTCTTTCTATTCGAGAAGCCTTAAGAATGGAACAATTCTCCCAGCACAGGCTCTGGGGCCCGGTCTGGTGGTCTCAGCATCCAAATGGCCAACACTTAAGCCATAGGCAGGAAATCTTGTTGTTTCCTACTGGGTAGGGTGGCACCTAGGCTACCAGCTCTGGGGATCAACAGACCACAGTTGGATGCTACTGGCCTCACAGGTACCACTGTCTGGCTGTCACAGAGCCACATTCCAGCGTCTCTGTACATTTTTTTTTTAAACAAAGCCTGTACAAACTGGCCACTCTGGTCCTCACCATGGCCCTGTGTGTTACACAAATGCCAAACAGGAGGCACCTGAGTTTGGGACAAGGTTCAGTGAGTGTCCAATACAGTAACCCACACAGCTCAGAGCAGCCAGGCTTGGTGCTGCCCACTCCTGGCTATGGCACCTTGGACAGGGCAAGGTACCACTTGACCCTCTGTGACCTGCTCAGGGGAGAGACTGAACAAGGTCTTCTGGGCATCGTAGGCAGCTATGAAGCTTGAGAGCATCTGGCTGAAGCCTCAGGCTCCCCAGTACAGAGAGGAAACTGGTGAGTTGGGCTATAACTACAAAAGCCCAGGGTCACAAGTCTCACAGTGGCTGGCCCAATTCAGACTCCCCTCTAGGAACACTGTCTGCCTCAAGGCTCTCTGTCTGGGGGATGAGGTAAAGTAGGGTTACCCTTGATCCTCCACTGCTGGACCCAGTAGACTTCCAGGGACAATCACCACAATCCCCTGGGTCCACCCTGGTCTCCTCCAGCCCAGAAGTCCCCACGAGGTTGCCCCACACCCACCTGAGAACTCTGTGGGCCGCACTGCCATCCGTCGCATGCTGCTGCCTGACCATGTAGGCTCCAGGAAGCCAGGGGAGCCTGCAATGGAGGGACAGTGGGCTAAGAGTTTGCTGACCTGAGCTAGCCTTGCTCATTAGAAGGCCCATCACGCTGCTGTTGCCCCAGCAGCCATCTCTGCTCCCCTTCACATATAGAGAAGCACAGGGAGGTGGGGTAACTTCCCTGGGTCACATGGCCATAAGGAAGCAGGACCTAACAAGGTAGATGGTTTGATGGGGTGGTGAGAGGGGTTGGCTGTCTGTGGAGGCCACACGTAAGCTGAAGGTTTCCCCAGTGACCCAGTATATGACAGGGCTGAGAGGGTAGAGCTAAACAGACAAGCTCAGCTCCCAGTTCCTGTGTGATCTGCCCTCTCTGACCTGCTCTATGCTCCCATCTATAAAACGCAGCAGTGAGGCCTCTCTTCTTGTTCCGCAAAGCCAGGAGATAGTGACGGGTACATATACAGGGCTCGGGTACACAGTAGGTGCTCAATAAATGATTGCACGGTTGCTATGATTGCTCTCCATACCCCACTTAGTAATAAAAGACCGAAGTGATATGTTTTAAATGAAAGCCAGGGAGAGGCTGGCTGCCCATTCCAGGAGTCTACCTGCTCCACACCCTGGAGGATTATCCAGCCTGGCTGGTCTGGTTTCTTGGGCCTGGGTTTCCACACAGCTGGAGGGACAGGCTGGCCAAGCCAAGGCAGAAGGCGCAGCTGGAGGGNGGGCTCTCCAGCCGACAGCGCTGACTGCCCTCCTCGGCCCCCTGTGCCTGCCTTTTAAGGCCATGAAGTGTCATCCTGGGGGGAGACAAGACCCAAATAAGGCACCAGCCTGGCTGTTTGGACATGGGCTGTGGGTTGAGGCAGGGAATGAGAGGCGCCGGCAATCCAAACCAGACGGGTCTCTCTGGCCAGCCCCCAGCAGGGAGGCTGCCTGGCTCTGCTGTGTGTACATGGGATTTTTTGCTCAGGCAACTTCCTTAAGAGTCTCAGGGACCTGCAACTTGTTCAGGTATGGGGGGGGGATAAGAGCCTCCTGCAGGATACAAGAGTGGGGGTTTGCAGTCCAAGACAGTGGCAAAGATGGAAGTGCCTGAAGAGAGAAGAGTCCACCATGAAGTGCCCAGTGCATTGCAAAGCTCAGAACAGCTCTAAAAGAGGCAGTCACGGCAGTTAACTTGTGTTTAGTGAGTGCTGTGTTTAGTGAGTGCTCACACACACACAGACACACACACACACACACACGCGCGCGCGCGCGCACGCACGCATGCACACGCATCCATTCCTGCACATCCTAAGCACCCCACATATGTCTTATTTTGGTTTTACCATTGCAAACTGGGACCATATGGTTCTAACAGGTGGGCAATCAGGCCTCTTCTGGTTCCAGTAACAGCCAAGTGGATGGGTGAAAAGACCCCTCCCTGCTTTTCTACTGGGTAAACTGAGGCAGAGGGATGAAGTGACTGACTCATGGTCCTCCCTCTGTTCTTCAGTTCATGACCAAACCCAAACTGGGACTGTTTGCATGTCCACCTGGCGGGAAAGGCTAGATCCAGCAGGGGATGAACCCTTTTGCAGCCCTTTATCTTTTTGTTCCAGGTGAGAATGCAAATGCCACTTGATTATTCTTTGCAAAACATGGACCCAAAGCAGCAACCATCTGTCTTTTCATTTCTTTCTTTCTTTCTCTTTTTTTTTTTGCGGTGGGGGGGTGATGTCTTATAGAGCCTACGCTGACCTAGCACTCACTGTGTGGTCAAGAATTTGAATTTGTGATCCTCTTGTCTTCACCTCCCAGGTGTCGAGGATTACAAGTGTGTGCCACCATGCCTAGCTCCCAGGTGTCATGATTACAGGTGTGTGCCACCATGCCTAGCTTCCAGGTGTCATGATTACAGGTGTGTGCAACCATGCCTAGTTTAAGGTGTCATGTTTACAGGTGTGTGCCACCATGCCTAGCTCCCAGGTGTCATGATTACAGGTGTATGCCACCATGCCTAGCTTCCAGGTGTCATGATTACAGGTGTGTGCCACCATGCCTAGCTCCAAGGTGTCATGTTTACAGGTGTGTGCCACCATGCCTAGCTCCAAGGTGTCATGTTTACAGGTGTGTGCCACCATGCCTAGCTCCAAGGTGTCATGTTTACAGGTGTGTGCCACCATGCCTAGCTCCCAGGTGTCATGATTACAGGTGTGTGCCACCATGCCTAGATCCCAGGTGTCATGATTACAGGTGTGTGCCACCATGCCTAGCTCCCAGGTACCATAATTACAGGTGTCAACATGCTTAGCTTCATTTCCTGATTTTAGAGGAGATTCTCCTTATGTAGCCCAGGCTGGCTTTAAAATTTTAATCCTACTGCCTAATCCTCCTTACCATTAGGATTAGAGGTGTGTGCCGCCATAGCTAGCTTCTTTTATTTACAAATTTATTTTAAAAAAACCAACTATCTCTTCTCATTTTACCATGCCAAATCCAGTTCCCACTCCCTCCCTTCGCCCCGCTCCCTTCACCTCCGGCCCACAATCCTCAGAGAGGGTAAGGCTTCCCATGGAGAGTCAAGAAAGTCTAGCACATTGCTTTGGGGCAGGACCAAGGCTCTCCCCACTATATCTAGGCTGAGCAAGGGAATGTGTTCCAAAAAGCAAGAACACGCAGTAGGGGTAAATCCTGGTCTCACTGCCAGTGGCTCTACATTCTTTCCCAGCCATACAACTGTCACCCACATTCAGAAAGCCATGTTTGGTCCTATGCTGGTTTCCTAGCTGTCAGACCGGAGTTGGTGGGCTCCCATTAGCTCAGGACCCAGGCATCCACAAGGATGACCCCAATTAAGACCCTAAGCAATAGAGGAGGAGAGGGTACCTGAACTGGCTTTGCCCTACAGTCAGATTGATGACTATCTTAAATGTCATCATAGAACCTTCATTCAGCAACTGATGGAAGCAGATGCAGAGATCCACAGCCGGAGCATTGGGCTGAGCTCCTAATGTCCAGTTGAGGAGTGGGAGGACTGAGAATATGAGAAAAGAGGTCAAGACCATGATGGTGACACCCACTGAATCCCCACAGCACTTTTGGTGTGGGCATACCCTCGAAGACATACTGACTAGAGCAGCTCTCCAGATGACCACCACTTGTCTGTCCCTTGACTTCAGTTCCTGCCCCCACCAGGACAAGAACCTTTTCCATCTTGTATCTGCCAAGAAAAGTCCTACAAGCCCTGCAGGACTGCAAGCACCTTGATTAAACTTTTGTCTGTAAACACACTGATACCTCAGGCAAGCAAAAAATAAACTCCCAGCAAGCACACTAGCAGGCAAAATAGTGCAGGTGATGGACACAGCTGCCCCGAGGACGAGCACACAAATGCTCTAGTGGCACACAGGCTGTCTGAGTTACTGATCAGTGGACCTGCAGCTGGATATCACTTTCCAAACAATTTGGTTTGGGACATTATGCCTAGAGACAGAAAGAACTGGAAAAATGAACAGAAGGGCTGTGGATGGCTCGGTCTGGAAAGTGCTTGCTGTGAAAACATGGGGACCCGAGTTCAATCCTTAGCACCTGCGTAAAAACTGTGTGTGGTTGCACATGCCTAACCTCAGTGCTGGGAGATGGAGGGAGGAGAGAGGATCCCTAAGGTATGGTATGGGGCAGCCAGGCTAGCTGAATCAGTGAGCTTCAGGACCAGTGGTAGACACTGTCTTAAAAGAAAAGTAGAGAGAGAGTAAGGGAGACAGCCAATGTCAAGTTCCAGCCTCCATGTGTACATATATGTGCTTGCCCACATGTGTACACATACATGTACACATGTATACACATACCCACACACATACATAATTTGGACATATACCCCCCACATATACATTCATACACACATATATACATATACATGCATACACACATACATGTATATACACATATATTTATACACACATATGTACATGCACACACATACCTGGAGCAGCAGTATAGACAGAGTAGCTCAAAGTGATTGTGAATTCCAGTTAGCAAAGTAAGTTCAGTTGGACCTTGTGGTGGGCACCTGCAATCCCAACACTCGGGAGGCAGAGGCAGGATGACCAGGAATTTGAGGCCAGCCTGGTCTGCACAGAGAGACCTAGTCTCAAAAATGTTTGGGTGGGGCTGGAGAGACTGACTGTGGTTAAGAGTGCTTGCTATTGCGGTGGTGGTGATGCATACCTTTAATCCCAGCAGAGGCAGAGGCAGGCGGTTCTCTGTGAGTTCAAGGCCAGCCTGGTCTACAGAGAAGTTCCAGGACAGGACAGGCTCCAAATTCCAAAGCTACACAAAGAAACCCTGTCTTGAAAACAACAACAATACAATAACAACAGCAAAAACAAAAACGAAAAAAGGAAAAGAAAAGGAAAAGAAAGAAAGAAAGAAAGAAAGAAAGAAAGAAAGAAAGAAAGAAAGAAAAGTGCTTGCTATTCTTTCAGAGGACTCCAGTTTGGTTCCCAGCATCCACATTGTTTGGATCACAACTGCCTATAACTCCAGCCCCATGGGATCTGACACCCTCTTCTAGTCTCTTTGGATACCCACATTCTCATGTGCCTATGTACATGCGTACACATGCATGCACGCACACGAGCACACACACAACCAGATTATAAAATTTGTTTTTAAAATATTATTTTGGAGCTGGAGAGATGGCTAAGTGGCTAAGAGCGCTTGTTCTTGAAGAGGCTCTCGGTTCAGTTCCCAGCACCCACATGATGGCTCACAAACAACTGTAGCTCCAGCTCCAGGAGATCTGGGCACATACAAACACGCAAGCAGAAAGCCGATAAAATAAGTAAATCTAAAAGAGAAAAAAGTCTGGGTGTATGGCTAGGGGTGTGGTTAGTTCAGGGGAGGATTGCTGGCCTAGCACAAGCAAGGCCCTAGGTCCCATCCCCACTGGGGAGTGAATGTAACTGGCCTCCATAATCTCACAGGGAGTAGCACTATTAGGAAGTGTGGCTTTGCTGGAGTGGGTATGGCTTTGTTGGAGGAAGTGCATCACTGTGGGGGTGGGCTTTGAGGTTTCCTATGCTTAGGATATGACCCAGGGTCTTAGTCGACTTCCTGTTGCCTACAAGATGCAGGACTCTCAGCTTCTACTCCAGCACCACATCTGCCTGCGTGCTGCCATGCTTCCCACTGTGATAATGGACTGAATCTCTGAACTGTGAGCCAGCCACCCCAATTAAATGTTTCCTTTGTAAGAGTTGCCGTGGTCATGGTGTCTCTTCACAGCAATAGAAACCCCAACTAAGATGTAGCTACAAAGCAGAGAAAAAAATGTTTAAGGAAACAATAAAATTCAGAAAGGACTAGAAAATATTGAGCTTTCATTCAGGGTTCACAGAAACCAGGCAAACCTCCCAAAGCTCTGATAAGCAAATAAAAACTTTTGGAGACATGCCATGCTGTGGGCCTTTTAGTGTACACAGCTTAGTGAAGATGCTGTGGGTTGGGTGGGGGGTGTCTTGCTATGGTTAAGACATTCCATCACTCCCATTGGTGTTTGCTCAGAGACCCTAAAGCAGGCTCACAGTTGAGGCCCTTCTTGCCCTGAAAGATTCCTCCAGCCCCATATTGTATACTAGAAGGGCCCTAGGCTGGTCCCAGAACCCCAGATCCCACTCACTCTGGGGCACTTCCCACTGTCTAGGAGGTCCCCAGGTGTCTGCATGTATACATTCCCTGCCCCATATCCCACAGCCATAGTTCCTATGCCACCTCCTCTAGGAAGGCCTCCTAAACAGGTCAGGTTGCCCATCAGTACCAATGCCCTGCTAAAGTGCTCATTGCTCAGTGTGCTGACCCCTGAGGCCGGTGTGCTCTGCAGTCTCTAGCTCCGTGTTCCCCTTCCTGTACCAGTGTCTTTCCACACAGCAGGGCACAGAAGAGCTCCAAGGCCCAGAGAGGAGGTCTCTGCTCTGTCCATGCAGCAGGACCAGGTGGGCTGGGTTCCGACCCTTCCCCAAACTGGAAATGAGGAAGAAGCAGTTTGGGGGTCTCTGGACTCCCTCAACCCTGTGACTTTTCCTGTGATAGAGCAGAGCTGGGGGAGGGGCTTCTTGGTTCACATCNNCCCCCCAGGCCCACGTGGCTTGGTGACCACATAGACCACATGGTCACAGCCTTCCTCGCTGGGTCATGTCTCCTGTGTGAATTTACTTTGCAGATGTAAATATTTGCTGACCGCCAGCTGGTGGCCTAAGTCAGGGCTTAGGGTCAGAGCTGGGGCTCTGAGCTCTAAGAAACCTCCAGCCCAATGAGGGGGCCTCCGCTATGTTCCTGGCCTGTTCAGGGTGGGTGAGTTTCATTCATTATATGCTCATTTTCTGCCAGGCCCGTTCCAGGCACTGGAGCTAAAGGATCACGTTGGCAGTGGGGCCAGCTTAGTCAACCTCCCCTTGGAGCACCAAGGTGGCCAGAGGCAGACAAGCTAACCACTGCCAAGACCACAGGGTGCAGGGAGAAAGCCAGTGTGGTACAGGTTAAAGGGTGTGTGCATGAGAAACTGGGTGTTACGGGAACGTAGGACGGCAGTGGCCTGCTGGATTAGCAGGGAGGAGGGGCTGGCTGAGCTTTCTAGACAGGAATGGGAGTGGATGGGTGGTAGAAACGGGCGGGATGACAGAATATTTAGCCCTCAGGACTCTGAACTTATAAAGCAGAGGCTTGGCTCTGTACTTGGCACCTGGCTGGCACAGGCAGACATATGTGGGATGTGACCAGCTCTGGAGAGTAGAGAAGCTGAGGGGCCCTGGAAGGGTGTGGCCACACCTGTCTCACATCTGCTTTGAGGCTTTGAGGCTGTGGATTCTTAAGTGAATGTCCACTTCTGGTTCCCCACCGTGGGAGGACAGGGGCTGTGGAGGTTCTAGGAAAGAGACATACATATTGGAAGGCAGTGAACCAATGAAGAGAAGCAGAGGCCACAAGTCTCTAGGGAACCCATGAACAGAGGAGGGTGAGCCCCAGCTTCTCCGTCTTTCTGTCTGGGGGTGCTAAGGCCAGCTTCACGGCACCCCACCCATCTGATCAAGCTCCTCGGGGAGTCATCAGCTGTGCTACCACAGAACTCAAGCCTCACTCTGGAGCCGGCTTGACCTGGCTTTCCCCTCTCTGAGCCTCACTGTGGTGATGCAGAGGACAGTTGGTGGCTTTCCTTCCCCATGTCACTGTCATTGCAGGAGGGGCTGAGACAGGATGCCACTGGAGAGAACCGGGTCACAATACTTACATACTGTGTGACATTGTGCAAGACCCACACCCTCTCTGAGCCTAATTTTTATCATCTGGACTATGGGACTGGTGGACAGTAAGTCTTCAGGGAGCACTGCAACAAAGTTATGGGGTGAAAGGGCAGGGAAGGGCAGTCCCCCCTTCTGCACAAGTTTAGGCACAGTGCCAGCTCTCTGTCTGCCCTGCCTGTGTAGTATATTTTGACTTTGGATCTTTCTCATCCATTGCTTCCACAAGTAGGTGGCCAGGCAGAGCCTGAGCCAGGTCATTTTTAGCCATATTGCATCCTCCTAAAGTCTGGAAGGACCAAAAAACGGGTGAATCTCAACCCTGGCTCTTCTATGCTGTGTGACCTCAGGCTGGTCCCTTCCCCTTTCTGAGCCTCACAATCCCCATCTGTAACACGGGACCCTCACTGGTGGTCATGAACAACATTACTGTCACAGCATGGACGTCCTCTTTCCATTTGTGAGGAAACCAGCCCACCAGTGCAATCATTTGCTGAGCAACTGACTGAGGAAATGGGTCCCTCTATCTGCTGGGTCACCATGGTCATGCCCAGCATAGGCTGCAGAGAGGAAAGATTTATCTGGAGTATATGAAAAATGTCAGGCACAACTGTCCACTTTTTTTTAAAAATTCTGGAATGGCAATGTTTCCCTTCCTCTGTAGCTGGAAATGAAGCTATAGGACCCAGGGTCATGTCACAGCTATGGGATGTTCACAGGAGCAGTCGACAGCAGGGGAAGCAGCTGGGGGAAGATGGCCTAAATCCAGCTGTGGGAGGAAGGGCAGAGCCCATGGTGAGCCAGCAATGTCCCCACACCTCCCAGCTCCCATGCCCAGAACAGTTTTCCAGAATATTTGGACCGGGCCTCTGATCTCCTTAGCCTTGTAGGTGGAATAGCCCTCCTATCCCCTTGGTCACTGTGATGCCTGACACCCCACCCCACCCCAGGAACACCTGGGAAAACAGACTCCATTCTCAGACTCAACATTATCACGGGTGGGGACCCTGAGACTCAGATGGGGAGCCCAGGCTGTCATAAGTGCACCCGACAGTCTGGTGCCCTTTACTGACGCCCCCACATACACTCCATTTTTGTTTTGTTTTGAGATAGGGTCTCACGATGTAGTTCTGGATGCTAGAACTCAGAGAT
>LOEQ01000402.1:202219-213245 GCA_001685075.1 Bramus lutescens | reverse complement strand
AGTTCAAGGGTGAGCCAATGGCAACCAATTCAGAGGAGGCTAACCAGAAATAGCTCCATGAGGGGAGCAAGCTAAGACACAGACCAGCTAGACATTTACAAGATGGAAAGGGACAACTGGGAGCTGGAGAGATGGCTCTGTGGTTAAGAGCACTGGCTGATCTTCCAGAGGACCCGGGTTCAGTTCCCAGGTCAGGGGGTTCACAAATGTCTAGAACACCAACTCCAAGGGATCCACGCCCTCTTCTGGCCTCTACAGTCATGCTTCTCTCTCTCTCTCTCTCTCTCTCTCTCTCACACACACACACACACACACAGAGAGACACACAACTTTTTGGAAAACAATTGAGTGGATCCCTCAAGGGACTGTAGCAACCCTCAAAGCCTGGCCTCAAAGAGGACCCCCACAAAGGGGGCCTGATTTAATTAGATCATCTGAGGAATGGTTCCTTCCCAGGGGACCAATCCATCATCCTGGAACCAATCGCAGTGTGAGTCCAACAAAGACAGACAGCTACATGAGAAGCCAGGGAAGGACAGGACGGCCCTATTGTGACCGTCAGCATGATTCTGTGCATGTCTAGGGGAGACGGCATCCTTTCTCAAAGAAACAGAATTCACTAAAATCAACCCAAGACAGTTAAGACAGGAAGACAGCAACATGCCCTGGGAAGTGGGAGAGTTGCAGTCCATTACTGAAGATAGCCAGTCAGTGCTTAGTGAATGTTTGTGAGATAAGAAACAGGAAGCAAGATGACAGGAGAAGACAGCAGTAGTCGTAACTGGGCAAAAAGTTGGGGAATTTAAGGAGGGAGAGGTTATGACTTCTTTTTTTTCCTTTTGAGACAGGGTCTCACTCTGTAGACCAAGTTGGCTTTGAACCCCCTGCCTTCCTCAGCCTCCTGAGTGCTGGGATTGAAGTTGTGTGTGCTAACATTCCAGCTCCAAGGGATCTGATTCCTTCAGCCTCTGTGGGTATCTGCACTCATATGCACATAGCCCCCATCCGTTAATTAAAATAATAAAAATATCCAGGTGGTGCATGCTTTAATTCCAACACTTAGGAGGTAGAGGCTGACTGATCTCGGTGAGTTTGAGGCTAGCCTGGTCTACAGAGTGAGTTCCAGGACAGCCAGGGCTACACAGAGAAACCCTGTCTCAAAAATCTGAATAAGTAATAATAATGATAAATCTTTTTTTAAAGTGAGAGAAAACAAGGATGGTGACTCGCGCCTGAAAGCCCAGCACTCAGAAGGCAGAGACGCGAGGATCACTGTGAGTTTGAAGCCAGCCAGTGGGAAGAGGTATCTTGGAGAGCTAGTGTCACAGATAGACAGAGAGACCCTTTCACCACTGTGACAGACTGGGCCTTGAGGCCTGGGGAGCAGGGCAGGCGGGCCAGAGTCACCTTTGTACTTGCTTCCACACTCTGGCCACCTCTGTGCACCCTTGATGCAGAGGGCAGGGAACAAATGGACAGGAAACAGCACAGCAGTGACCCAGCAGTGTGGGTGTTCCCAAAAGCACCTCTGAAAATGGGGTGTTCAGACTAAGGAATGGGCTTCAATGTGGGAAAGATGTTATACACAAGGTAAGAGGAGGGGATGTTTGGAGTCCAGCGACTGGAGCTGGGCCATGGGATAGTCCTTAAGGATGAGAAGGTGGAGTGGTTTGTATATCTGGGTACCGGAAGCATAGGACAGCTATGCAGGCTGGATGCTACTAATGAGATTAGTTTTAGTTTGCTGCGCTAGGGGTCTAATTCAGGGTTTGTTCATGTACCATGGAGCTGTACTCCTAGCCTGATTTACTATCAATGGGCCGGGAAGGCCAGTGGCAGACACCATGGGAGGCCCCATTACTCTGGAAGTATTGAGAAGCCGCCAACAAGAGGGGCTGGCAAGTCTGTAGGGGTCAGAAAGACAAGGAAAAGGAGAGGTGATGTGACTGTTGTCCCTCTGTGGGAGATGGCAACAGCCTGACCTTGGCAGTGTCAAGAATTCAGAGAGTGGTCACAGCAAGCCTCCTGTTAAGGTTTGGATACACAATGTTCACCGAAAGCTATGTGTCAAGGGTTTGGTTCTCAGTTAGTGGTGCTATGGAGAGGTGACAGGGTCCTGAGGGTCCCGACTTAACCGGTGGTCATGTGATGACCTTATTGGGAGGCGGTGGGGTAGGAAGTAGGTCATGGTCAGCATGGCTTACCAGGTATACTGACCCTGGCCCCTCCCTTTCTTCATCCACTTCCTGGCCACTACATGAGTAGCAGGGGTCTGCCACTTACTGGCCCTAGGATGTTTTTTGCCTCACTCAATGCCAGCAGCCAGAGACGGAGACCTCTACTTTCCACTGACTGTTTTCCTCAGGTGGCCACCAAAGCATTGCACACTGACTAACACCCTTGGTTTGTGGGCCAGCAGGAGTCTAAGGACCAGAGAGGTGGCCATTATCCATGCCAGCACTGGAACCCATGAGGCACGAGCCACCTGCCCTGGAAGAGGTGGGTGAGGAGAGCTGCCTGCCTGGGCTGTTTTAGGAAGCCTGCCACAGGAGGGTGGGTCTCCAGAGTGTGGTCAAGATGTTGTGCGTGACCCGTTATTCAGGAATGCATGTTATCAGAGACACCCCTGCAGGCCTGCCGTACAAATGAGGCCTTCTTCATAGCCTCCATGAGTTCCCTGCAGGGCCTGAGGCCTCTGCACCAGGCTCAGGCTTCACTTAACATCCTTGAAGGAAGAGGGAGCACAGGTCACTCACAGTGCCAAAGATTCTCAGGCTAAAGTAACCAGAGACATCATAGCTGGAGTGGTGCCCAGCTAGAGGCTCTGGGAATGCTTAAATCTACACTATGAAGTCCATCAGTAGTGACATTGTCACAAGGACTCCAAGGAACAGGAGACCAACATACCTCTTGTTCCTGGGAGAGCAAAAGTCTCCACCAATCGCAGAGCCTTTGACATCACTGGGTGACAGATTCTCCCATGGGATTAGAGAGCTGTGGCTCCTGAGCCACACAAACTACTCATGGCTTCCCATGTCCTTCTAGGGATAAAACACATGAGAGTCAGGGCCAGTGCCCGTGGGAAGCCCTCCTCCCACCCTGTCATTATGGTTTCTTACTGTGGGGTGTGTGTATGTGTGTGTGTGTGTGTGTGTGTGTAGGACAGTGGTTGATGTCAAGTAGACACTTGTGCCACACCTTATTTTTTGAGACAGGGCCTGTCACTGAACCCAGAGCTACGGATTTGGTTAGGCTGGTTGGCCAGCAAGCCCTAGGGAGTCTTTTGTCCCAGTGTTCAGAACACACCTGGCATTTTAACCTGGACGCTGGAGATCTAAATTCAGGGCCTCATGCTCATGTGGCAAGCAGTTTACTCACTGGGTACTTTAGTCCAGCACACCATTTTGATGAGAACTAGGGGAACTCACATCTTAGGTCGTGGAGGAGATCAGAAGGGTGTAACAGTCCTGCCTCAAGTGAGTGACATAGCTGTGACCTGGCATCTTGAGCACCCTTCCTGTCTGAAGCCCTCCGAAGTCACTAGCTTCTTCTGGTCACATAACTGGACTGTTGTGTAGGCAGGTCTTTCCGGGCGGTGCCTGAGACCTGGTGAGTTATACATCATCACAGGATTCTAAATTGCCTGGGCCTAAGAAAATCTGAATGCTGAGTTAGACTGGTGGCAAGGGCTAGCAGGTCATCCACTAGGAAAGCTGAGGCAGGAGGATGGTGAGGTTAAATAGAAATAGGACTGGAGACTATCTCGGCAATAGCACACTTGTGTGGAACGCCCAAGGCTCTAGGCTCAGGCCAGGACTGCAGAAGTCAGTTCCTGAGTGGGGCATGGGTGCAGACTTGTAAGCACAGCATTCTGGGGGTTGAGATGGAAAGAGGGTGAGTTCGAGGCTACCTGGGCTACGTAGTGAGATGCTGTCTCAAAAATCCAAGGCTAGGGTAGCTCAGTGGTAGCACTTGTGCCAAGGCCCTGGCATGATGTGGCTTAAAAAAATTGAAATGAAGAGAATCTGGCTGCCAGTAGAGGCAGGAAGCAGGATGTGCGTATCAGCCGCTTACCACAGCCTGAGGGAGGAAGGAAAGAGTGACATCAAAACCCTTTGATCGTGGTCTCTTGATCTCCGAAAGCTTCATCTTGCTGCGGCTGAGAGGATGGGCGTCTACAGCCTCTGCAGCTCCCGAGCTCACTAGATGCTCTGTCTGGAGCGGTGGGTCTCAGCCTCCCTAATGCTACGTCCTTTTAATACAGTTCCCTGTGCTGTGCTGACCCCAACCATAAAAGTATTTTAGTTGTTACTTCATAACTGTAATTTTGCCACTGTTATGAATTATAATGTAAGTATCTAATGTGTGACCCCAGAGGGGTCATGACCCACATGTTAAGAACTACTTCTCTAGAATATTATCAACTAGGCTGAGAAGCAATACCCTGTGTAGGCCTCTGGCAAACTGAACCAGAGTCCCAGGCCAGAGGGGAGCCCTTCATGCTCAGTGAACAGTAGGCAGAAGAGGACAAGTGACTTCCAGAGGGCCAGCCCTGACCAGGGTGCATGCCTCAGGTTCCACCAAAGCAAAGATAGTGCTGCTGGTGCAGGTCACCAGCTTTCTCATCTCTAGCACCAGGCTCATAGGATGCTCAGTAAATATCTGTGGGCAAAATGAACCTTGTGGGGGCTGGAGAGATGGCTCAGCAGTTAAGAGCACTGACTGCTCTTCCAGAGGACCCAGGTTCAATTCCCAGCACCTACATGGAGGCTCACAACTGTCTGTAGCTCCAGTTCCAGGGGGATCCAATACCATCACACAGACATGCATGCAGCCAAAACACCAGTGCACATTAAATAAAGAAATAGTTTTTAAAAAATGAACCATGTGGTGTCTAAAGGAAGAAGACTTGAGAGGGTGTGCTTGTACTGGGAAGTGTGTGCGTTCATGGTGAGCACACCCGTGTTTAGTGTGCACATGAACATGTGTGCAAAAAAGGGTAGCAGGCAAAATGTTCAACCTCCACAGTGGGGTTCTCTGGACTCAGGGCTGACTGTGGACACCAATGGAAAATGGCGATACACAGCCTCCTCTTGAACAGACAATGAAGAACTTCAGGATGCCACCAGCCAGAGCCAAAGCTGAAGTCTTTGAGGATACACAGCCAAGACTGCAAAGGTCGTATGCCTGGAAGCCAGCCTATGAGCTACAACCCAGTCCTTGCTCCCTAAGAAGCTCTCTCTGATGCCACAGGCTTGTACCGCAACCCCCTCCTCTGCTTGCTTCATTCATTTCCCAGGTTCCTGTTTTTGATTGCAGAGCTAGATTCCTGTCTGGCACGGCCTCTCCTTCTGGCCTGGTGGTTAGTGAGTGTCCCTCCATGAATTGCTCTTGCGGCAGCATTGTCTGACCCTTTCCAGAAGAAGCTGGTGCTGTAGTTTGAGCAATATGAGAATTTCTTCCCTGGGAGATATGAATGTTTACCTCTCCCTCCTAAGGACTCGGTGACAAACTAAAGTTAAGTTCCACCAGGGTTCACATGTCCAGAGCTTGGGTGAAGGATTGCCTACAGGAGCGTGGGTGACCCCAAAGCAGTAACCCTGGAGACTCCTCACCCAGTATGAATGGTGGCTTCCCCTGGCACAGATGGAGTCCTCTTCTCCATCCCCATTTTCCTAGTCTGGTTCTTTCCACACCTTCCATACAGCCACGGAAATGGCACTGATCATGGGGACGAAGTCACGGTCTTGAACTCACAGAGATGTGCCTGCCTCTGCTTTTGAGTGCTGGGATTATAGGCCGACACCCTACCTTGCAGCAGAGGCTTCTTTAAGAGGTGGAGCCTAGAGGAAGTCTTTATGTTCTAGAGGTGTGCCCTTGAAGGAGACTGCGGGGGTGTGGGGGGGCCTGATCTCTTCCCTCTCCCTCTCTTGGGTTTTTCAAGATCAGGTTTCTCTGTGTAGCCCTGGCTGCCCTGGAACTTGCTCTGTAGACCAGGCTGGCTTTGAACTCTTTTGGGATTAAAGATGTGCACCACCACTACCCTGCTCCTCCGTTGTCCTTGTTGCCAGGCCAAAAAGTGAGCGGTTTCTTCTCGCCACATGCGCCCACCGTAATGTGCTGCTATAGGCCTAAAGCGACAGGGCTGACAGACCACAGATGGGACCGCTGAATCTACAAGCCCAAGCAAGCCTTTGATCAGTGTTTATCCTCGGGTGTTTCTTACAGTCACAGAAAACTGACAAACACGGGGACCTTCAAGACAAATTCTGCTCTCTGGCCTGGGTGTACCTGATGGAGACAGAGAGGCTAAGCTTTTGGCGACAGGATTCTGTAGTCATGGTGCATTTGGGTGACAGCTGCCCTTTCCATTCCCTGGTTATACCACAGAGAAGACCTGTGATCTCTGTATCGAGCCCCACAGTCAAATGAAATAACACAGTGCGCCCATCTTCCCTGAGAAGCATGCTCCTCAGGTATTAATAAGCCATTAGGGCAACCAGACTGCCTGCTCTGCTAGCCAGCCCTGCTCACTCTTGTGCTTGTGCCTTGAGCGCTGGTGTGAGAAGCTTTCTGGGAATAGGTTCCTAGGGCCTGGTTCAGTTTTAAAGATGCAGCCAGCATCCTTCCAGAGAGCATCCCAAGGCCTCCCTCAGCAGTCTTCCATCAACTCGTTGCAGACCCACTGGCAGATTAAACGCCCCAAATGCCAAGGGTTCATTACTGACTTGGCGCCATCTGCTTGAGGGGAACTTGCCAAAGCTGTTCTCTCTCTCTCTCTCTCTCTCTCTCNTGGAGATGTTTATTCTGTAGTTTACAAAGAAAAGGACTTTTGGTATTGTGGCTTTGGAGAGAAGCTTTGGGGAGGTGTCTTGTCCCAGCAGGTGTCTGGGGTGACTTGGGGTGAGGCAGGACAGTGGCATGGGTAACGCTGGGCAGCAAAATGGATGCTAGGCCGCACTTTGGCACAGCCCCGGGTGTCTTGCTCAAGCAGGGTACATGATTCTCCTTGGTGCTCTGGAAATGTGCATGACTGCTTTCTTTTGAGTGACAGGGACACTGACATTGCCCATGCTTTTTGTGCCTCCCTATTCTTTTTAAGACCAACGTAATTGTATTTTCAAAATGGCACATGTAGTTCATAAATGTAAAAAAATTGAGCCATGTGTGAAGACATCAAATGTAGCCAGAGTGCTCCTGCCCTCCCCTTCCTCCTCCTGCCCATCCAGAGTGCTCCTGCCCTCCCCTTCCTCCTCCTGCCCATCCAGAGGTGCCCACTGATAAGGTTTCAGCAGTGTCTTTCTCCTTTGGTAGCTACATGGCATCTCTTTGACTCCACCTACTCTCTTTATGTATATTGTAGCACCTGCACTATGGGGTAATAGAAGAGCCAGGAACTAGGCTGGAGATTTAAAAACACACGCACACATACAGACAGAGACATCGGGACACGGTCATCCTTGAAACAAGAGTGCCAACTTTATTGTGCTCAGGGTAAGCTTATATAGGACTCCTTAACTGATAGCCATGCCACAGCTCTCTGGATCTTTCAGCTGCAGGCCTCACCCGAACCCACTCCCCTGCCATCAGGGTCTCATGCTCAGAGCAGCTGCAGGCTGCTCAGAGCAGAGGAAAACAAGTTGTTTGCAAGAAACTCAGGGTCTGGCGGCTCGCAGTCCCCAACAATATATCTCTGCTTGGATTTCCTGCTTTACTCTGCTCAGCCATTGGCCTAAACAGCTTTATTTATCAACCAATAAAAGCAACACATACACAGAAGGACATCGAACATCAGAGAGCGAGAGAAACTATATGCCACACACATGATCTGTTCATGGGGATCCTGACACGTGCAATAGCAACTTAGCTTCAGGACAACACAGAATTTCATAGATGGGGTAGGTGATCCCATCACACTCCTGCTGACGCCTGAGCTCCTTTGATAGGCAGAAAGATGTTCCTCAGAAACCTTTTCTGGCTCCAAGGAGTTGTGTGGGGTTATGTCTTGCCCTGGCCTCATTCTTGGCCTCTGTGATGCCAACGCCTCTTCTCCATTGTGCTTTCTTTAGTGTGAAGAACTAGACTGCTGGAATCACGGAGCAGAGGAATCGCCCCCCACTTTTTTTCTGTCGGGTATTTGTTACAAGTACATAAAAGGAACTGATAACCCATGGGCTTTTGAAATGCAGGGAGTGCGTGCATGCGGGCATGCATGTTTCTGTGTGTGTGTGTGTGTGTGTGTGTGTATGAACTGTTTTCCTGCTAAGTCTTACAACATCAAGGCTATGGAAACACAAGCTCCAAGTGTGAGAGGTTCTGTCACCATGAGAAGCAAAAGCATAAATGCAAAGTCCAGGTTTAGGACCCGGAGGTCAAGAAACTTTTACTACTGTAATGCAGGAAGACAGGGTATCTGGAAGCTGAGCTCCAGAGCACACATTTCCTCACAATCTCAGATCTCACCACAGGGAGGCGCTGGTAAGCAAGGTTGCACAGGCAAGGGCTTCTTCAGCAGAAGACTTGCCAGAGCTGAGCCTGCAGGAGCCTGGCAGCCAGCTGTGCCAGGTGCCTTGGCCTGTCTGTTTGCCCACCTGGGGCCTTGAAGGGATTGGAAGTCGTTCAAGTTCTTCTGTGTTTGGTCCCTTAATCCAGCAGTCACGACCCCTTTGGCAATCTCCAAAAAATATTTACATTATGATTTATAACAGTAGCAAAATTACAGTAATGAAGTAGCAACAAAAATAATTTCACGGTTGGGGTCACCACAACATGAGGAACGGTATTAAAGGGTCCCAGCCTTAACTGAAGCAAAGGCTAATGAAATTCCCTGGAGGAAGAGGGGCAGCAAGGCAGTTAGATGGGTCCCTGAGATGAAGGGCAGGAGACGTGGGCTGTGGGGCCTGAGGGGACGACTCAGCGGGCAGAGTGCTTGTTGAGCAAACACAGGGACCCGAGTTCCACTGTCAGCAGCCACATAAAAAAGCCAAACTTTTAATGGCTCACGCCTATAATCCAGGGCTGAGGAGGTGAAGGCAGGGACACCTGTCTTGATGGCTGGCTCCAGGTGCAGTGAGACTCTGTCTCAAAGAATAAGGTGGAGAGGGCCATGGGGCAGCTCAGCAGGTAAAGGTGATTGCTGCCAATCCTGATAATCCAAGTTCGAGCTCTAGGACCCACACTGTGAGAACCAACTGGCCCAAGCTGTCCTCTGACTCATGCACACCATGGCCCAACACTTACAATACACACATGTACACACACACACACTGTATTGAATGCATTGAGAGGACACCAGCCACTGACAAGAACAAGTCAGGAGTGCTTTTCTAAGAAGCACACTGTCCTTATATATGCTGTCATTTGATACGAGGCCATGTCCACCCAAAGACAGGTTCATCTAAAGTCCCTGTGAGGTTTGGTTTGTGACTCAGCTCTTATTTGCAGAATAGGGACCATTGGCTGGGCGTGGTGGTACAAGTCTGTGATCCCAGCTCCCAGGACGTAGAGAGAAGAGGATTGGGTTTAAGGCCAATCTCAGCTACATTGCAAGTTCAAGGCCATTTTAGGCTGCACAAGATCATTTTTCAAAATAAAACAAAATTAACCAGACAAACCCCAAAAGTAGTAACTGTGGGGCCACATCACTATTTCTCTGGGTCTTCTCCTGACTTCGATCCTTGGTTACTGCTAAAAGCCATTCCAATATAGTAAGAATTCATAGGTCAAGGCTTGGGTGATGACTCAGCTGTTAGGAGCACTGACTGCTCTTCCAGAGGACCCAGGTTCAATTCCTAACACCCACACAGCAGCTCACAACTGTCTGTAACTCTAGTTCCAGGGCAGCATCTGATACCCTGACACAGACATACAGGAAAAACATCAACGCATATGAAATTTTACATATATGACTGGGCGTGGTGTGGTATGTGCCTTTAATCCCAGCACTTGGGAGCCCAAGTCAGGTAGATGTCTGTGACTTGGAGGCCAGTCTGGTCTACAGAGCAAGTTCCAGTGCAAGAGAAACCCTGTCTTGAAAACAAACAACAAAATAAAGCATAAAAGGCACAAGCCAGTGACTGAGCTAGTATGAGGTGTTCTGTTTTGTGCACTAACAGGAGCTTGCTATGTAGCACAGGCTGGGTTTGAACTCACAATCCTCTTTCCTCAGCATCCCGGCTGGAGGGATTTCTGTTGCACCATCGTACGTAGTTGCGGTCCGCCTATTTAATAAATGGGTGAGTGGAGTCTGGGAACTAGAGGCAGCAGAGCCTGCTTCGAGCCTTGGTCGGGTCGTGTTTCTCTGGTAGGAAACCCTTGGTTTCCTTGGCAAAGGAAGGTCATTTGGCCAAAGTTACCTGCACACAGCGTGACATTAAGCCTATGTCCTGCACACTGTTGCTTTTTGCAGCCCCACTTTGTAGACCCTGTGTCCCCAAATATTACAGGATTCAAACTGGGAGTGTTTCTGGGAGCAATAGTCCAAAGCCTTAGCAAATAAATAAGACAGTTGAGATGGAGAAGATTCTGTGGCAAATCCCGGCCAACCAAGGCGACCCTCCTTGCCTCAGTCTCTAGCAGAAGAAAGGCAAGCTCCTAACAGACTGGAGGGGTCTCTACAAGGGAAGGAAATGATTTTAACCTAGGGGTTGGCTGGGAGACTTTGAGGCGGGGTCCAGCTCGTGGGTATTAGTGGAGGGAAGCAAAGACTTGCTGAGGGTGGCAAACTGGTTATAATTAAAAGAACCTGGGATCTGGAAAACACTGTGAGGGCGGCCAGCTGTCCTGGATCCAGGCTTCTTTCTTGGAGCTGGGGGTGGGGCAGGAACAGACAACCCCAGAAGCCAGCTGCCTTCCCCTGCTGGGCAGACCAGACTGAGGGAGGAGGATGGGAGGATGGGTGTATGTGTGGTGTGTGTGTGGTGTGTGTGTCTGTCCCCGGCCTGGCCTGCTGCCTTCCCCTGCTGGGCAGACCAGACTGAGGGAGGAAGAGGATGGTGTGTGTGTGTGTCCGTCCCCGCCCGGCCAG
>LOEQ01000402.1:191691-202119 GCA_001685075.1 Bramus lutescens | reverse complement strand
CCCGCCCAGCCAGTCCCTTCTGTCTCCCCACCATCGTTCCTTCCCCTTTCCCACAATCCAGACTCATCCATGGTGTCCCTCAGAAAAGCAAGCTGGTTGGAAGAAGACTAAAGACCTGATTCTAGTGATTCACAGATGAGTTATTTACTCTGAACCATGTTTTTTCCATCGGAGTGGGGACAGAAAGAAGACTTACTCCATGTCGTTGCTGTGGGGCTTAAGGTAGTAGAGAGCAGGGCTTGAGGGCAAGTGAAGGCCTGAGGGCTGGCATCTGCTATCACACAGTCCCTGAGCAAAGCTTTCACACAGTTTTCATTGTTGGGGGTGGGAATCAAGAGACATCATCCACGTTATGTAAAATTGGTTCCTCTTTAAAAATTTTTTTGCCAGGTACTGATGGTGTACGCCTTTAGTCCCAGCACTTGGGCAGCAGAGGCAGGCCTCTGTAAGTTAGAGGCCAACATGGTCTACAGAGGGAGTTCTTAGGCAGCCAGGGCTACATAGTGAGCCCCTGTCTCAGAAAACAGCCAAACAAACGACTGAACAGCAGGCCAGCAAGGGAACTCAGTAGGTAAACGTAGAAAACAAGCAAAGTTGTGCGGGACTGTGTGTTGCAGCCACAAGCATGGCCCTGTCAGGGACCCTGATGACTTAGTTCCGGAGTGAGGAGGCTCAGAGGGAAGGCAAAGCCTTCCTTGGGTCCGGGAGCAAATGTTGACACTGTGCCCAGAAAATGTTCACATAGCTTTCTCCACCTGGGTGTCCATGTCCCGGAAACTGCCCCCCCCCACTGAGATTGGCTGGACCTGCCTCCTTGTTCATCTGTAAGTAATAACCCCTCCTCCTTGTTCCTTGTATATGATAACCCTGCCTCTTTTTCAAATGCATAGGATAAACACGCTGAGCTGGGTTGCCGTGGCTTTTCCGGCCGAGCCCACTCTATCTGATCCCAGCTTTTCTGTGCCCATGTGTTGGTGTCTTCATTCCCTTGGCAGCCCTAGTCACAGCTCTGGGACCCAAGCTATGCAGGGTGAGGCAAATGAAAGCATTTGTCATGAATGCCTGGAGCCCTGGATTCAATGCCCAGAATCCATATAAAAGTGGGGAAACCAAATACAGAGCGGTCTGCTGATCTCCACATCTGTGCTGTAGCATATGCTCCATCCCTAGCCCACGCGATAATAAATGCTTCTTAAATTTTGAAATATATTAAATAATGATGAAATGTTTAGTATTTGGGTATTTAGTCAAAAGCTTGGCAAGCCCTGTGTGTTAACGGTTTGTAAGATGGATCTGTGATCACTACCATTGCTGCTGTTACTCAGTTTGTCATGGCTTCCTGAGGAGATAAGCCACAAGCCTGAAGTCTACAGAGGGCTTCCTGATGTCTGGACCTCCAGGGTTGTCATACAAAGTTCTGTGGCTAGCGTCATTGGTGGGAAGAGGCTGTGCACATTCATCTGATTCTTTAGAAAACATGTATATGGATGTTTTGCCTGCATGTATGTCTATGTACCACATGTGTGCACATGTGTCTGCTGGAGCTGAAGTTACAGATGTGGGTGCCTGGAACTGAACCTTTCCTTGTCCCAGGAAAATGTGCCCACCCTTCCTGGCTGTCTGGAGAAGGCTATGATGAGCTTTTGGGAACTCCTCTGCTCGGCGAGGGATAGGGCTACAGTTCTGGACCTGGTGGACAGTGGGCACAGCATCCTGGCTGTGACTTCCACTGCTTGAATCCTTCTCTGAGACTGCTGTGTTTTCCTCTTGTTAATCTGCTTGTGCAACCAGGGGCTTTTTCCAACTAAGAACCTGTAGGGCTCTTGCCAGGCATCCTCACTACAGTGACATCATCTTAAAACCCCTTGTAGAGATCCCTGATGTACTCCGTGGTGACCAAGGAAGGCAGAGCAACCTGGAAGTCCAATTACTTCCAGCTTTTGGATGACAACTCAAAATATCACTATGGGAGCAGAGATTTTGGGCTCCAGGCAGACCTGCATGTCCCTTTGAGGGAAGGCTGAGGTACCAGCAGGAAAGAACGCCGTGGCGTGCGAGGCCACCAGGAACGTCTGGAAACCAACTCAGCTGTGGGGGAACCTGCCACATACCCAGAGGACATAGGCTTTGTGTTTACAAGGTCAGGGACCTGCTGCTGGCCAATAATGTGCCATCTGCAGCCCATGCTGGTGCCATCACCCTGTGTATGGTCACTGTGTGACTCCAGAACACTCTGGTCTGTGGTCTGAGAAGGCTTCTTTCTCCTAGGCTTTAGGCTTCACCACTAAAGTCCCCAGGGTACCACTGACATTCAGCAGGATGTGTAGCTGGCAAAGACCAGAGGTGAAGGAGGCAGGAGCCGGTGAAGCCACACTGCTGCACTCAGTGAAGAGCTTCCCCTTCTCCTTTGGGCTGGTCATCCAGCAGGTGTTTGACACTGGCTGCATTTACAGCCACACAGGGCTTGACATCACAGAGTAGATTCTGCACTCGCTTCCTGGAGGGCATTCACGGGTTGCCAGTATTTGCCGACTGGCTACCCAATCATTGCCTCAGAACCACAGTCTGTCATCAATGGATACAACTGGGTTCCGGCTTTGCTGACATGGAGGACACCTTCCCACCTGCTGAAAAGGTCTAGGCCCCCATGGCTGCTGCCACNTGCCACCACTGCCAATCCTACTGCTGTTGCCTAAGTCAAGGAAGCGTAGGAGGAATCAGACAGGGATGTGGATTTAGTCTCTTCCCCAAAGAAGCCAGTTCAGTCAGCTTTCTATGAGAAGCATGAGGACAAAGGCTTACTTCTCTTTTAAAAAAAAAATTCCTATAAGGAACAGTTCCAAGGCAGGATGAATGATCCTTAGCATCCCACCTCAGACCTCAAGGGACACTTGTCAATGGAAAATGGCTGTTCTAGTGGCTGGTGGACTTTGGTTTGAATTGAATTCTTTGTTTTGTCTGGATCAGCATAAGAAGACCTCAAGCTTGTAGGTCATCTTGACCAGCGCTGAAATGTCAAACAAACAAACAAACAAACAAACAAACAAACGAAGGCTCTAGTGATGTCTGTGCAGTGCTTGGCACAATGTCAGCGCCACAGTAAGCGCCTCAGAGAGAGGGAGTTATTGGTGCCATTGCGATTAGCCCTGGCATGTCCAGAGGCTTCCCTCAGCTTGTGGAAGCCCTTAACATGCTGCCCCTGTATCTGGCTAACTTGGAGGTCTGAATACTCCTTGCAGCCTCTGCCACTTAACGAGATATAATCACATGATCAGCACAAGAAGTGGGCCCTGGCCATGCTTTGTTGGGTGACTGGGATAAATAGTGGTAGCTGCTCCACTCCTGGCCACGAGCAAAGAGGATTCTGAGTTTTGTTTCTGCAGTCTGTGTAATTTAGACCTTTCTGTGATCTCCTGAGGGCCTCTAAGCTCCAATTTCCTTTTCTTCTAAAGTCCCCAGCCCAGTCCCCACAGAGCTGACAGGTTCGTTTCCCAGGCCGTCCTTGCAGCTGGCTGTCTTAGAGATAGGCTTCTATGTTCAACTCATTGTCCACTCCCAGCAGCAGGGGTAGGCCCATTCAGTGGGGGCCTGGGAGCTCTGAGAGCAGCTGGGGACCAGAAATGAGGACTTGTGGCTGCAGGACAGTGCTGTGGGACTTGAAGCTGAAGTATTCTATAGCTGACATAGTCTATCCCCAAAGTGTCCCCTTCTGTAGAGCAAACACATACCCCTGTGGGGATCCAACACTGCCACGGAGGAACAAAGGCCTCTCAGTTCTCTGAGCCCCAGAGTCTGCCTACAGCTTCAACACACATGGCCCACTTGGGAGAGGATATGGCCTCCGTGACTCACAGGCTTAGAGACAAGGTCACCTTTGTCCAGCCTTTCCCCTGCACGGGAAAAGCCTTTGACTGCAGGACAAAGGACGCAACTGGAGCGGCCCTAGTGATGGATCAGAGGCACTGTGAGGATGTGGGACATGCCAGGTCAAGGTCAGGTGGCCCTAAACTCTATTCAGATGGGCTTGGGGGTCTCTTCCTGTTGTCTCATAATCCAAAGAGGATTCTTTGGGCAGACCAGATGCACATTCTGGTCTCATTTATTATTATTATCCTGTTGCTGCCCAGTGTGTCTGAAATCTATCAGCAAGGCCGCCCATGTTCCCACCAACCATTTCCTGCCATTACAAATATATTCCCCATCACGAAGGACAGTGGTGCTCGGCAAACAGAGGAAAGCTCAAAAAAGATAAAAGCCATTTGTGGTGGGACAAGGGTGGCAGAAGTATCCCCACTGGGGCAGAATCAGGGAGAGGGTGCTGACTTGAGAAGACTCTGGGGACACCTGTTGTGTTGCTCATGTGTCTTCTTGTCACACCCCTCCATGCTGTGATGCATCTGGGCTGGTAGCCTTTGCAGCTGGGTAACAAACAACCCCGTCTGATGGCAGACAAAGTGGGGACTACAATTTGCACAGCTGGCTGTGCGGATAATTCCGTCCAGAGCTGATTGTGGTAAAGGTTCCCAAATGGCTGTAGTGGTGGTCAGACACGGTGGGCACGTCTTAGGGGAAGCCGGTATGACAGGGCTGGGACTGGGCTCAGACTTTGATGAACAGCCCACATCTCAGATGGTGGTGGGATTCTTTGGCTGGCCTGGCCTGTACCCCCAAAAATCTGGCTGGGCCAAGGAGACTCGAGACCTGGGACTCGAAGGAGCAGCAAGCATCAGATAGTCGCCTACCTCCACAGACAGGCTGGCTTTGTTGGTAGGTTCCTTGGCTTATGGGGAAGTCCTGTGCCACCTGAGTCCTTTTTTAGTCCTCTCACCTGCCTCGGTGTCTCAACACTGTCCCCGCAGCTTTCTGGGCACCTCTTACACTCACTCACCCAAGGATATTAGCGTATTAGCACGGAAGGAGCTCTTCAGAGCAGAGCCACGCAGGGTCTCAGATCATCTGTCAAATGCCCAATAGTCCTGCCTTGATGGCCCACACTGACATCAGTGGACTCATGAGGGTTTTATTGCAGAGTGGCTCTTACTGCCCAGACACCAAGCTCACACACCTGTTTTCTTAACCCCTAGGTATATTCTAGAATAAAAGCAACAGCTACCATTTAACTAATGACGCACATACAACCTTTGGGCAGAGTCAGCCTTTCCTGCTGGGGTGCAGGGTGGGGGCTGACATCACTTGCCTGGATCTGTATCTTTGGCTTCTCCTGTCAGTTTGCTCTTCTCTCTAACCTGACTTCTCTGGACACAAAGAGCAGCTCTTTCTAAGCTGGGAGCTGAAGCTCTGGCCAGAGCTCTTCCAAGTCCTCCTGCTTCACTCTTCCTGGCCCCAGCAGACTGAATCCTGCTCGCTGGCTACAGCCCTGTGTTCCAGCTACCAACCCACACTGCCTCACCAGACTTCTTTCCTTGTTGGCACAAGACGGACCATGACAAAGGGTTGCTTTCTTAAGGAGAGGGTTGACAAGGGCATTGTAGTCTAGTTACTGAGGAGGTTGAGATGGGAGAAACCTGGGCAGCATAGCAGAGAAAGACCTTATCTCACCCAAACCAACAACAGAAAGAATGGGGGCAGCAGAGGGGAGAAGCACAGGTTATTCTGGGAGGCCGCCCAGCTCTTCCTGGGATAGTTACAGTCTCTCCACTGGGCATCTGTCGTCTGGGTAATGGCTGCTTCCAGGTGGGGAAGAGGAGGTGGGTACACAGTGAGTAGGTTGAGGCAATCAGACAGCAGGTGGAGCTGATCTGGAGTCCCGGTCTTTGGAGCTCACCAGCTGTGCCACGGCTATGGGCAAGACCATGAAACCCAGAAACCACCAGGAGAGAGCCAGCCAGGGCCTGACCCGGTGCCTGGGAGGGCAAAGAGTCCCAGCACTACACTCTTTGCTGTGGGCCTGGCTCCTGGGATGTCCTGTACAAATGACAGCCTAGGGCCCAGCACTGTTTCTACAACAATGAGAATATTTATTTTCTTCAAACAGTAAAAATAACATTTTTCTCTCTTTTGTAAAAGTTAAGTACCATCACATTCCATTTTCTTAAATAACAAAATCCTAAAAATATATATTAAATTGTATACAGTGTGTCACACTTCATTTTATATTTTAAAATACACGATGTTTCTGTTTTATTCTCAACATTGTATATTAAGAGCATATTTACAAACAAAGCCTTGTTGTCCAAAGTCAGATCCCTGCTGGAGTGAGAGTTTGGAAATGGGAAAGTCTTAGTGCCATGAGGGTGGCAGGGATGGCAGCTCCCTGTCTAGGCAAGAAAGGATCCCTTGTATACTTCCCTCTGACAGGGGAGAATCACCTCCTACTGTCCCTCTGCCCACTCAGCCTCAGCCAGTGTGCTCAGTTCCAACATGGCTCTGCTGGCCCACGCTGGTGGCTGGCATGTCTGACAAGTCCCCCACCTCATACCAAAGCAGTTAGGCTGAAAGCAGCCTGGAGGGAGGGTGAGGACAGAGGTTTCCAAGGCAGCACCCAAAGTGGACATCAAACTCCAAACAGGAGATTCCAACCCCCAGAGAGAACCATGGAAGACTGTGGAGTGAGGAGCTGGCCTAGGAAGCCCAATGTGGGCCCTGCAGATAGGCCGGCAGAGTTGGGAGGCCATCCGCTTCTAAGTGCTCTTGAAGGTTGTGTGGGGACTGTCCCCATGCTGGCAGCAGCTGGGCAAGCCCTGTTGGTGTCAGGCCAGTGGCTGACGAGGGTCAGGTGGGGTCCTGCCTGGGCTGACATTGGGACGTGGGCTGGCACCTGGCCCAGGCACATCCCATGGGCTGGCTCAGGGTCAGGACAGAGGTACCTGCCAGAGCTTTGATCTTTGAGAGCTTTTGGCTGAGGAATCTGCAGCTGGGGCTCACAGTTCAGGAAGTCTGAGAGGTCTGGTCACCTTGCCCACTCCAGACAGCCGCAGTCCCATCCTTTCTGACGAGGGAAGACACAGGCTTCTCCCTACTCTCTACTTTTTAAGCAGCGAGACCCATGGGGTCTACATGTGCCCACACCTAAGGTCTCTGAGGGTCTCAGCAGTCTTTTGTGCTGCTGTTCTCCTTAAGCGATCCCCACCTCGACTCAAACACCCCTCCCCCCAACACACTCAGCTTTGGGCTGCCCACCTCTCTGTGTTTACCCTGACTGGTACACATGATGCTGACAGGCTCTAACAGAGTGTGCTGTCATTGCTGGGGGCTTGGCCTGGAAAGTTCACAGCTTCCCACTGCCCCATGCTATTGTAAGGTGGGCTTGTGTTTCCTGGGGGTGGTCCCCAAAGAGGAAGTGCATACTGAGATGCTCGGCTGTGCCCAGGCCAGCAGCAAGAGGAGTGTGGGCACGTCCACTGCCCTTCCCGAGGACGCCAGTAAAGGGCAGCTGAGCTGTAGCTGCCACCATCGGGGCAGCTTCCTCCTTTCTGAGCCTGCAGTGTGAAGAAGCAGGTGAGCAGTGGTGCCAGTGAGCAGAGCTGGACAAATGTCCTGGCCAGCTGAGCCTTCCCTGGAGAGCCCACATGGTGCTCTGTGACTCAACACTTGCTTCCCGAGGCTCCCACACACGCTATGAACAGCCTGGACTGGAACCTGCTCCTGTCAGTCTATCTCCAGTGGTCTTTGTGTGTGGTGAGCCTGTCTTCAGACCCAGGCACCTACCGCTTTTCCAGATGACCCCCAGCATCTCTGTACCCTGCAGGCCTCCCATGGGAGCTGGACAGCACCCCTGGCCCACTGTAGAGACACAGTTTCTTCTTCCAGTTGCCTCTCTACCCATCAGCTCTGGTCACTGCCTCTCCCTGAGGATGCTCCCCCATGGTCCCATATAGTCTTCTGTCCTGGGAGCAGCCAGTTACTGATGGGCTGGCCAACACTACAAAAGGCCTCAATGGCAGTGGCTTAGAGACGCAGGAGAGGTAAGTAGTGCTCCAGGAGCCCAGGAGATCAGAGGCCCACAGCTCCAAAGCTCAAGTGCTGGCAGAAGAGTGACCAAGGTCCCCCTTCAGTGCACAGGTTGTTCCTCTCAGCTACTGCTGACAAAGGTCACTTCCAGACTGCAGGACTTCTCCATCAGGGATGGCCCTTCTTCTCACAACTGGTGGCCACTGTAACTGGGACTCAATCTTTCAGCCTCTCCTAGAAAGATCTCCAGTTCCCAGGCCCTGCCTTTTCCTTTTGCCAGCTTCTGTAGTCTGCCTCCCTGTCTAAGGGACAAAGTGATGGGGCAAGACAAGAGCCCTTACCCTAACTACTCTGTCCCCCTGATAAGGGACAAAGGACATAGCTCTTGGTAGTTGTGACCTTCTTTTAAAATGGTAAACACCTCATGTAGGATCCACAGGTCTCTGTCTCATCACAGGATGCTGCCCACAGGCTATGCTACAGTTTTCTTCTCTCTTTTTGGCAGTATTGGCATTGACCCTAGGGCCTCATGTATGCAAGGCAAGCTCTCTACCGTTGAGCTACAGCCTCCACACTAAGCTACAGCCTCTAAACTCCTGGTTCTGAACCAGGGGTTAGCTGAGAGGACAGAGGGACAGGCTGAGTTCAGATTCCACAAACCTGTGAACTGCTTGGGGGCCAGGCTAGGTAAGTCTAGTATACAAGCAGTTTACCGTGTCTGCCCAGGTTAGCCCTGCATGCCAGTAAGTATTGTTAAATACCCTCTAGAAAGAAGACATCTAGTGTGACCCTGTTCTCAGTCCCCTCAGACTAGATGAAGCACATCTTAGTCAGCATCAGAGAGAACGCTACAGGCCTGGTACAGAGCACTGGGCCTCTGTGCACTCTGAGGTGCTAACATCTAGAAGACCAAATTGGGCAGGGAACTAGGCCAGCCTTCAAGAAAACCCGAGAATTTCCTCAGTCTGGCTCTGTTCCAAACTGTAAAGATCAGGGAAAACTGATCCATACACGGTCAAAATAGAAAAGAAAAACGCATCACACACTAAACTACCCACCACCCAACAGTCGTCTAGAATCAGGTCCAGCTGTGTCAACTCAGCCCCAGTCTTGGCAGAGCTGCAGGCCAGGGGCTGAGCTTCGAGTGTCCAGCCTAAGTGCATGTGATGGAGGACTCCAGGCCACACTGCCCCTGCAGCAGGACCCTAGCAACCTTCAGCTCAGGAGCAGCGGTGCGGTGTGGCTTCAGTCACTCACGAGGGGGTTCCGGTCATCTTGTTGGCTCTGGCCCTTGAGCTTCTTCTTAAAGATGGAGATTGTAGTGGAAGGTTCATAGAAAATGGTCCAGATCTCCCCAGAAGCTCCTGGTTGACGACAGTCCCTAAGGTCTCCTGAAGCAGGAACACGATGAGACCTGCCAAATGAAAATAATTATTCAAGCTGATCTGAACAAAGCACTCAGATCATCACCTCACGAGGCACCTGTACCTGTGAGGCACAGTTTTGGGAAGGACACTGCTGCCTTAAAGAGTCAAGGATCAAGGCTGGGTAAGGCAGCACACGCCTTTAATCCCAGCTCAGGAAGAAGCAGGAGGCAGATCTCTGAGTTTGAGGTCAGCCTGGTCTACAGAGAAAGTTCTAGGACAGCCAGGGCTACACAGAGAAACCCTGACTGGAAAAACAAAGAGTGAAGAATGAACTCTGGCCTGTGGGCACGGGCACTCTCCTCATGGTAACGAGGGACTTCCTGTCAAAATTATTCAAAGCTGGAAAAGGCTGTTGGAGAGATTATGAATTTTCAAATATTCTTCTTCTCTTCATCTTCTTCTCCCCCCACCCCATGAAACAACACTATCTACAAAGGCCACTTACCTAGAAGCCCGCCTATCTTAAACAGGTAAGGGGGACATTCTCAGTGGGTAGCAGAGAGCCCTGACTTACAGCCCTATTCCTAGCCTACCCTTCTCTTCACCTCCTGACAGGCAGGGAAACTGTGGAGGGTTCCAGGGTTAAGAGGAGTGAGGTGTGTGCTTTAGGGCTTCAGCCCTGCTATGAGACACTGGGCCATGGAGCTAGTGCAGGGACACACACACAGGATTTCCTAGAACGCAAATTGAAACATTTAACACACCTAGTAGGTCCTTTGAAGGTGAAGGTTCTACATCAATGAGGTCAGCCTGTGCTGACACATCTAGTATTTACTCCTTTTCATTATTCAGTAACAACGACATTGCAGTGGCACTGCTAGAGACTGTGAGCAGTGCAGAGATGCGCTGGAGTCCACACTGTGTGGGGAGAGCAGGGTGGAGATGCACTGGAGTCTACACTGTGTGGGAATACATTAGTTGTGTTCAGTCCTACATCATTTTACACAAGGGCATTGAGAAGACTCAAGATTTGACACCCACATTATGTTCTGAAACTAAATCTCAACAGATATCAAGATAAGACATTCTCCCCCACCTCTCTCTCTCTCTCTGTCTCTCTCTCTCTGTCTCTCTCTCTCTCTGTCTCTCT
>LOEQ01000402.1:148701-160721 GCA_001685075.1 Bramus lutescens | reverse complement strand
GCAGCTCTTCAACTCGAACTGGAAAATGTGGCTCCAAGTTTCACCAGAGAAGACACGTGATGCAGGATTTCCAAACTGTGTTCCACCCTCTAGTCTTCCCAGAAGCAGGGAGGGAAAGTCCTTTGAAAAGGGATACTTGTTCTCAAGTTCTTTTGCTTTCAGGACCACTTGAAAGTCTGTGGCTTTATCATACATTTTTCGTCTTACAAGGAAGCTTCATCACTTTTTTTTTTAATTGTAATACGCAAACAGGCCTCTTGTTTATCACAGTTGAGGCTTTGAAACTCATGACAATTATTTACAGTAGCGCTCCCACACCCCCTTATCTGCAAGGGATAGATTCCAAAGACCTCCAAAGGATGCCAGAAACCACAAATTGCACCCAACCACACACATGCTCATCTTCCTTCCTACAGGAGAGTACATAGTCTCAGTGCCTTCTCCATCCAGACTGAGCCCTTGGCTCAAACTTGTGCAGTCCTAGATGTGACCACAAAACTAGCATTGACTTCTCTTCCTAACAATTGTTCACAGATAGAAGATTCATTCTTACCACAGATGTTAGAAACCTCAGCGTATATTTCCCCCCTTTCTTTACTCAGCTAAAGACTGTGAACTCAGGTTCCAAGAAAACAGCCACTTCTGTGATTTTACAAGACTGATTGGTTGAATGAAACTTTGTGACTGTGGAGAGGTGAAATGATGCAGATCAAGAATCAAATTATCTAGAGCTTCCTTTAGCTCCCTCAATGCCCACCCTGTGTCTGACCTAACACTCTAATGACATCATGTGAAAACACGGGGACGTAGTCACTTCACAGAGCCTAAGCTCCCACTAATCAGATGACCTGTGGAACCCACATTGAGGTTCCCTGCTTGCCTGTATCCCACCTACCTGGTATTTCTATCAACGTATTTGAAAGTTGCCTTGATTTATGACTTTCCTTGTTCTGTCACCATAAAACCTTCATGAGACTTAGCACACTGGAACTTGGGGTTTGGGCAATCTGAATGTGTGTTCCCAGGCTAAGAGCGCTCGTGTTTGGCTAACTATCTTTTGCTCCCTTTGCAGTATGAGCTGTTGCGCACAGACAAGAGTGAGATAAGCACTCAGGAGCTATGGCTGCTCAAAGGCAGCCAAGAACATAACAGCACAATGTCTCCTTTACTAAGTCATTGCCCTAAGTCTGTATGACTCCCAAGAAAGCAATTAACCACAGAGAAGTGGGTTGTGGGGGGATACATCTTGGAGCAAAAGTGATCATCAGTTAGAACCACTTTGTCCCCTCAAGGACAAAGACTTCTTTGGACTGCTTTACAGAATGGAGGCTTTTCAAGCCTGAAGCTCACGTCAATATCTCAAAGAAGGATCTGGAGCTACTTTATTTTTATTTAACTCTTTATTTGTTCTCTTCCCAGCGTGGTCTCATTGAACAAACTTTTTCTACTTTTTACTCATCTCTTTAGCCAACAGACTGAGGATGGGTTACCAAGCCTTGTTGGATAAGCCTAGTTTGTTGGGGCAGGTGGAGCCCAGGCTTTTGACCTAAAGATTTTGATTATGGTAATTCCCTCCTATTTCATTAAAAGAAAACCTTTAGGGCTTCTCATGGGTATGAATAAATAAATAAATGTCATTTGAACACAAGAGATGCCTCCTCGATGGGGACCAACGGCAAGCAACACAGAGAGCATGAAAGGCAGGACAGGAAGTAGCGGGAACTAGATTTCAACACGCTGCCCAGAACTTTGAATTGCCTATTATTTACCTATTTTCTGTCTATGTGGGGGGGTACACATGTGCCAGTGTGTGTAGCTCAGAGGATATGTGGGTTCTGTACTTCCATGTTGTGTGTTCTCAAAGAGTGAACTCAGGTAGTTAGAGTCGGAAGCAGCCATCTTACCCACCCCGATTTTCCCTTTGCAGTACTACACTTTGCACAACTGTGCTTAGAACACCATATTTGCCACTGAAGAAATTGTCTACTTGGTTCTCAAAGTCTACAGTTGTTGTTTTTTTGTTTTGTTTTGTTTTAATTATTTTCATTTCTTCATTTTTTTTTTTTTTTGCTTTTCAAAGTACCAGGGATTAATACTCGGCCTCAAGCATTCTAGGCAAATGCTGTAGCATGTCACTGAACTACAGCAACAGCCCTTAAAGTTGATATTTTTTCCTGGGAAATTAAATAACTTCAGCTACAAAAACCAAAAATTGAACCCAGCTGGGCTGTGGTGGCACATGCCTTTAATTCCAGCATTTGGGAGGCAGAGGCAGAAAGATCTCTGTGAGTTCAAGGGCATCCTGGTCTATGGAGCAAGTGCCAGGACAGACTCCAAAACTACACAGAGAAATCCTGTCTCAAAAAAACAAAACAAAACAAAAAACAGCAAAAATTTGAATCCATACCAGACCTGAAACACCCTGCCAGAACTGCCACACCCGCTGAATGGTAGTGCAGCAGAAGGACCACCCAATCCCATGGTAAGTTGAATAAGGGTAGACAGAAACCAAGGCAGGTCACAAATAAACATTTTAGAATTAGATGGCAGGCACATACCAGGGACAGTCCATTCCCAGAGAACACACCAACACAACAGCGAGTGACAGCTTCATACCTCCTACTAGCTAGACCCTAAACTTGAGGTTGAGCGGAGAGGGCTCAGGGAAGGGTGCTCTGCCTAAAGCTACTGAAGGCATGGAGATAAGCACCCGGCCAGTGAGGCTAAGGCCCAGATGCTGTCCCTTTGTTTGCGTGTGTCACACAGGAAGAGATACAATCTCACGGGATTGAGGAAGAGTGTTTAGTACCTGTTCTAGCCTCCTGCACTAGATGTGGGGAGATTTAATGCATTCTGTTCTTTTGGCAATCATCCCTAACTTCCACCAACGCCTTTCCACAGATACACACAGATCCCAGTGGTGGGTGACTACTATGCAAGCACAGCTTCCTGGGAAATCCCTGAGACCCTGTTCTAACTTAGGTTCTCCACTGCTCAGGAATTCCAGAGCCATCCCAGCCCCTGCCATCAAACAGCTTCATCTTGCTGGAAAGACAAAACTTGTCACAGAAAGCAAGACAAATGCTATAAAAACAGGATTCTGACAGTGCCAAAATGGGCAGTCTGAAAGAGTGCACATGAATAAAAGTGCTAAGTAGTCATAATGCCAACACAGAGAGGTGCTGTAGACCTGCAGTGTTTACGCTGCCTCCACCATTGCTTTGGCTACTGAGGAAAGTAGGAGTTTTCTTCGAGCTGTAAAAATGTAAATGATGCAATGAGTTCTGTTTTTAAGAGATGAACTCAGGGCTAGAAACATGACTTAGCCAATAAGGACACTGAATGTTCTTCCAGAGGATCAAGGTCCAATTCCCAGCACCCACATGGAAGCTTGCAACTGTCTGTATTTCCAGTTCCAGGTAATTCAACACCCTCACACAGACATACATTCAGGCATACTCCAATGCACATAAAAACTAAAAAAAAAAAATCCAGGAGAAGTATGAATCAGTTGTTTGTAGAGAGACATTTACAAAACAAAATAGATGAACTCAGCACACAGCAGTGACACTTGAAGTGGGGAAGACCCCAAGACAAGGCTGGCAAAGAGTTCTGTGCAGAGGGTACAGCCCAAAGCAAATTCCTAGACAATCATAGCTGGGCAGACAACACCCACAGTGCCAGTCCAGCATTCAATGCAGCTGTGACGTGCAGCAGAGGTTTGTTGGACATTGTGGCAGCTTGCTCTGCTCCCAGGGTTTGGGATTGCCCAGGCCCTGAGAAGAAAACAACTCAGAGCTAGCAGCATGATTTGCTAACCTGCTACCAATCATCACTGAGTCAATCTTTTCATTTCCACAATGTCAAAAAGGGAACCTTAATACTTCTCTATTCTATATGAATTTCTATTTTAATTCCCAAAGAACACACATACACAATTACCTCAAAAATCCAGATTCATCCTGGGGCCCCAGTTTTCAAGGGAACAAGGCTACTTACAAGGACCAAAGGAAAAGGAAAGGTTTTGCCATGGAGTCCTGTATTAGACCCAATTTGACACAGAAGGCGGCATTACCAACGAGCCTCCATTTTCTTACTGAAGAATGGGGGGAGGGATGAGCAGACATACTCAAGTCCGTGAGAGAACGTGGATGTGTGTGGTACAAGCTGGGCACTCAGTTACAGCTGAACGACACAGAGGTGACTGCTGACATCAATGATACAGGTGTGCCAGCAGTAACACGCATCCTACATCAGAGACAGCCTTGGCCGCCATGGCCAAAGTACCCTTGTGCTGCTTTCAGGACTCTTATAAGACAGCTCAGTTGAAAGTTTTCAAATTCTGTTTGGGGGCAAAAATGAACAACAGCTAAGGGAGACCAATACAAGCCAGAGTGCTGCTTGGTTAAGAGGAACTTGAGCTGGTGTGATGAGCATTCTTGGTTGTCATGATGTCATCTGGAATTAACTAAAACCCAAGCAGCTGGGCACACCTGTGAGGGATTTTTCTTGACTGGATTTGAGATGGAAGACCCATGCTAAATCTAGGCCATACCTTCTGGTGGCAGCCCACATAAAAGGTCATGGGAGAAGGAAGTGTGTGCTTTTTGCCTACTTGGCCTCACTCCTACAGGCAAGTTCCTTGACCCCGTGCCTAAGACATGCTTCACTGGTGATAGATCCTACTTGGCTGGAATTCCAATGGAGCAGCTCTCTAGTACTTCCCTAGGACTCCAGCACAAGACTTCGGGTTCTGAGGCATCCAGTCTCATAGACCGAACAACTTTCAGATCCTTGGCCTTTTTCTTGGTCCATAGCCTGTAAACCATGCAAAAAAAAAAATCCCATATATGTATATCCCAAATATATATCTATATTTCTATCAATTCTGCTCCTTTAGAAAACCCTGATACAGCTGGTGAGGCTACTGACTGAGACAGACCAGGGATCCATGTGGCAGAAGTTCCCTTGCTGGCATGCTCTCAAGGCTGGCCCATGTGAGTGACAGTCAACAAAGACTCACACGCTCAATCCTTGGACAGGCTTAAGAAGTCATGGAGAATGGCAAGAAATATGGCTAGCACGAAAGGGGGCCTGCTACCAAGCCTGACAACCTAACTTGGATCCTTAGAATCCACATGGTGGAAGGAAAGAACCAACTCCCTCCCATTATTGTCTGATCTCCACAAGAGGGAACACACACACACAGAGTGGAATAGAAAGGTGCTATGGAGAACATCTTCCTGGAGATGCTCATCACTATCCTCCTAGTGCAGGTTACTGGCAGACCACACTTTCCACACCAGGCTTCACCGTAGTCTCAGATCTTATCTCTGCTTCTACTTGTTTTAGAATACTGACCTGCTTGGCATTTATCAGGATGAGACTACCCTGGGATGTTTTGTCTCTCTATGTAGCCGTGGTTGGCCTGGAACTAACTTGCTCTGTAGACCAGACCGGTCTTGAACTCACATGCCTGCCTCTGCCTCCAGAGAGTTGGGATTATTGATGTGTGCCACCACCATGCTTGTTCTTACACTTTTTGTTTTTTTTGTTTTACAGTTTCAGAGCTGGTTCTCACTCAGCTCAATTTTCATTTATTTCTCTCATGTGTATGGTGCTGTGTCTGCACATCATGCACGGTTGGGGTCTAAGGAGGCCAGAGGAAGGTGTCTCCTCTCTTGGGATTAGAGTTAATGATGGTTGTGAACCACCATGTGGATGTGGGAAATCAAAGTTGGATCCTCTGCAATAATAGCCAGTGCTCTTAGCTGCTGGGTTATTTCTCCACTCTAACATCCAGAGCAGTGGTTCTCAACCTTCCTAATGCTGAGACCCCTCAATACAGTTTCTCATGTTATGGTGACCCAGACCATTTTTTTTTTATTTTGTTGCTACTTCATAACTGTAATTTTGTTGCTGTTATGAATCATAGTGTAAAAATCTGTGCTTTCTGAAGGTCTTAGGTTACCCCTGTGATAGGGTCATTCTACCCCCCAAGGGTTCTCCATCCGCAGGCTGAGAACCTGCTGCTCTAGAGCCTTACATTTATAGTCCTGCTGACAACCAGAGACCTGATTCCTCCAGTTCATGTTTGTGACTTCTGTCAAACTTACTTCTACAGAGCATTGTGTATACGCTCATCTGTTCATGTGCCAGTCTTCTATCTTAAAGTACAGGTTTCCATAGACTACAGACTATACCTGGGTACAAGATCTTGCATATAGTCAGAGCCTAGGAGATAGGGGCTGGGAGTGCAACTCAGTTGTGAGCACTCTCCTGGCATGTATCAAGGCCCTGGGTTCTACCTCCAGCACCATACACATAAAAGGGGAAGAAATAAATACCATTTGCCAGAGCTAACGACTCTTAAAGTTCTTGTAATCTGATTACATTTTTTATCTCTGTGTATACGGGCTAGCATGCCACAGCAAGCATGCGGCCAGAGGACAAGCAGCAGGAGCTGGTTTTGCCTGAACTATGTGAATACTAAGGATCAAACTCAGGTCATCAGGCTTGGTTGCAAGCACTGTTATGTACTGAGCCATTTTGCTGGCTCCTAAAGTTCTTATGATTTTAAACTTTAATAATTAATTTTAATAACTATTTCAATAATGAATAGTTTTCACAGCTTTAAGTAATAATTAAGAGTTGTAATAAGATTAATTTAAGCCTTAATAACAAACTTTAACAACAAATTCAGGCACTGACAAGCTAATGTAAAGTGCTGCAGGAGTCAGGGATGCTGACTTGTAGTAGGCTGCCATCCAGTTTGTGAGAGAGCCCCTGCGCTGGTCTCATGCTACATGTTTCAATCCAGATATTCTGAGTGGTAACTATATACACTTTTACATATTTAAGATCTTACAAGGTGTGAAACTTTATTTAAAAAAAATATAGCTGGGTATGGTGACACGCACCACCAGCATTTGGGAGGCAAAGGTAGGTAGATCTCTGTGAGTTTAAGACCAGCCAGGACTACATAGGGAGCTCTATGCCAGGAAGACCTACAGAGTAAGAATTTGTCTTTAATCCCAGCACTCGGGAGGCAGAGGCAGACGGATCTCTGTGAGTTTGAGGCCAGCCTGCTCTACAAGCGCTAGTTCCAGGACAGGCTCAATAGCTACAGCTGTCTCGAAAAACAAAAAAACTAAATCAAACCAAAACGAAAGGTTCTTTCAATCACTGGTTCAGTAGGCAACTGCAGCTGAGCCTGACAGCTAGAGTCTAATCCCAGGATCCATTGTGTGGTATAAAGGGGGAAATGGCCCTGGAAACTGTCCTCTGACCTACAGCCCCATCTATGCAGGAGGCTGACATGGGTAACCTGATCCCAGGGATCAAGACCAGCCTAGGAGACATAAACTACCATCCATTGTTTTAGTTAGTTACTAAAGTTAATAGAAATTTATTAATAACATAGGATTCACCCTTTCAAATTTCTCTAATTCAAAGATGAATTTTCATAGATAGATTTATAGGTGAAAATTTTGGGTAGATTAAAAAAAAAAAGCTCTCAGAAATGAGAAGGTAAAAATTTCATGCCATGAGCCTCAGACCCAAATCAGCCGGGTGCAGAAAACTCTATTCAGCCAGGTGCAGAAAGCTCTATTTGACTTTTACTTTTTCTATTAAAGGCCAGGGAGATGGCCCCGTGGTTAAGAGCACATACTGAGCATCCAGAGGACCTGAGTTCAGTTCCTGCCATGCACGTCAGGTGCCTCACACACCTAAGGCTCTACTCAGAGGAACCAGGTACCTCCACACATGTACTCTTATCCTCACACAGACAATTAAAATAAATAACATCTTTAAATGTTGTTTTAGTGACATTTTATTTATTTCTGGAGGAGGGGAGCACGTGTGTGAGATGTGAGGACGTGTGGGAGTCAGTTCTCTCCTCAGGGTCAAACTCAGGTCTGCAGTCCACAGGGGCGTTCTCTTGCTGAGCTGAGCATCTCCTGAGCCCAGCATCTGTCTTTAAATATAATTTTCAGACCATTTCTTCATTCAGAAATTATACTATTACTTAAAATCCTAAATTTGGAGTGTGGCATATGCCTGTAATCCCAGAATTCAGAAGGCTGAGACAAGGGTTATGAGTTCTAGTCCAGCCTGGGCTACAAGTTGAGATCCTATCTCAAAAGACAATAAATAAATAAATAAATAAAATCCACAGGTAAAAGAGTAAATTAAAAACCATGTTAGAGACTACACAGCGTGGCACAAAGGGACGATTATGTGACATAAGAGAAAGATGCAAAGGACGCCAGGCTCAGAGCTCCCCTCAGAGATCTGACAGCCTTAGAATCTGTTATTTCTCTTGGAAGCTATAAGAACTTGGGGAAAAATATGGTGGCAAAAGCAGTTGGTGGGAGTGGGGACAAATCCAATGACCTCTGAGTCCTCTAACAGTAAGCTGTGATCCAGCTCTAGAGAGTTGAGGGAAGCTTAGCTCCTCCTCTGCACCCCACTCCTCCTCCCCCTACTGCTGGGCAGCCCTGCTCATAGCACACCAGGAGCAGAGACTCGGGTCTTCACATAAGGGCTCACCACTCAGCTCTGTCCCCACACATCCACTCTCCTGCCTCCTGTGGTGCCTGTTATATTCAGATATGAACTTTCCAGAAACTTGATCATGTTACAGGCATTTTCCTGGATGACGAGTCCCCCAGTGCTAGTCATGAACAAGCAAGTTTTACAGAGGCTGGCACTATTTATTAAAAACAAACAAACAAACCAAAAAACCAGAAATAGTGGCTCAACATCCAGAAATAGGACAAATGCGGCCAAAAAGAGGCAAGCTGTATCTCTGTTAAACCTGTGGGCTACTCCCAGGTCCCCAGCTATAAATGGCATATGGCCTTTCTTCAGCCATGCCAATCAAGCACATTAGAGACTTGACTGGGGCCAGGGCTTTGGCTTGACAAGATTTGCTACAACAGACCCAAATCCAGGTACTGCCCACCCTCCACCTCCTACCTCAGGACCACTACCTCTTCCTTTCTACCATTTGTAAGCCTCCATATCCTGATCATCTGAGAAGACCATCGAAGGGCCAGGAGGATGGTGACGGTATTTACTTTTCTGTTTTTAGAACTGTGGGGATGTAGCCAAGCATTGGTGCACACACCTTTAATCTCAGCACAGAGGCAGGTGGATCTCTCTGAGTTCAAGGCCAGCCTGGTCTACAAAATGAGTTCCAGGACAGCCAGAGACATACAGAGAAACCCTGTCTCAAAANNNAAAAAACCACAGCAACAAACCCAAACAAGCAAACAAAAAGAACTGTGGGGATGTTAGAGATATGCTAGTTGGATTTTGCCACAACTTTCTTGAAACTATTTTCAATGACTACATGAACCAACTCCTGCTGGACTGAATTATACTTTATAAATATGGGTTGAACACTATCTTTCGAAATGAAAGTGCCCAGATCGAAATACCCTGTGATCTTCCTGAGAGAATGGCATAGCCCTTGAGGAAAAGGCCATCTTTGTGTAGAACAAACCGACCAAGGGAAATCCGCTTTCCTCTCTGTCTCTTCTTTACCCAGTCACTGCCAAATGACATGTCTTATCATTTTAAGGCTTTGGCTAAGCAGAATGAGCAAAGAGCCCATTCTTGTGATCTTTAATGTTTTCCCATTTGAGACCCACATTAAAGCAGCCTACGCTGGAGGGCAGTGACAGTGGGATCAGTGGACCCACAGGGCTGACTCTGCCTGCAGCCATCAGTATTCCAACTGTTCTAGAAAAGAGAGATCCCAGGCCTCAGGAAGACCTCCACCTCACAGTACAAACACAAGCTCACAGACCCTAGGACAAGGAAGCAGGGTAAGGAGTAGGCTTATAAGAAGGGGGAAAAGTTAGCTAAGGGCTGGGCAGAAGTAGAGGCAGGGGGAGCTCTGTGAGTTTGAGGCCAGCCTGGTCGACCTAGTGAGTTTCAGGACATCCAGGACTACAAAGTGAAAACCCTGTCACAAAGCAAAACAAAACACACATCCCCCCACACAAGGTTTAGTTTATGTTTAAGCTATGTGTGTATGTGCCTGTGGGCATTTGCACTTTTGAGTGCAGGTGCCACGAAGTCCCAGCATTTGGAACCCTTGAAGCTGGAAGGGCTGCAGTTGTGAGCCACTTGGTGGGGGTGCTGGGAATGGAACTCAGGTCCTCTCCAGGAGCAGCGAGTGCCCTCAAACTATTAGTTTCAATTTTTGTTTCAAGACAGGATTTTACCATATAAACTAGCCTGGAATTTAATCTCTTCCTGTTGCAGTGTTCAAAATTCTAGGATTATAGGCCTGTGCCTCCATGACAGCTTCACAGGAAAAAGAGACAGGAAAACAACAGCCCCAAACACCCCAGAACAAGATTGGGGGTCCTCCTGCCTTTACATCAGGACTGTAACAACTGAGTATAAAAAAGAGTGACTGAAACAGTGGGGGAAAAGTCCACTAGCTACTCACCACCAGCCAGTCCTCGTTCGCCCTTAAGACCCTTCGTCCTTCCCTTCCAGACCCCACTTTCCTATTCCTGAAACCCACCACCGAGGTCTTAAGCCATCATCATCTGCCTCCTAGCTCAAGGATTTTTAATTTTTAATTCCTATCTACTCACCCTGCAACACTTCCATCCTTCCTGTGCGTGTGTGTGTGCGTAAGCCTTTTGGTGCTTTACCGCTTGGTTCAAGGCCTCCACCTCATAAATGAGGTAGTCATTCCAATTCACCCACTGGTTAACAACCCATACAATCTCCTGTCTAATGTCCCTCCTACCACCTTCTACTTTACTGTTCTGGACCTAAAAGATGCCCTCTTTACTGTCCCTTCACATCCTGACTCATACTTCCTCTTTGCCTTCACTTAGGAGGACCCTCACTCCCGGTCCTCCAGACAGTTTACATGGATTGTTTTCCCTCAGGATTTTCGGGACAGCCCCCCATTTCTTTGGCCAAGCTCTGGCTCGAGATCTCTCAAACTTTGACCCAGGTCCTAGCATGCTCCTCCAGTAAGTCAATGATCTCCTTCTCTGCGGTCCTATATTGTCTCTGTCCCAACCTCTGGGCTCCTGAACTTCCTCAGATCCCTAGGATATCGAGTCTCACCAGCTAAGGCTCAGCATTTTTGCTCTCCCACGGTGGTATATGTGGGTGTTCAACTCAGCCGGGGGTCTAAGAACCTCACCTCTGACAGGGTCCAGGCTCTGCGGGATTTACAGCCCCCAACCAGAGGAGCTCAGATTCTCTCATTTTGGGTCCTGCTAGGGTTCTTCCTCATTGAATCCCTAACTTTCCATTACAACCAAACCTCGGTACCAGGCAGCCAGAGAGACCCCCACGGGGCTTCTCACTCACCCGGTCATCATCTGTCATCATTCTTCTTTACTGCAAGATGCTCTTTTAACAGCCCCTGCTATTGCTATTCCAGATCCCACAAAGCCTTACCATCTTTATACAGATGAGAGGTCAGGGGTGGCCATGGGAGTTCTAACCCAACAGGCTAGGTCTTTGAATCGGGCTGTGGCCTTTTTATCCAAATAGCTGGATATCACCATGTGTGGATGGCAACCACGCCTGAGAGCCCTGGCAGCAGTAGCTGAACTCACTCGGGAGGCTATCAAGATCACCCTGCCCAGGCCAATCACGGTATATTCTACTCACTGCCTCTCAGACCTTCTGAGTCATTTCTCTCTCTCTCTCCTTGGGCCTTCATGAGTCTAAGTTTTTCACTTACTGTTTCTAGAAAACCCCCAAATTACTTTAGCTTCCAGTCCTGCCCTAAACCCCTGCAACTCTCCTTCCTGTTCCCTCTCCCTCTGGTACCTCCTCTCACTCTTTCCCAGAGGCTGTAGAGGCCTTAAGCTCACCTCAGCTGGATCTTCTAGAACAGCCACTTACAAATCCCCAACTCACTCTTTTTTTTAAAGCTTATTATTTCTTTTTTGGGGGGGATTTATTTATTTATTTTTATTATGTATACAACATTCTGCCTGCATGTATGCCCACGCGCCAGAAGAGGA
>LOEQ01000402.1:108558-125397 GCA_001685075.1 Bramus lutescens | reverse complement strand
AGAGAGAGAGAGACAGAGAGAGAGAGACAGAGAGAGACAGAGAGACAGAGAGAGTCAGAGAGACAGAGAGAGAGACAGAGACAGAAACAGACAGAGGCAGAGAGAGAGCAGTAGCTTAACATGAGTTTTTGGGGTCCATCCAAAACACGAGGATGTTTTGCACCCAAAACAACGGGGATGCTAGGGAGAAGCTCAGCAGGATAGTTCTCTGCAATTTAAGTTCCCTGCAGTTTACTAGCCTCTGTATCACCTCTGGGTGTCAGGGGAGAAAATAGGAAAGGAACACAGGAGATTCAAAACAAGGTTATTTTGGCCAACCCAGGGTGTCCAGCCTTCGTGATAACAGCTTTAGATGATTCTGCTCCTGGGCTGTACAGAAAGTTGCCCTTGCAGGACAACTTTTCTTTAGGCTCTGGTATAATAAGAATGGACTCTACAGTTTGTATGGCTGAGTAGGAAATAGAAATACGGGGTTCTAGCTGGGCATGGTGGTGCATGCCTTTAATCCCAGCACTTGGGAGGCCAGCTTGGTCTACAGACAGAGTTCTAGGATAGCCAGGGCTATACGAGAAACCCTAAATACAAGGCCCTATGTTCAGACTTACTGAGGTAGAGGGATTGTTGGATGCTCAGTGGCAAAGAGTGAGAGCCTGTCTCAAACAAAACAGAAGAATTTCAAGATGATGACAGCAGAGCATTAAAAAAATGGTTTCAAAGCCAGGTGGAGGTGGTGGCACACGCCTTTAATCCTAGCACTCTGGAGGCAGAGGCAGGGAGATCTCTGAGTTCAAGGCTGGCCTGGTCTACAGAGCAAGTTCCAGGACAGCCAGAGCTATGCAGAGAAATCCTGTCTCGAGCAACTTCTCCCCCCAACCCCGCCCCCGAAGTTGTGGCTTTTCTAAGCCCTTTGGATCTTTGTCACTACACAGGAGGCACACTCATGAAAGTGAGACCCTGTGTGTAATTCAGCCTGTGAGCGCCTGCCCATTGGGCAGCTGTGAGACAGAGGCATCCCCTGGCCTTCCCTACCCCCACCTTCTCTCTGAAGCTAAAAGCCCAGCACAGGTGATGGAAACATCCCACGAAAGGCTAAAAATACAGCTGAGTGTCTAGGTCATGGCACTCAGGGGCTCAAGGTCTTTTGCTCAGCTATGTGGTGTTGGCCTCTGACGGGAGCAGCCCCAGATGCTCGCATGCCTGGGAGCTTCGGAGCCTAATTTCATGGAAAGAATGAGAACATTCATGATAGCCCCTTGCCTTCAGGAAGATGCTGCCATCTGAGTCTATTTGCCTGCTTACCCTTTCCTCTTCCTGGGAGGCCTACCTAGGCTGGTGGGGTTTGGGTCAGTCTGGCATTTAAAATTGGAATGATTTTGCTCAGACACTGTCATGTTGCAGAGAGGCACAACACAAGGGTGTGTGGCCCAAACATCTTGAGATTTTACTTGCCAGGCAAAGTGGTACACACCTTTAAGCCCAGCACTTTAGAGGCAAAGGAAGGAAGGTCTCTGTGAGTTTGAAGCCAGCATGTCCGAACAAGAAAGCTCCATGCTATCAAGCGCTACAGAGTGAGACACTGTCTTAAAAAAAATTCCTGTGCTTTGCAGTGCGTATGATCATAAGATCATATTCCACAGAACCCTCCCTCAAGAGTTAAGAAGGAGGGCCCTGAGAACCAATGAGATCCTTCAGCAGAGCAAGACACATGCCCCCAAGCCTAGTGACCTGATCACTGGGACTCACATAGCAGAAAGAACTGATTCTTGCAAATTGCCCTCTGACCTCCAAACTCAAGCCTTCAAGTACACGGGCACACACACAGAGAAAGACACACTGTGAATAATGTAATTTTAAATACACACACACACACACATATAAAAAAAAGAGAGAGACTGGGAATATAGGTTAATTAGAGTGCTTGTCTTGCATGCATGAAGTTGTGGGTTTCATACACAGCACTGACTAAACTGGGTGTCCATACACCTGTAATCCCAGCATTTTGGAACAGGTAAGGCAGTGGAAGGCCGGCCTTGGCTGCAAAGTACAGTCTCACCAAAACTCCAGAGTGAACAAAATAATTCTGTCTCTGTCTTTCTATCTATCTGTCTAGATCAAGCACATGGGCTTCCACCACTAACACATACCCATCCATTCCCAACATTTCAAACAAACATCAGATTGTTCGCTGGAGTTAAGCCTGGCTCAGCACCGTATTGTTTACTGATTCTGCCTCCCCAGGTTTCTAGCTCAGGAATCTAGTGATAGGAAATTCAAGAGAGTCAGAAATTCACTGTTATGATGGAGTATGGGAAAAGAAAGAATCTGGTCCTGGTACAAAGCGCAATGTGTGGGTATGTTTGGGAGAAAATATGAAATGGAGTCATCTTAAATTTAAAGTCAGGTGGCAACTGGCCCCAAGGAGAAGAGAACACCAGTTACCATTTCGGGTGCAAGGCCTGTGACTGGTGACATTCAGCGCATGTCTCTAAGCCATGGTATCACAGTGCAGTACTTTCCACATTCTCTCCCAAGTTTTTCTGTCCTTTTGCACCATGAACCTCAGCTGTGTTCCCTTATGGGTGTGGGAGTTTGCTGCCTATGTGCCAGGACAAGGGGGACTGCCACCGGAGCTCGAAGGGTGGAGCCATAAAAGGAAAAGACTCATAAAAGCAGGCTCATGCTCTTCTTGATTAGCTGGTCTTCCAGAAAGAAAATAAGAGCTGAGAAAAACTAAAGAGAAGAAAGAAAGATTGCAGGAGCTAAAAATACTAGGAAGAAAGCTTGGCTGAGCATCAGAGAAGGACAGATGTGTTTCCAAATAGAAGCATGAGCTCTCATATGTCAAGGAGCTCAGCTTGAAACATGTGGGAAACAAGGAGACTGAGCTCAGCAGAATACCATAAAAAAGGTCTGTAGAGCAGGACACACAGGATCAAGGCAATAGGGACATCCTCCTCTCTCAACCCCAAGCACTACTACCCAAGCACTAACCAGGCCTAACTCAGATTCAAATTGGTCAAACCATGTGTGTTCAGGGTGGTACTGCCATGAAATTGATCTCACCGCCCAGATCAAATGATGATACCAAAGACCAAAACCCTCACTGTGGGTTCAGGAACATGGGCCAAATAGTATTTGGAGCCTGATTTAAGGAGTCTAACAACCTCTGAGGGAAAACCCTCTGAGGAGCCTAACCACTTTCCTTACTGTAGCCACAGTTGCCTCTTTCCCATGCCATCTAGCAAAGAACTTTCCAAAAATGCAGTATTCCAGAAAATTCCAGTCAGGTGAATCACAAGCTAATGACCACTCAGTCTGCACTGTGGAGCTGGGGGCAGAGCTCAGCGGCCAAGCACTTACCTAGCTATTGGAGGGAGGGAGAAAGAGGAGGCGAGATGAGGGATGCATTAATAGCCAAGCTGCATCAGAAACCCTTTTTCTACCTGAGAGAGGCCCATTGTTTGGTTTTATAAGCCAACCTGATTCATACGAAACCCTGAGATGAGGATCATACCAAAGGTTGGAGCATGCCACCTAAGACTATGGGCAGCAGTGATCAGAGAGGGGATAAGCAAATAGTCACAATGGAACATTAATAAAAGCATTATCTACTTTCTTTTTAAGCATCTAAGAAATATTTGTTGTGTGTCAGCACGTGTATGGAGGTCAGAGGACAGCTTGCAGATGTGGGTTTTCGCTTTCCACTAGAGGTCAAACTCAGGTCACCAGGCAAGTCGCAAGCACTCTTACCTGCTGAGTCATCTCAGTAGCCCTATTATCTACTTTTAAATTGACTTTATTATTATTGCTGTTGTCACGTGTGTATATGTATGTATGTATGGGATATAAGTATGTTGTGTGTGCCATGGCACGCATGTAGGGATTGGAGGACAGCCTTGTGGAGTTGGTTCTCTCTTTCCACTTTTATGTGGGTTCTGGCAATTGAACTCAAGGTCTGCACCATCAGGGAAGCAGGTCTGCACCGTCGGGCGGGCAACAGGATTGCACTGTCAGGCAGACAGCATGGTCTGCACCGTCGGGCGGGCAGCAAGCATCTATTCATTGAACCATCTTGCTGACCCTCATTATCTACTTTCTATTTAAAATGATTTATTTAAAGCTGGGTGTAGTGTCACATGACTTTAATCCCAGCACTTGTGAGGCAGAGGCAGGGATATTTCTGTGAGTTTGAGGCCAGCCTGTCTATACATAGTGAGTTCTAGGACAGTCAAGGCTACATGGTGAGATCTTGTCTCAAAAAAATAGATTTATTTGTATTTATGTATACATGTGTTCATGTGAATGCATTCCATGTGTGTGGTGTCCACAGAGGATGCAGGAAAGCATCAGATTCCACAGAGTTACAGGTGTTTGTGAGCTTCTGGGAACTGAACTCAGGTCCCCTGGAAAAGCAGGAAGTACTCTTTACTGCTGACCTATTGCTGAGCCCTCTTGCTAGCTACTATCTATAGATATATCATATCCCTCAATTCAGTATGTATCACTTGAAGACAAAAAGTGCCATGCTTCTTCCTTCAGAATCCTAGTGCAAGGTTATTACATATTCGGCTTTGTGAGCAATGGTGCCAGGAACTCCCTCTGCATTGCTTCACCTTGTTCTCATGGTGATCCTTTCAGAGATGTTGTTACTATTCCTGTCGCATGGAGAAGAACATTCCAGTTCAGAGATAGGCATTCGTTTGTCTGCTGAGTGATGGATCTGGGGTATCAACTTAGATCAGAACAATTTCTGAGCCTAGAGAAACTCTTGTGACTAGACAGGACTAGACCTGAGCTCAGGGACAGTGGCTGGGTGGACCAGCCAGAGAAAAGGCAGGGTCACTGTGACAACTATGAGTGGCCCAGAGCCAGAGCAAGGGCTATGCAGATTGTGGCTAGGTCTACTAGCCATAGGGCCTAGGGCATTGTTTTTGAGCAATTTGTGACTCAGTTTCTTCATCTGTAAACTAGGGGTGGTAGCAGCCCCCATACTCATGTGGCTGTGGGTAGCATTTCATGACACGAGCCTGAACAGCAGCTGGCCTTCATTAAGTATTCAATAAATACTAATTTTACTGATGCAGAAGAAATACCACAAGTGTAGTTACTAAGGGTTGGGTTAAGAAGAATGAGGTGTACCTTTAGGGTGCGGTCAGCTGAAAGTGAGCCATGCTGAACAGAGAAGGAACTGAGTCAAAGTTGAAGAGTGCAAGGCTGGAGCAATGGCCACACACTTGAGAACGCCGGAGTTTGGTTCCCAGCACCCACATGGTGGCTCAAAGCTGCCTGTAAGGGATCTGGCGTCTTCTGGCCTTCATGGCCATGTGCGCTAGTGCGTGCATGCGCATGCGTGCACACACACATACACAAATAGTAAAATAAATCTTTAAAAATAATATAAAAAATGAAGAGTGGGGCTGGGGATAGAGGTCAGTGATAGAGTGTGCCTCTCGCATGTTTGATAGTGTGTCTCTAGCATGTTTGATAGTGTGCCTCTAGCATGTTTGATAGTGTGCCTCTAGCATGTTTGATAGTGTGCCTCTAGCATGTTTGATAGTGTGCCTCTAGCATGTTTGATAGTGTCTCTATCATGTTTGATAGAGTGTGCCTCTAGCATGTTTGATAGTGTGCCTCTAGCATGTTTGATAGAGTGTGCCTCTAGCATGTTATAGTGTCTCTATCATGTTTGATNGATAGTGTGCCTCTAGCATGTTTGATAGTGTGCCTCTAGCATGTTTGATAGTGTGCCTCTAGCATGTTTGATAGTGTCTCTATCATGTTTGATAGAGTGTGCCTCTAGCATGTTTGATAGTGTGCCTCTAGCATGTTTGATAGAGTGTGCCTCTAGCATGTTATAGTGTCTCTATCATGTTTGATAGAGTGTGCCTCTAGCATGTTATAGTGTCTCTATCATGTTTGATAGAGTGTGCCTCTAGCATGTCTGATAGTGTCTCTAGCATTTTTGATAGAGTGTGCCTCTAGCATGTTTGATAGAATGTGTCTCTAGCATGTTTGATAGTGTGCCTCTAGTATGTTTGATAGAGTGTGTCTCTAGCATGTTTGATAGAGTGTGCCTCTAGCATGTTTGAGGCCCAAGGTTCAAATGGCCGGCATTGGGGGGGGTTGTTTTGAGACACTCATTTGAATGGCTATGTGCCAGAAGGCTCCCAGTGCTTCTCAGAAGCCAAGCTGTGTCTTTCCATCAATGAATGTGGCAAAACTAATACAGTAAACATGGTGGACAACCTTGGAAGTGAGAAAACTAAACTTGTGATGGGGAAGAATGCTAGGCATGGTGGCAAATGCCTATAATCCCAGTACTTAGGAGGCTGAGGCAGGAGGATTATGAGTTGCAGATCCCAGTCTAGGTTGCAATACACAAGGAGACTTGGGGCAGGGGAGGGGAGTTGGGGAAGGGAAGGAAAAACAGAATGATTCTCGCAATGGCTTCTTGTCGCTGACTAGTCTCTACCAAGGAGAGCTGAATGCAGATGGTAATGGTCTGGAGACCTACAAGTGTGGTGCCATCTCTCTAGGATTCATGAGTTTGGAAGGATGCTTGCTTGTCTGGTTTTAGGTATTTGCAAACCCTTCCCAAAGACAAAACTTTTCCAGTGGCCTGCTCTAAAACTGACCCACCTCTTGGGAGGTGAAGCCAGAGCTTGCTGCTGAATAGGTCTCATTGTCTTCCCAAGTGTCTGTGGGTCCAGATGCCATGGGACTGGGGTGGCTCTACCACAGGGCAGCCTGTGTTGCGGTCGGCCTGCCAACTTTGATTCTCTCCAGGGACAACAGCTGAAATTTCAAACAGGCAACACATGGCAATTCCAGGAGTCCCTGCCAGACTCATCCTTTGTTTTTCCATAGTGTCATTTCCCCCCTACTCTGGAAGGAGCCTTCTTTGGCATTCTGTGTATGAAAAAAAATCATAACCACCAACAGGACCAGAACCTGAGAAGGGGTGAGGCATTGCCCAAGAGTTCCCAGGAAGAGGTCTTTGTTCTCATTTCCAGGCCTTTACAGTGCCAACAGCTCTAATTACTGCATTGGCCATGTGATGTCAAAAAAACCCACAGAAACCATGTCATCTCCTTGGGCGAGAGACATAGGGAGAGGTGCTCAGGGCTGCAGGAATGTGTTCTTTCATTTCTGGTCCCTAACCTTGGCAGCTATTTTGATCATTTAAAGTACCCTCTTTTATGTGCATGGAGAAGGGCACTTGTGCGCACATAAGGATGGATCTCCACATCTGCACCCACATAATATGGTCTGCATGCTTGGTGCTATTTTACGCAAAGCATGCTCCCTAAGAACATAAGGATTTTCTCCCAAGCCTTTACGGGAAAATGAAGACTCCAGGAGTTTCTGAGCTTTTTCTAACATCAGTTGATCATAAAATATAATTATGTAATACCTGCCCACACCCACAACACAAACCAAAGTGACATCACAAATACTGGAGTGAATGGCTCAAAACTGGCCGTGTGCCAGCCAGAATCTAGACAGGTGACTAGACTAGAAATATAAAAGCAACAACAACAATACACACACACACACACACACATGATGGGGGGATACACATTTCTTCCCCCTACTAATGTAGCTAAAATTCAATTTAAGGCAACTGACATATGGCAAGGTAATATTACTTTTAAAAAGATTTATTATGTGTATGTGTGTGAACCTAATATGTACACCACATATATGCAGGAGCCCAAGGAAGCCAGAAACATGCATTGGATCCCCTGGAACTGGAGTTGCAGGTGGCTATGAAACTCCATGTAGGTGATAGGAAACCTGGTCCTCTGCAAGAGCAGTCAGGTCTTTCTTGGCTGCTGCTGAGCTCTCTATTCCCTGAATTGGTAACATTTCTTAAAAAGATAGGTCTCCTCATGTGAGCAAATCTATCCATTGTTCCCTTGTTCTTAGCCAGTCCCAGGGAGTATGTTTTGGTCTTTATGGACCCCAGAGTGCATTTCCTTATCGGGTGGCTTTATTAGGCTCTTGCTATCAAGTTAGAAGGTGTATTCATGGTCCAGCAGAATTTACTTGCTGTCATTTGTGTTCGAATGTGCCTGAGTTGTGACTACAGCCTAGGCAGAAATCTTGTAGGACTTGCTTTTCTTTCCTGCTTGCTATGGATTCATTATCTTTCCAGTAGGCAAACTGTCTTACGCTCTTACTGAGCTCTTCCTGACCTGACTCCAGCTTCCTGCCCCAGCATGCTGTTCTTTAAGAACCAAAATATCATCATGACCTTTTAAAATTTACATCTTTCCCTTACTTGGTATAAAAGAGTCTAGATGAGCGGGAGGCACAACCCCCAAAAAGATTGCTAAGAACAGGGGTAAAGGAATAGCATGTGAAATGGTGTTAGTCTCTAATAGTTTCTAGTTTCTGCGTGGGAACTGCTCTTTAACAACAAAAATCACTTCCTCTTTACATTTCTAGCATCCAATTAATGTAAGACAAGAATCCAGCATCCCTACCTATGGACAACCATGCCATTAAACACCAAGCTTCAGGACTGCTATGTGGCTTTGCCAACATCCATGTGGGCCCCAGCACCAGGTGTCACCTCTTGTTGGGAAGTGGTAAGGAGCCATAGATTACCTATTTGTTCTCTCTGGTCAAAGTTGTGCTCAGACGACAACGGGAGGGTAAATGCCACAGTATGCCTTCTCAACTCAGAGAAGCAAAATCCTCCAAGGGACTGAAGCCTAGAGATAGGATAATTCTGAAAGGCACATGCTACCTTTAAACGTTTTTGTTTCCAAAAGGAAGTAGCCCATATGATCCAGCCTCTCAGAGTGCCTCTGTTGCAATATCCTCAAAATTCCGCATCCAGAACAACTTCAAAGCTGCTAGCTGAGATGCTCCAGCCTCACAGACTATCCAGCCAGGACTTCAGATAAGCTCTACACTTTCCACCACCCAAAGACTAAACAAAAAATGATACAACCAGCTCTCCCAGGACTTGACCATTATCCCAATTTTCTTAGGGTCCCCTAAATATGCTGTTGCCCTCAGATAGCAGGAAGCAGTCTAGAGAACACAACCCCCACAATCCCAAAAGGTGGGGTGGGTGGGTTTTGGTCATTTGGCATTTGTTATCATTTTGAGTGGTGGTGGTCACAAGTTGTTATTGGTAATGGTCAGGAAAAAAGCTGAACAAAGGAGATTAATTAGAATCAAGTATCTCTGTCTCTCTTTTTTGGTTTTTCAAGACAGGGTTTCTCTGTGTAGCTTGGGAGCTTGTCCTGGAACTTGCTCTGTAGAACAGACTGGCCTTGAACTCACAGAGATCTGCCTGCCTCTGTTTCCTGTGTTGGGATTAGAGGCATGTGCCACCACTGCCCGGCAAGAATCTTTCTGAAGGGAAAAGGGAGGGGGTATATAAAAATGATGGGATAAGCCATCACAGTTATAGTTACAGTTTTCCTTGTTACCAAATTCAAAAAAGAAATTTACAAAAGAGGTATAAAGTATATAAGGTTGAAAGATCTAAAAGCTTAAGCTGTTGATCTAAAAAAATGTTTTAAGGTCTAAAAAGACAGCTTTGGGTTGGTAATACAAGATAGGATAGAAAGTAAGTCAGAAAACTTTTAACTCACCAAGATAGGATATTTTCTCTAAATTGCTAATACATATAGATTGGATATCATAAATGTAATTCTTACCTGATAATTATTATTACATATAGCTTTACTGGGGAATATTTGTTTACACTGTGATGTGTCTTTGTCAAGGCACCTTCTGATTGGTTTAATAAAGAGTTGAATAGCCAATAGCTAGGCAGGAATAGGTTAGGGAAGTCTTCTGGAACATGGAGGACTCTGGGAGGAGAAAGGTAGAGGCATGAGGAGACACAGAGAACAGGATTCACAAGATGGAAGAGAGGTAATGCCATGTGAAGGAACGTAGATGAACATAAATGGGTTAAATCATAAGAGCTAGTTAGGAACAAGCCTAAGTTGTAGGCTAAGCGTTCATAATTTTAAAATGGGAGTTGACTGGCAGGATAAAATAAAAAAGACTTGTTACAGGCACAGAGAGACACAGAACAAAAAAGGCCAGTAGGCCAGCTACTGGGCACTCCAGAGCACAGAGGGCCTGCAGGCCGTACCAGAGAGCTAACCAGTGGCCAGTGGTGATGAGATGGGTTGGGGAAGGAAAAGCTAAAGCCAGAGATTTTACCATACAGATTTATATATCCAGGCAATGAAAATCCTAACTCATGTATCCACACCTAAGGTACCTACCAATAGCCTGTGAAATTGCATTCAGAGAACTTGTCCGCCAGAGGCCTAACCTGATGAGTCCAGTTCTGTTGTTTCATGGTGGCCAGCAGAGCTCAGAGTATGTTCAAATCCCAACTGACAAACCATTGTCTTGATTTTATCATATAAACTGACACTGGCCCTTCTCTCACAGGGTTCCATGAAGACTAAATGAATTAATAGATGCAAAGGCCTTTTGAACAGTTTGGCAAAGAATAATTAGGAGCCCGCTTAGTGCGCAATAGATGTCGGTTGTGGTTATGAGCTTCTTAAGCTCTGTGGCCTTGGGCAAACCAGTTCTGATTCCCCCACCTTTCAGTCTGTCTCAGTGAACTTCACGGGGTTCTAGGGATGACAAACAGTGCCATATGCGAAGGTATTTGGTAACTAGGCTGTGCTAGGAGCATGCTGGTTGTTGCTGCAGTGAAGATTCGGAGACACAAATCCCTGATTATTCTGAGCTCCCAAGTTTGAACTTCGACGTCTCTGTTTTCTTCTTGGCGTTGAGTAAATAAAGTTCAAAGGAAAAAAAGTAACAGTCTGCCAAGATCTTGAGGATAGATCCGCCAAATATGCAGCTGTTACCCAAGTGTTGTCCAGGGGCAGTGGGATGACAGCCTGGAAGGTTGCTTCCTGAAACCCAAGAGGGACAGCAGTTGGAGGACATGCCAACCATCCATGGTATCAGGCTCTGCACCATGCTGTGGTGGAGCCCACGCTGTGAGATCCTTCTAAAAGCCCCAAGAGGTACAGACTGGAGCTAGGTAAAGCCATTAAACAAAGGCTCCAAGAAGCTCTGGACAGTCAGCTGCCACCAGGAGTGCAGAGAGGAACCTGGAGCTGAGTGGGGAATATGGCTGCTGTCCCTGATGAATGGCCCAAGCTAAGATGAAAAATAACAGGAACTCATAGGATTGGAGTATCCTCTGCAGTGTGTCTGAAAAATAAAATGTACCCTTCACCCAATCTCAAGGTGTAGTAACTACCCTCCCTGGGAAAAGAGACAAAGTCCCCAGGCTTTATTATTATTATTTGGAGATAGGCTCTCTCTACAAAGACCTGTTCTAGAACTCACTATGTATATCAGGCTGGCCTTATACTCAGAAATCCATCTGCTTTTGCCTTCCAAGCACAAGAATTAAAAAGTTGTAAGCCACCATGCCCAGCTGGGTTTTTGGGGTGGCGGTGTGGGGGTGAGGATATGGGGTAGTGCAAGGCAGCTATGGGGGATTGAACCTAGAGCCTTGATTGCTGGCAGGCACTCTTATCACTAGGCTGAATACTGAGCACACTTTTTTACTTTTTTTGAGACAGGGTTGCATTGAATTGCACAGGCTAGCCTTGAATGCACTCTGTAGTCCAGGCTGGCCTGGAAGTTGTGGTCATCTTGCTTCAGGCTCCTGCCACACATTGCTATACAAAGATAAAGCCCACAGACTCTAGCCAACTCTGATGACTGGAAAAGCCCCACAACTTAGACTCTAAAGAGAAGCAGAAGTTCACAAGGAGTCTCTGAATAACAGTGCTCAGAGCACTGGCTTGTGTAAAGTAGCAGACTCTAGACTTCAGTCAACCACAACAAATGACCACATGTAACACATACTTGATAAAATTGTATTTTTTTTACAGTCATTTGTACAATTTGTTACAAAACCATAGAAGACTACAACTTGCTTTAAATCATTTTTGGTCTGCAAATATGTAAAATCTGTGTGCAATTATCATGTATTTACAGGGCCTTGTTAGTCATTTTCAATGATTATTTCAACAATATCACACTCTCAACATAAGACATGGCTTAAGATAAATATATTAGTAAATAAATATTCTGAGAACATATTTCCATAAATGAAATGTATTGCTATACATATGCAGAATATACATAAGTTGTTTTCTAGCTTTAAAAACAGTTTTTCAAATGGTAATGTTGAAAAGAGCCCTTAGATCATTTTATCACAAAGCCTTTACTGCAAAGTCTTTACAAAAATCTTAAGTGCTATGGAAGAAATTTTTTAAAAAAAGTGTCTAGTTAGACCAACAATACAAAAAGCTTATGGAAGGAACAGAAAAAAGCTGATCAGTTTAAAAGATGATACTTTCAACTAATTCTTTTACAGACCACATTTAAAAAACATTAGTCCTGTGTGAACTTTGAGATCAGAAGACACAGGGGCAGGCTTGAACCACAGGACTAACGATGGAACCTAGTAAAATGACCTGGGCCTGGAGGAGAGAGGAACCATTAGCTATAGGAGCTGTGAAGAGGTATCCCATGGATCCGAATGCCCAAACTTCCATTTTCATCTGATTCTAGAATGCTACAGTTGACATGGCTGTTTTACACCCAGGGGTGGTATCAAGTTTATATTAGCTATCACACACACTTAGATGGTACAAAGGTTCCCAGGAGAAAGTGAGGTGCTCCTTGTCCATGATTATGCAATTACCACACACTACTGATCTATTTCTGTCTCCCCCTCCTCGAAAGAGGGTACTTGGAACTTCAAAGACACAATTTCTTTTTACTGAAATGGTGACATGAGATAGTTGACAGGTGATTTTGTTCTGGTCTGATGAGGGAACACAAAGATGGTGATTGCTTCTAAATCTTTTTGTTTCTACTACCCCCCAAATTATAACAACTACAAGTGTTTGTCCCCCACCACTGCCACTCTTTCAGAGGATAGCTGGACCTGTTCAATCTGACTTCTTCCAGTGGCATTCAAATTCTCTACTCTTTTCTGTCTTAAGACTATTGAGAAGTGGTTTTCTAGCCAGGGCAAAGACAAGTCTTTCTGGGGTTTGTTTCAGCCAAGGGAGAGATATGCACATGCAGACACTGAAAATGGAAAGAAAAGAAAAAGCACAACCTGAAAAAACAAACATTTAGACAGTGAGAAGCTGCAACTTTGCAGTTCATGTTAAAAGCTGTGCCCCATTCCCACTGCAAAGTAATGCAAGCTCTTGTTCTTAGCAGCTGCAACTCCTAGCCCCAGAAATAAAGGCAACCCCGATAACATGTCAACAGCTTAGGCCCTTCTCACACCCTCACCAACAGGTGCACTGAGCACAGCGTGGGGGAGGAGCCTTCAAGCAACAGACCCCCAGAGTTGGGAGGAAGGACAGATTTTATGAAAGCCACTTCCTAAAGGGTAAATGGCTGGATCACTTGATGTGGGGACTTCTTTCTGTCAGATCCTGGCTAGAAATAAGTCAATGTCCTCATCTAAAGATGGAGTTCTAAAGATCAAAGCATTCCGATGGTCTCAAACTGTGTAGTCTGGCCCCTGGATTGACTTCCTGGGAGTCTGACTGGAAGAGGGGTCATTTCTATCTCTGGTAACATAGGGTAGTCCCTGTTTCCCCAGGTTTCAAGGTTCCCATTCTGTAACTGAGCTTTCAGATCCACTAGGCCAAACTCTTTCCTATGGCAAAGGATATTGGCTAAATGAATGAATAAAAGTGACCAGAAAAGCTACTGACACAGGGCCAACCTGATTAGTTTCCTCTAAGGAAAAGAAAAACATTTTTAAGAACAAGGACTATATTGGACAAAAAGGATTACAATCCCTGAAGTAATTTTCAATAAATTCTCTCCCTTTTAAAAACAAAAACATCTTAAAAACAACAAGAACAACAAAAACCAAAAATGGTTTGGGTTTGAAAAACTCTCCCTTCCCCTTAAAAAAGAAGAGGCCGAAAAAACATACAAAAGGCTACCCTTTGGGTCTGAACTATCTGATAGTCTGTCTCGTGGAGAATCAGTACATAATAGTGCATCAGGCAAGACAGGCTAGCAGACCTCTGCTGGTGGGGTGAGCCACTGCAGTTACCAGGCAGAGGCCCAAAGAGCCCTGAGGCCTTTTTCTGGGGTTGGAAAATTGATTCAAATGAAGTTTAGTGCACACCCCCATGGGTCAAGCATATGTCCCCTAGAAAGGCAACCAAAGGGGGCAGTAGCTGAGGGGCGTGGCTGCCTCCAAACCCAAGGGCACAGGTGTACCCCAGCATGCCTTTTTTCAAGGGGCAGTGTACTGCTGCTGGGTGAGAGGAGCGCTTGTTTCTCCAGTCCCATAGGATACCAAAGCCACAAAGCAACATTCCTCCTGAGTGTCTGTCCTGCACACCCCATTCAAAACACCTCTGCAATTGATGGCATGAAGTCCAGAACAATTTTACAGAAGACTTGAGAGCCAGACAGTAAGGGTGAGAGTTTCTCTTCCTTGCCACAGTGGTCAGAATGCAGGAGAGGGCCTAGTGACAGGGCTTGGATTCGGCTTGGACAAAAATGATGACCCAAAGGAACAGAAGACAATGGGCACAATGCTCCCCAACAACCCGGGGCATAGGCAACAATGGTTTGACACCTCTCCTTTCCCTCCTGTTCCTAGAAGTTCCATGGCTGCCTACAGGTTTGGGCAGGAGAGGTAGGGCTTCCCAGAAGCCCTGAAGTTCAGATTTGCCTCAAAAACGGGAAAAAGGAGAGGCAGCTTTGCATTGCTCCTCGTAGTTTGTACCCCTATCAACTAGCTTTTTACTTCAAGTTTCTGGTTCATTTTCAATAAGGCAGGTGTAACCCTGAGCTTTTCAAAGGCCTGAGGTCCCACCAAGGAGACAACAGTATTGACACATGATGTGGTTCATTTAATGCAGCAGTGATCTTTTTTCTTTTTCAACAAAAGTTGGTGGTTAGGGTTCTTTAAAATATATATTTAAATAACTTTTTACATTTACATATAACATCTTAGAAAAAAAAGCAGAGAACTCAGTCCCACACACCTCAGAACCCCAAACACACATTACAAAACAGAATAACACATTATTAAAAGAGACAAAGGACTCAAGAGATTTTGTCTGTTGGTTTGTTAATGGGAAGGGGATGCCACAGGAGGCTCACATTTTGGGTTGAGGAGGGCTCTCTTTATTACCACTTTTGTGTTTGTCAAAACTAATATATATATATTAATATACTAATATATTATATACTAATATATATATATTAGTTTTGAAGGAAGCCAGACTTTGAAGTCTCCGTACAGTTTCCAATTTTTACAAAAGAGTTCCTTCTGAGCTCAAGCTCCCGTACCGATGCCTGGGCCAGATCCTGGTCCTGGGAGAGAGAGGGAGAATAGTCAAGGTTGTGGAGAGCTGGCATAGCAGGCTTTGGGCAGTATGTACCAGGTAAGGTGGGCTCTTGGAAGTGACAATTCACAATGGTGGGTGGACTATGTGAGTGATGGGGGGAGGGACAACAATGGCTTCTTTCCTGAGGGGCTCAAGTCTACACAGTTGTCTCTGGGGACAGGTCTTCCTTTTTTGGCTATACAGTCTTCTGGAAGTACTAAGATGTCATGGAATCATAATGTAGAAAACTGAATTCCTAGTGGCACTGAAGAAGCAGGGAAGACAGATTACACAGACCTTCCCACAAGGACTTAGGGAAGAACAGAGGGAGCAAGAGTGACGCTGATGGGGAAAAAAGGCCACTGAGCTGAGATCTAGAGAGGTCTAGAGATATAAATGAACCTGACATGCTGCAGGGATCAAAGGGAGAAGCTCCACTTAGAAGACATCTTACATGTACCCCTTTAATCCCAGCACTTGGGAGGCAGAGGCAGGGAGATCTTCTGAATTCAAGGCCACTCTGGTCTATAGAGTTGAGTTCCAGGACATTCAGGGCTACACAGAAAAACCCTGTTTCAAAAAACCAAAAATCAAACCCAAACCAAATCAAACCAAAAACCAACCAAATAATCTCCCTCCCTGTCAAAGGACATCTTATAAAGGGAATGAGTCATTACAGTGTTTCTAGTGTAAGGATGGTGACTTAGGTCACCCAAATCGGAGAGTAGGCAAGTACAGTGAGGTCTGTTAGGAGGACTTTGCTAAGAAGCACAGGGATGGACTAAGGGGACCATAGTCCCCTTAGTCTACCATGCAGAACAGATGAAATTGCGATTCCTATTGGGTGTGAATTATCTGAAGGGAAGAGATGCCAACATCATGGGTAGAGGATTTGAGGATGAGTGGAGCTAAGAAGCAATGTTTGAAAACTATAAGGTACAGAAGCCAAGTCACAGAAGAAGCCAAACAGAAAAGGCCTGAGAAGAGAACCCCTATACAAATACCTACTATCATCTGCTCTCACCTGAAGCCTCAGCAGCCAGGGTATGGGACTCCTGAATGTCCTGGGGAGCACGGGAGAGGCTAGCCCTGGAAGCATCCGCCTCCTCTGGAGAGCAGCCAGGCTGCAGTGGCACCTCAGCTTGGTAGCATGGAGCCTGTTCCTCTTCCCGAGTTGTCCCCAGACTCCAGTGGAGTCTGGGGACGTCCAAGCCCAGCATCCCACCCCAGGGGTTGTGGCTATGCATCCCTTGACAGTCTTGAGGCAAGCCCAAGTCACAGTCTACATCCTCTGGAATAATGGGGATACGCTGGCTCAGATCCCGGGCTCCCGCATAGCAGCTGGGTGGGGGTTCCTCAGTGAGTGTGTACTGCACACTCACTGAATAGTCTTCAGTGTAGCAGCCATTGCCCCTGCCAGCACTGTGGGCCACCT
>LOEQ01000402.1:94470-105730 GCA_001685075.1 Bramus lutescens | reverse complement strand
CTATCTATCTATCTATCTATCTATCTATCTATCTATCATGTATACAGTGTTCTGCCTGTATGTATACCTGAACACCAGAAGACGGCACCAGATCTCATTAAAGATGGTTGTGAGCCACCATGTGGTTGCTAGGAATTGAAACCAGTGCTCTTAACCTCTGAGCCATCTCTCCAACACAAGATGATAAATTTTATTAGAGATAAAGAGGGAACTTTCAGGGTAGGAAAGCAGTGTATCTCAGAAGTTGCTCAGGAGAATGGAGTAGAGAAGGGAGTTCATGTTCCTAGAGTTAAGCTGGCACAGAGGTCAGATACATGGAGAAAGAACAAGGAAGAAGAATAAGAAAAGGTACATTTTTCTGAGTAATTCAGAAACACAGGCAGACTTACAAAGCAGCACAGCTGCATTCTGCAAAAGACTGCCTTAATTTTTACTTTTAGTTATATGAATGTGTGCTTATGTGTTTGTACTGAGTGTATGTATATGAATGTAGTTGCCTGAGGGGGTACTAGTCCCCTGGAGCTGGAGTTGCAGGTAGTTATGAATCACTCAACACGGGTTTTAGGAACAGAACTCATATCCTCTCTGAGAGAAACATGTGCTCCTTCCCAACCACTGTGGTATCTCCAGTCTGATCCATCACATGTTTTCGTCATGATATGCCGCCTCCCTGTTTACAGTCAAATGATCATGGGCCAAACTGTCCAAAAACTATGTGCTCAAACAAACCTTTGCTCTTTATATGTTTATTACTGTGGGTATTTGTTATAGGAATGGAAAGTTAAAACACTGTACTCTCTTCCCTAATTCCAACTAAGGGCCAGTTTCATTCCTTCAAGTAGGGCCCATAGGGAGAAGGAAACTGAAACTGCCCAATCTACATGGCTCAATCATAGTACTCAGGGTTAAAGGACAAGGAAGGCAAGGAAGTGGGTTCCTTTCCAGGAGCTGGAGGGCACACCTAAGTCCAAAGCCTCAGGCTAGAGAGCATGGGGTTTGCAGGGAGAGTTACAAACACCCTAGGTCATCTATGTTGATGTAGAGCAGTGGTTCTCAGTCTTTGGGTTGCGACAAACCAAACCATCTGAAAACACAGATATTTACATCACAACTCATAGCAATAACAAAATTACAGTTATGAAAGAGCAACGAAAATAATTTTATGGTTGGGGTCAGGACAAATGAGGAACTATATTAAAGGGTTGTAGCATTAGGAAGGTTGAGAGTCACTGAACCATATACAGATGGTTGCTTCTTGGCACTTTTGAAGGAGGTCAAGTACAAAGAACACTTGCTGGGGCAACCTAGCTTCTAAGGAAAGCAGTCTATGAAAGAATGTGATGGCTTTCCAAGAATCATCCTGACTATTCTTGCTATTATTTTCTCACAAGTCTGACACAGTGATATTCACACTAATAAGCAATGTGGTGCTTTAGAATGCTTGTGTCTTCTCACCTAAGAAGCCTTTGTGAGCGACTAGTATGCTGGTTTGGATCATCAATGCAGACACTGGATGAAGTCACTTGCCAAACCAAGAACCTGCCTGGGCTAGGTTGGAACCCTGGGCTAGGTCTGTACCTACAGTCCATGCAAGAGCATCATTCCAAGTGCCTGTGTGCAAACACACTTCTGTCCAGCAATCTATACATTAGGGGCTATCCAAGGCCTGAACTCTCAAACAGTTTGCTCCACCCCACCCCAACTCTTTTGTGTGTACCTGTCCAACTGGAGATAGGCACAAAATAACAAAGCGCTAATGATGGGTGGTTATAGGCGAATGGTCTATGCTGCTCCTAGTACTTTAATTTGAACTTTTAATAAGAGCCACAGGTGAAAACAAAGGCATCAAATCTCTTGACTTTTTCCAAGTAAATATACCACATAACCACTTCTTCAAAGCAAAGCAAACAACTTGTTCTTGCATCTACGTATTTTCTAACCATGTACTTTTTAATTTGTTTTGTTTTGTTGTTGGAGTTATGACCTTAAACTCAGAATTCTCCTGATTAGCCTCTCAAGTGCTATAATGACTGGCATGTGCTACCATGCCTGGCATTCACGTACTTTAGATTAACTTCTAAAGTCACCCACTTAGGTAGACCATCTATAGACTATTATGTCTTCCCAGGTCCTAGGAGAAATACCTTTAAAAGCCTGAACATTGAATCAAGGTTGTAGGAAACTCTGGTCATGGTGGTCCTCAGCATCTCTGGGGACCATATATCCCCTCCCCACCCAAGACAGGTCCTGTCTCTAACATTACCTCTCCATCAATGTACTTCTCCAGACAGATAGCACAGTCAGATGTGGAGCCACTGCTAAGTGTATCCAGGGCTCCACAGCTTCCTTCCCGGCGCCCCTTGCTTTTGGAGTTGAACTTTCTGGTTTCCATCTTCTCCAGAGCCTGCACGGCCAACCTGTTCATGGAATTCTGCAAAGAAGAACATGGTCAGTGTTGGTACACATTAATAGTAGTATTCACACCCCAGGCCAATGGGACAGAAAATACTAATCTCACTCAGGTCAAACAGATTCTTGAGAAACTGTTCAAAACTCATCCTGCCACTGTATTTCATAGACTCTTTAGAGTGCCCATGACATTCGTCTAGGATTTTCACAAATGACCCTACTCCAAAGTCTTGCCTTCAAGGTAAAAGGCAATTCTCTGTTTCTGGTACTTCCCAACTCTGTGGGACTTTGGTTTTTAGAAGGCCCTATGTCAAATGCCTCCTTGTTGAGGGAAATGAGCATTTAGATGAGTGCTCAGCATCTGACATTGCGAGTGGATAAATACTAGCCAATAATCCTTGTTTTTGCTGGTGATGGCCCCTCAGACCTCCTGACAACTGAAACCATTTTTCTTTTTGACTGTCACTCTCCAAGGTACCTTCTCACCAAGGTGTCAACACTGCCACACATCTCAGTCTATCCTCCTGCTCCCCCTCTCTCCACCCTCTGCCTGCAGATCATTCTTGTAAGCAGCAGTGATGGGTTGGCTAGAGTACTAGTATGGCTATCTGTTTATCAAGAGTCATCATAAGGGCCTGGCAGAGGTAAATTTCATCACAAGACCTGGGGACCTGACAGTCTGTATTTCTACCAACCCTAAATCTCATGTTCCAAAACAAAATTTTATTTGGACATTTCCTTGAAGGCTTGCCCCTCTCAACACTAGGGCTCAGCACTTGAGTTCTGGTATTCTCCAGAACACTGAGAAAGGAAGGGAAGTAAGGACAGCAGGTTGGCTAGACCTCTAACTTTCATCAGCAACAGGGTAATGGAGTTCACAAGTTGCTCTTAGGGGTTACCTGACTACGACGCTGCTTCAGCTTGATTTTGACAAGGAGAATGAGGCAAACCAGGGAGACGACGACGAAGAAAGCCAGGAAAATCCCCATGTCAAAGTACTCAGTGGGTTGCTAGAATAGAACACAAATGCCATGAGCCATGTTCTCTTTGGCCTGATTGTGGGCATGTGGGCTGTCAGTCCTGGTCAAGAAATGGAGTGGATGAGTGAGGACAGGATCCCTCAGTGTGTAGGAAGCTTGTGGGGTTCTGCTCACATGAACACAGTTGATAGTGCCTTAATGTGGCCAGGATGGGGGTGGGGGGGTTATATTAGCCTCATACCTCCTAGTAGCTGAGAGAGCCATTTGTAAAGTTTAGTCTCCCATTAAAACAGCACAAAGTTTGGTATACCTCGTGAGAAAAGCCCCTCTGAATAAACACAAATAATCAATTACAGACAAAGGAGTGAGTGTTGTGTTTTGAGGGAATAGTGATTGCTAAGCATATAATTAATGGTTTACAACAACTTAGAAAATTGTATGGTGCTTCCACAAAAATCAGCTTCCACTACAATGAGTCACGTTTGCCCAAGAGTTCCTTCTTCCTTTAAAATGAAGACAGCAAGTCAGTTCTGCAAACGTCTTGTTTCTTTTCTTGGTGTGGGGTAGGGGGTAGCATTTATCCTAAGCTGGTCTTACCTTGCTATGGAGCTAACGATGACCCTGAATTTCTAACCCTACCACCACTCACCTTCTAAATGTTGGGATCACAGCTGTGCCATGATAGCAGCTTTATGTAGTGCTGGGGCATGAACCCTGGGCTTTGTGGATGCTAGGCAAGTCCTCTACCAACTGAGCTGCACTTGGTAGCTCTTATCTTTTTCACACAAAAAACACTGACTTCTGCTATCTGAAGCTGCTACACCTTGGACATCCACTTAGCCAGTAAGAACAGGACCCTAGTAAGATGCTGTGCTACTGAGATACTTGGTGCAGGAGGAAGACTCATTCTGTATGGGAACAGTTCAGTAACTGTGAAGAGGGAAGAAAACATATATGGGCATCAGCCCCAGATTCCAAGGTTGAGAAGAGTCAAGTATCAGTGGTCAGTACTACTTTTTCAGTACAATAAAGTGATGCCTGACTGCTACTCATCACCAACCAATGTCAGTCCCACGTCTGAGAAATTCTTAACGTTCGTATTTGTGAGCTGGGGAGTTTTAAGTCAGTGATCTACCTGATTGGGAGAAGGAAGTATAGGCCTTTTCTTATCTCTAGGTCAGATGGCAGGGAAGAGACAAAGGGAAACAAGTGCTAAATGTGTCCATCCCTTCATTTTTTTTCAGCTCGTCTCTCAGAAGGATGGGCTAAAAGGGGCAACGCCAGATGAGTGAAACCAGAGATTTCATAGCATACAGTGTCTATTTCTGTAAGCATTTACAATTTTTTTAAAAATAAAGAAATTTAGTGAAAATTTCTGTTTTCCTGTCCTGTAGCTGAGCTCAACCCATAGGAACAGATACTATGCCAGCATTCTAGATATAGGGACAAGATAGCTGAAAGTCAAAGCTCAAAGGAAATGAAGGCACTGACCAGTAGGCAACAGACAAGTTACCGTAACTCACTCGAGGAGGGAGGTGCTGGATCCTTGCTCGAGCTACTTTCTGCTTGTTGACAATGTTCATCAGCTTGATGGCATCTGCACCCTTCACATACACCACTGGCCTCTTAAGAGGGTCTTCTGAGCCTTGGTTTAGCTGGCAAGAAAGAGAGGGCACCAATTAAAAGACATGCTTACTTTTTAAGAAGCAAGAGAAGCTGGGCGGTGTTGGCACACACCTTCAATCCCAGTACTTGGGAGCTAGAGGTAGGAGGATCTCTGTGAGTTTGAGGCCAGACTGGTCTACTGACTGAGTTCCAGGACAGGCTCCATAGCTACAGAGAAACCCTGTCTCAAAAAACAAACAAACAAAAAAGAAAGAAAGAAAAAGCAAGAGAGTTTGGGATATGGCTCTGTGGTAGAGCACTTGTCTGGCAATGCAAGGTCTAGCTTTCAGCCCACACACGCACACGTGTGTTTTATGAATGCATACACAAGAAAGAACATTAAATCCCCACTTGGACATTCTTGAAGTCTTCAAGCATTATAGACTTGGGATTCCCATAAAGGTGAGGATAGGGTGCTATACTTGTTTTAAGATGGGCTGAGCTGGCTGAAAGTCCAGAAGACTATTTTGAAAATGTCCCTTATCCCTAACTCCTGACCCATAACCACTTTCTATATGCCTCCTGCAGGATATGATACTCAAACACAGGCATATTATTTCAGCAGATAGGTGCAAAGAATCTGAGACAAGGGTGTCACAACAGTGCCCACTCAATATAACCACAGCAAATTCCTCTCAGGCAGACAGTAGGAATGATTTTGGTGGAGATTTATTTACCTGGTCAATGGCTTCTGGGTTTTCAGATACATCAAAGATAACTGCAGTGGCTCCCCGCTGAACTGCTCTCTTGGCCTGGAACATGAAAAAGAGAAGGTTGGTAACTCTGTCCTCACCTGCCCCGAGCCAGGGTTTCTCTGTATAACAGCCTTAGCTGTCCTGGAACTAGCTCTTGTAGACCAGGTTGGCCTCAAACTCACAGAAATCTACTTGCCTCTGCCTCTCAAATTCTGGGATTAAAGGTGTGTGCCACCACTGCCCAGCCCAGCAACTCTTGTCTTTTGACCCTACCAATACTGGCCTCATAAATCAGGCATGGCTTCAAATGCAGAACCAGAGAGTAAGCAATATCTGTGCCTCTGAGCAAGTTGTTCTACTTTTCTAATCCTTGACATTCTCATCTGAAAAACAGGAGAAACAGCCACTTACTGTGTCCTATTATCCCGATAGCCTGGTGACTTAGAATGGGTGGAAATGAGTGACTACTGCAAAGCCTTTCTTTCCCATCTAGCTGGAATATTAAAACAAGTCTATGGATGGGCAGTTTGCCCAGCCAGTGCAGAGGTACTGGTTTTGATATTTTCTGCTATGAACACACTGCCCCTGGCAACCAGAGTAAATACCTTTGGTTTGTCTCTTGTGGTCCTTTCTTCCTTCCCATGCCATCCAGTTAGAATAGCATGTTGACTACTACTGAATGAATCTCAAAATGGTCACTTTTAACACACAACACAAGCTGTAGATCTTTGTAGACACCATTGGGGGGCTTACAAGAAATAATAAGTGGGGATTTAGAGCAGTTGGCTGCCAAGCCTGGCTGAACATCAGAAACCACTTGTGAAGTTTATAAAGCAGATTTCCTGGCTCTGACCACAGAGACGAGTTCAGTGGAGCTGGAGGCAGGCTCAACAAGCTCTGGGGATTCAGCTGATCCCACCAGTTGGAAAACTAGAGGTCAGAGGGACAAGATAAGAAGGCTTAGAAACAAATGAGAAGTGATAGAAATTTATTTTGTTGTTGGGGTAGAGGAAAAGATGGGAGAAAAGATTCCTTTCCACCTCAGTGAACCTTCTCATTTTATCTCCAGCTAAGTGAACAACAGAGTTGAATCTGCAGAAGAAACGAGACAGACCCTTGCTTTTAGGACTTTAACTACTGTAATAGAGGCAGCCACTCTTAAAAAATACAGGGGAAACAAGCCAACTTCCCAAACCAGCATGCTAAAAGATGAGCAAATTATCATCCAGGCCAGTCACTATAGGCTCAGTGAATAAACCCAACAAATAAACAGAGAATAAATGTAAATTCCTTCCACAGGAATAATCTGTACTGACAGGTGCACAAACCCAAAGAGAACCGACAAGAATGACCAATGACTTTATCGGACCACTAGAGGGCAGTGTCCGTTACTTTTTAAAGTCAATCCCTTGCACTTGGGACCATGTCTAAATTTAGTGACACTGAAGATAAAGTATGTTCCTTGGAAGCTTAAGAAACCCAGGAATCCTGGGTGCAGTGATGCAGGATTTGTCCTTGTCCTACAGGTACCTTCCTTAAAAACAAACTGAGACTGAACAATCAGAAAATCAGCTGAGGGTTACCTGGCTGTTTTATTATCAGTGTTCACTGGTGACCAGTGCACTGTCCCTGCTAAGCTTCAGTCATTCTCTTTTCTGCTTGGTAGTGTTGTGGTCAAACCTGGGCTTTGTTCATGCTGAGCAAGTGCTCTACTACTGCATCTTAAGTCAATGAATCTTTCATGCCCAGCCTCAGAACAACTATGTCCCTGTGCGAGGCCAAGATAAAATGGCACGACTGTTCTCTTAGATTAAGTTCCTTAGGGCAGCAGATTTCTACCCACAGCTCCTAGACTCCTGATGGGTGCTTGTGTTTCTGCCCCAGTGGTACCCTAGGCTTCTTCACAAATTCCATTCCCAGAGGAAGAAATAAAGAGGGCCTCTCATTCTTTTATTCTGCTTTCATCCAGGGATCCAGCATATCAAACAGTACCTGTGAAGAGTGTGAGTTCAGATATGTCCTGACTGGAGTGCTTGTCCCTCTAGCTTTGATGCTAGTGCACCTGGAGAGGCTGGCACAGGTTGCAGTACCTGGGTAGGGAATGCCTTCCTGGAATGTGCCTCTGGGAAACTACACAGCCAGAGGGCCTCGTTGACTTCCCTGTATTTCTTGTTTCACAAGAACATGAATGTTCATTTGTTTCAGAGGCATGACCCATTCAGGGCAGACATCATAGAGCTGGGAGCAGGGAGTGTAAACCTTGGGCCTCATCCATACCAGGTTATGTACTTTACCATGGGGGCTATACATTCTTAGCCATACAAAAGATTATTCAAAACATACATGGTTTTGTTAGGCATGGTGGCACACACCTTTAATACCAGCACTTGGGAGGGGGAGGCAGAGTCAGAGTCAGGTATATCTCTGTGAGTTTGAGGCCAGCCTGGTCTACAAAGTGAGTTTGAGGATGGCCAGGGCTACACACAGAAACCCTGTCTTGAAACACCAAACCAAAAACAAACCTTATTTCTTTGGTGAGGAGGGCAGGTAGAGAATAAAGTGCTTAGCTCTCATCTACAACTCAACCTCAGACAAATCACTAATGCATGGAATCTAAGGACAAGTCCTGTGGCTGAGCAAATTTTCAGTGAATTACAATAAAAATTTTATTTATGGAAGCTGGAGATGTAGTGCGATTGGCAGAGTGCTTGCCAACCATGCCTAAAGCTCTAGCCTTTCATAAAGAGATCCTTAGCATGGCGTTAGGACTGGGTATGGTGTCTGTAATTCCATCATTTAAGAGGTAGAGGCAGGAAAATCATAAAATTCAAGATCACCCCAGCCATACAGAGTTTGAGGGTAGTTTGGACCAAGCTGCTATTTAAAGTAATTTGTATTTCCAGCACATATCAGAACTGGGTGAAAGGAGATCCTACTGAGAGCATGCTTGTTGAGAGGTGGGTGGCTTTAGAAAAGACTGATGGCTGGGGATGTTACTCAGTGGTAAAATGTGCTAGCAAGCATTAATCCTGAGTTTGTTTAATCCTCAAGAAAAGGTCATGGGTAACCTTAATTTACAAGATGGGAACTTTTATTATATTTTAAAAACACACAATACTGCTTGGTTACACTTTTCTTCCTGTCCCAATGTAATTTTAAAAACTTGAGAAGCCAAGTTCTTTGAACAAATTTTCCAATTTTATCTATTGCCAATCTCCTGCCAAATTACATTTCAAACAATCTAAAACCTAGCTAGAAGATTACCAGTCTTGTGACTAGAGTAAACTTTATTTTTATAATGTTATACCTGTAACGCTGCTTGAAAGGATGGAAAAGCAAGAAAAGGATGTGGCTTTCTTAGATGTGAGACATCCCTGCAAAACTAAAGAGCAGCCAAAGGCCTTGCCTTGCTAACCCTTCCCATCAGAGGTATCTTCAGGTTGCCTTTATCCTCACTTAGGCCAGCACAGGTAGAACCAAAGGAGAGGCAACCAGAAACATTGTGGCAAGATGTTTGTAGGTGATACAAAGTAACGAAAGAGCAAAATCTGCATACTTCTATTTTACAAAGCACAAAATTTGAAGCCTCAGAAGGCAAGACCCTACTAATCACTTATCACTCCTATGATGATTCAATCAATGCTCAGTAAATTGAAAGAAACCTGTCTGGGCCCATATTTGGGTTATGGCAAGGAGAGAAAAGAGCTCTCTGACTATAGGGACGGTTCTTCCACAAGACCAAGTCTATAAACTCCCAATGCAGACAGCATTCTGATGACAATGGTTCTGTTATAATAGGGCCTTATAGGTGTGTGTGTGTGTGTGTGTGTGTGTGTGTGTGTGTGTGTGTGTGTGTGATGTGTCCAGACCTGGTTTGAGGCTCAGACCTACCAATCAATACCTGTCCTTTGGAACTTCTGAGATACATTAAGTTTTGTTTAGTTATATCTTTGTTAAGCACTTGGATGTAAGTTCCTTAATGTCTAAGCTTTATTGTAGGAAAATGAAGACAAAACATAATCTCAGCAGGAAATAACCAAATAATCTTGGCTCTGGATTGATGAGAGAGTAACCAAGGAGTTGGACTGTCAATAGCTAATTGGAAGATGTGTCTACAGCTTCTTATGGGAAGTTCTGACATATAGCTATTCCAGTGGCCCTACAGAATATACTTTTATTATATTTATTTAACAGCAGACATAGTGGATGACAGTTTTTATCCTTATGGAGCACATCTTCTGCATGCGATGATGGTGGAATACACCATACCTCTGGGGGCATCACTAGGAAAGTTTGGTGTTTAGATCAGGGGCATATGGGCAAGAGATGAATACAAGGTTGCTTATCCTGTCTCTAGAGTGGTTTTCCACAAAGTGCACATATGGAAATGACCTATTTTCCTGGCTGGTATCCTCTGGAAGTATTGCATTTTCTAGAGCTATCCATGACAAATGTGAAGCACATTCGTTTTGGCTGCTCCTGACTACCCAGCATTAGAAAGCCTTCCTCAGCAATGCATAGAATACCTTCCCTGCTGTATTAATGCTTTGTATCAATGTTCCATGACGGGTAGCACGCTTGGGTAAAGGATTACCAACCCCTTCATCTCATTCTCACAGGTAGAAGGATGACATTTTGCTCTAGTAGCCAATTACTAAATAATGCGCACATTCACAACTTAACAGAAATGGTTATTGGTATGAAAACATTCAATTATATAGTTCCATCTATGAACAATTTAAGATAGCCAACTAACTGTGTGATAGACACAAACAAGAACCTTTTGGAAGCATCTACCATAATACACCTGACAATGTCTTTTCTTCCCTTTCTCCCCCTGAGACAGGTTTTTTCTGTAGCTTTGGAGCCTGTCCTGGAACTCAACTCTGTGGGCCAGGTTGGCCTTGAACTCACAGATATCCGCCTGTCTCTGCCTCCTGAGTGCTGGGATAAAAGGTGTGTGGCATCACAGCCGGTGAGGCACTCCTTCTTAAGCAAGGTGAAGATGCCGGGGAGTCTTCCTTTCAGCCATATGAACATGTTTATGGGGTTCTCAGATATGTTTACATATAGCTTAACACAAGGTGGCAGACATTACAATAGTGGAGAATTCATGGTACTAGAGGCCCAAGAATTGCTTTCCATGACTTAGCACCAACTTTCTGCTTCAGATTAGATTCTTCTAAACTTTTGCAGCTAGTTCCAGAGCAGGCAGAGCACATTATCCCAGACCCTACAGGACATTTCTTGAGCAGGACGATGTGGGTGCCATGGGCCTATGATTCATTCAATCCTGTTTTTTTAAGTTGCTTGTGATGGCGCATATTGGTCATTCCAGCACTCAGGAGGCTGCACGTTTGAGGCCAGTCAGAGGTAAACAGAGTTTAAGACTAGCCTGGGACACATGGTAAGACACTGTCTTGAAAACTCCAAACAGCTTGGCGGTGGTGGTACACACTTAATCCCAGCACTCAGGAGGCAGAGGCAGGTAGATCTCTGTGAGTTCGAGGC
>LOEQ01000402.1:82331-94440 GCA_001685075.1 Bramus lutescens | reverse complement strand
GTCTACAAGAGCTAGTTCCAGGACAGGCTCCAAAGTTATAGAGAAACCCTGTCTTGAAAAACTAAAAAAGAAAAAAAAAAAGAAAAGAAAAAAGAAAACTCCAAATAAATAAATTCTTACTTTCCTACAACTTGGTCTCCATCCTCAAGGTGGTACATGGAAATTGTAGCTTGCTGTGTCACCCTACATTTACGTGCTTACCAAGGTATACTGATTCCAACTTCCAAATCTACCTACTATTTTTCCATTCCCACTGTGCCACTTTAGTGCCTTGTGAGTCACAACTATTTTTTTCCCTGGGGCTCTTCCTACCCAGCCAGTCTTACTTACAGCACAGAACAAGACCTTTCTTAGTCATGGACCTAACTGTGCTGTTCTTAGGGTAAGATCTGACTTCCCTTGCCCACAGCTTCCAAACTCAACACTCCTCTCATTCCTAGCCTTACTAGACAGTTCTACTGGCTCTCTAAGTGTCCTTCCCATTGAAGGATGTAGCATGCAGCACCCCTAGGGCTTAGCTTTACCTCATTTAACTTGCCTTCCATGGAATATTCCCTAAGCCTTGCTGCCAGTTCCTCATTGCAGCTCCAATCTTCAAAAGCTTCCCTCAGTAGAGGGCAGTCTGGGTGTCAGACTTCACAGTTGACTCTCACAGCACCAGGAAACTGGCCAACAGTGTTGGCTCACACAGTATCAGTTTCACTCAGTGGTGAGCAATGGCTGGTCACCTGTGGATCCTCCAACTCTTCAATAGGTCTGTTTATGTACCTTTTTGGAACTCTAGTCCTATGTCTTCACACTTCCAATTTCAGGACCCGCCCTCCCTATTCACCAAATCATCTTTTGTTGTACTGCTGAGGAGGTTGCTGACTTCTAAGGCAAACATCTTGACTCTGGCCAGCAGTAAAATCAAAAGTAGCTCTGCCTGTCGTTCTTAGGCCCTGGGCTTTGTATACACTCACCTCTGGAGTGCAAACCTCTCAAAAAAACATCCTGTACACTTACAATGTGTGTGCTGCCCCTTCTCTCTCTGCAGGAAAGTGAACTTTTCTTAGAACTCCAATGAGGAAAAGCTAGACAGATGACTACCTCTGGCCTTCCTCTGGCCTAGAGAACTGATGGAATCTACTCTGCCATTTGCAAAAGAGAACAGGGTACTGGGTCTGCTGAGACATGGAACATGGCTCTCTAAGGAGTAGGGGCTGCAGATTCCACAGCTTCACAGCTTTCAAGCTCAAAGGCAGCCTGCCTTAGAGTATTCAGTCATCTAAGCACCAATATGGGAGATTTCCGTAGCCTACAGACTTGCAGAGTAGCAGTAACAGCTTCTGGTGGTGTTGTACAGGGTCCTGATCCTGCTGCAGGAAGGCCACGATGGGGCAAGTGGTGGTGGTGGTATGCTGTTCATGCTAGTGGAGAACAGCCAATGGACCTAGGGGCTGACCATATCTACCACCACAGCTTTCTCTTGGTGGTTTTTCCTAGTCCAAACAGCCATTCATTGGGTCCTTGTGCCCTTCTCTTTCTGGAGAGCACTAAATGGATTTTAAACCTTTACTCCTCACTTTTTCCTCCTTTACTCTTCTCTAGGCAGTGACCACCCAGGCACCAGGCTCTTGCATATTCTGGACAGCTCTGTGCCCTGAAACATGAGTCACACCAAGCAAAGGGGCTTACAAAGCCAACTCACCAAAGGCCCTGTTTTCCAACAGAGACTTTTCATTCCATAGGAAATGAGGTCACACAGCAGGGCACATGGGGAGCCAGTGAAAAAACCCTGATGCCAAGAATTGGGACTGGTAGTGATGTTAGAAGACATGGGGAAACCTGGCATAAGCCACCAGGAGAGGTCACCTGTGCTCGGGGGTCATTTGTGCTGGAACATACAGAGTTAAAAACAAAAAGAAACAACAACAAAAAACCCAGCCCTGATTTCTTTTAAAGTACACACAGCGTATCTGATTTTACCAGATTACATTTAGAGGGCATTTTTGTTAGTTTCTTTCAGGCCTAATCCAAAAGAAGACCAACGAGGACCAATGGTAAAAGAAAGGCTGGAAGACTGGGTGGCCAGACAAGGTTACTTCTCAAGGGTGGGAGGTAAGGGTGGTGACATAGAGCTACCCGCTCCACTGACTTGGCTCCTCATTCCAGGGCTTGGCTGCAGCCTGGCCTGACCTTCCAGGTTTCCCTGGCAAGTGATCAAAGCTCTGAAGCCACAAACACAGTTCAGAACTCAGGGGCCCTGCGGCCAACACCCCCCCCCTTCTGCCAGCTCTCATCCAGCTTCTCTGAGAAAGGGCTCTCCCACCAGCTGCACTCCTACCCACCAGAAGGTATTTCTTGCCATAATTAAAGTCATTAAGCCTCCAAAGGCTCCCATGGGCTTCAAGTTCTAAGTTCCCGAGAGAGGATGAAGCATTTTTAAGTCCTAGTTAAGATTATGCTGATCTATTCAGGAGACATGTAGCAGCGAGAATCCAGTGGTTAAGTTAATGGTTAAGGCTGCCTAAGTTTAAACAGTGTTATTTATTCTCAAAATATGCAGCAGCCTCCACTTAATTCCTACTAATTAAGGGAACCATCAGAAGAGGCTGAGTCTGTAGTCATGCACGGCGCCGGTGCATAGGTTGGGAGCCTGTTCACAATCAGAAACTACTGGGTGTTAAACGGAAATGCATTTCCTTAGATCTTAATCTCAAATATAGACTTTCAGATCAGTTCCAAGAAACACAATGGTCCTCTTTGTTTTAACACCTGACAAGGAGTACCAAAACCTTAGGAGAGCCTGTGCACACCCTCTTGTTCTATCCATCCTTCTGGGTGAAGGATGTTATGGAAAAATGGCTGTAGAGCTGTCTATGCCTGAAAGAGAATCTTGTAGAGGAACTTGGAAGCTATTACTTTGCCTTGGGAGATTCTCAAAGTCCCATTTCAGGCCAGATCTTATTAGGTCTGTAACTGGAAAACTTCAAAAAGGACCACTGCTTTCTGTACATGTGGCAACTAATTAATATAAACAAGTGTTAATTAGGTGGCAGAATCAGGCTTAACAACCTTGACTGCAAAGTTTGAACATCTAAGCTGTCCTCTGGAGAAAGAGGGCAGGCCCTTGCAGCTAGGAGCTTGGTTCTTAAGGTTGACCCATTGAGGGGGAAGTTGGGGAATTAAAATAAAAATAAAAACCACGGACTGGTGAGGTGGCTCAGTGGGTAAGGGGACCTGTCCCCATGTCTGAGCTCTGAGTTTGATGCTGGGAATCAGTGTACTAATGCTGTTGGGCTAATGGAGCCTGAATCTAATTAAGCAGAACCCCAGCAATACTTGGGATGAAGTTAAAGAAGATATTACAATACTCTTCAATCAGGTGACAAACAGATTTAAAAACAAAACCAAAACAAAAGCATTCTGATTAACAACTTTATCACTAAGCACAATATATCCTTGACATATATTGCCCTATTCTTCAGTTCCTGATTAGAGTGTGCCTATCGTTCACTTGCCACTTTTACACACATGCAGGTAGACTCTCAGCCTTCAAGGCCAAGTTCTCATCACCTTGCTTAGATATGTGCTGCCATCGCAGTCTGTTCCTAGGAGGACACTCTAGAAAGGATTGTAAGGACTGGGAACTAACAAAGGGCCATCTTGAGGGTGGATTAGGGGCATGATAAGCTGGGTCACCAGCTTGATAAGCTGCCAACACCCCATGTCTTGTCATCAGCAATACTGACTTAAAGCATGAAACTTCAGGAGGGAAAGTAAAGTACTCATTAATGAATCAGTGCTTCCAAACAGTATTGAATCTGCACAAATGCAAGGCAGGAGCAGCTGGCCCCCACTGTATAGTTGGAAGCTCATGTGTTATATATCTTGCCTATGGTCATGAAGTAGAGGGCTGACATTTGATCTAAACCTTTTCTCCCACTCCACCCCAGAGAAGTTTTCATCTTGTCCCACTTGGAAGCATGAATGTTGAACTATGACTTGATAGCTTATACAAGTGTTATACTGGTCAGGCTTAGAAGAGCAGACCTATAATCCCAACTATTCGGCAGGTTTAAAGTCAGCATGGGCCCTGCCTCAACATAAAAACAAGAGGACTAGGCTTAATAGTACAACTCTTGCCTACCATGTATGAGACCCTAGGTTCAATCCCTTGTACTAGTGAGGTCAGATGAGTCTCATACTCCATAGCCCCACAAGGAAATTCTAGATAGCTTTTTAATTAATTAAATAACTAAATTAATTAAATCTAAATTAAAAATTTCCCCCTTGTTTGGATTTCTGCTTTTTAAAAAAAATATATGCATTGATGTTTTACTTGCACATCTTTTTGAGGGAGTCGGATCCATTGGAACTTGAGTTACAGTTATGAGTTGCCATATGGGTGCTAGGAATTGAACCTGGGTCCTCTCAAAGAGCAGCCAATGCTCTTAACCACTGAGCCAGCTCTCCAGCCCAGCATTTTTATTTTTTAAAGATACACTTATTTTTATATGTCTGAGTGTTTGCCTGCATGCATGTTAAATGCACATGATTGGAGTGTGTACAAAGGCCAGATCCTCTGGAGCTGGAGTCACAGGTGGTTGTGAATTGCCATATGGTTTCTGGGAACCAAACCTGGGTCCTCAACAAGAGAAGTTAGTGCTCTCAACCCAAGCCATCTCTCCATTGTCCTTCCCAGGTCCCATTTAGTTCTTATTCTAATTCATTTGGTTTTCTTCCTCTTTAAATTACTGCTAGCCAGGCATGGTGGCACATGCTTTTAATCCCAGCACATGGTAGACAGAGGCAGGCAGATCTCTGCGAGTTTGAGGCCAGCCTGGTCTACACAGCAATTTCCAGGACAGCCAGGGCTACACAGAAAAACTTTCTTGAAAAACCCAAAATAACAACAAACAAATAACTTTTTGTTAAAAATGTCATCTTAATCAAATATTCAACATAAACAGGGGTTGTATGCCCTCTAGTTGCCTATCACACTGGTTCCTAAGTGCCCATCTTTAGGAGGTTTCAAGGAAGAAACTTTTCCTACTATAGCAGCAGGCTAGCATCTTGGAAGGTCTGCTTTATCAGATACAAGCTATTTCACTCAATGGTGTTAATACCCATTGGCATTTGGGCCAATGTATGCTCATAAACAGGACAGTTCTCACCTTTCCTATTTACTTTTTACTTGTTTATAATATTTTATTTTTGAGATGGAGTCTCTCTGTGTAGTCCTAGTTGTTCTGTACTTGCTGACCTAGAACTCATAGTGATCCACCTGCTTCCAGGTGGGTTAAAGGCTTGTGTCACCATGCCGGGTTTCCTTTCTACTATTTAAGGATGTATCCACCTATGTTGTTCAATATTACTTCAACTCTAAATCCTATAGTTAGTAGAGTTTTAAAATGATAGTTTTGCTATCTTAACCCCCCTCACCAAGACCATTTATAAAAATATCATAATTAAATCTTTCTCTAGGGAAGAGCAGTTACAACCCTCCTACCTCCCCATCCCCATTATGCTAGTCTTATATGTGTATAACTGGTTTGATGACATCCCACCAAGGTGACCTTCATGACTGGCACAAGCTGAAGGTCAGGTGACATGAGCTCAGGCTGGCAACACACGTTCTTTTACTTTAGCTCTGCTATGGAGGAAGGGAAGGGAGCTGAAACTCCTGGAATTGAAATCTTGACTCACCTTAGTTCTCCATGACCATGAGTGTATGAGAGAAAGCTCTCTGCTCTGCTTCCTCAGGAATGGAGTTACTAGGACACTTACAGCAGCTGGGAGGGCTGTCAGAGCAGACACCTGGCATTCAGATCTAAGTACCAGGGGATGATCACCACACACATCTCCCTCCTATGAACACATCACACACTACATCTTTCTGTGGATCTTTACCTTTCCCTTAATGTATGCATGCAGGATGTACTCTTTTTTTCTGATCCTTCTTGCAGGTGCAGGATCTGTATAAAGTAGGAAGGCCCTCAAGAACCAGTGAGTTGACCTGAAAATTTCTGGAGGCTGATGAGACATGCTGTACTCCTAATACCACAGGAAAATCTTATATATGGCAATAAATAAAGCCATGGAGTGGTCAGGCACAGGGTGGCAGTGGGAACTGCCTAGGGAGCTTGCTCAAGACTCCTCCTGAGGCTAAGATCAAAGCTCAGTGGTGTAGTAGTGCTTGCTTCTCTTCTGGAAGATCCCAGTTTTGTTCCCAGTACCCAGGCTTTGAAATTCACAACTGCCTGTAACTCCAGTTCCATTGGATCAGCCACCTCTTCTGGCCTCTGCGGGCACCTCCATGTACATGGCATACATTCAGAGAGAAATGCACATACATATAAATAAAAAGATATCTTTTTTCAAAAAGACTCCCTGGAGAGAACTGAGGGGATCTGCTAGAGGTACACTGGGACCTGTTGGGTCTGAAAGCTCCTCAGGCCAATTCTGAAGTGCAACAACATGCATGAGACCTAGAAGTTAAGAAGGCTGGAGAGGTGGAAATGTGGCAGGGCACAGGGCATACACCTCTTAACCTAACTCATCACCAACCCCTTGTTTGTCTACCACATAGAATGACCCAATTCCTTCCTCAACTATATTTCCAGTTTTCAAGAAACCCACTAATGCTAGTCTAATTCAGACTAAAGGACAGCTTTATTAAAGAGACAATGTGTTTCTATGGCACTAAACAACAGGGGCTTTTGTAATGTCTGGGGAAAAGTGTCTCTAAAGCAGATGTTTGGGTCCGTCACAGTCAAGGCCTTGTAGAGAGTTACTATACAAACCTATCCCACCCTTACCCTGTCATAGCACCTGCAATCCAAGAGATACACAAATGCTGATGATACATAGCTGTGGGCATGAACAGGGCAAGTTTTGGTAGTAAAGGACAGATTCCTGGCTTCAGGGTCTAAGCCTTTAACTTCTATTCCACAGGAGCCCATGACCTTGCATGGAGTCCCTCCCTATTGGTAGAACTGAGCAATAATAGATGGCAAAAACTGGGAAAGAGGACTTCATTTTGACCTAAGTCTCTACTTTCTTGAATTAAGTCCTCAAACACACTCATGAGCTGTGCTTACCAACTCGTAGCAATTCCATGTCAACCTCCCAAGTTCTGTCATTAATGGTTGTCTTAGTGATGGGGTATGGAGAGAGCTGCTCCTAACAACAAGCAAGTGTTATAATCAGACTTACAGATCAAAAGGTAAAAGCTGCCTTTTTATGCATACTCTTATGTTTGTCTGAATTCATTCTAGTCCTGGCCCTCAATAAAGAGCCATCACACTTGTGATACTGATGGATGGGGAACAATAAAACAAGGACAGTGTAGTCCCAAGAACTGACACTAGTGGTCACATCAGTAAGTGAGAGGAAAGGTTCTGCAAAAGTTATTCTGGGGTATATGGTAGTTTTGTACTGTAGTTCTTACAAGCTCAACACAAAAACTTCTTACCTACTGCCACCTGGCTTTACTCTCAGCAGCAGCCAGTGTGCCCACTGTCTAGCTTCTGGTCTACAGGCTCCCAAGTGGTCCCTATGATCTTGGATCACTACTTGGAATTTTGTTTTCTGGAAGGTTCCATAACTCCTACATGTGGCTCAGTTCTGTGGCTCTGTGTTTCCAATCAAGATTCCCACATTTAACAGATGTTTACTGAGCATCTACCATGAACAACTGCATGCTTCCAAGTCCTCATTCCCAAAGTTCCAGTCCCTCTTCTCATGGTGCTTCCGCAGTTCTAGGGATGTTATAAGCACAACCAGAAGTAAGTGTTCTAAAGAGCTTGAACTTCAGAGGATAGCAAAATAAAGGGAGGGAGGACAAAGTGCAAGAGGCACTTGTGCTTCCACTTGTGCCAACCCTCAGCAGGCTAAGTCCGCTGTAAGCAGAACCCCTAGGAGTCCTTCCTTGCTCAGCTAATATAAATATATCTGCTTGATACCAATACTCACACCCATCAACAAGTCAACAGACAACTGTTGTAAGAAGGCACATTCATCTTAAAGAATAATGTAGTAGCCTTCAACAGGAAAGAAGAAGATTGAATAAAAGACAGACAGACCTTTAAAAATCAATACAATGAAAGAAACTTAAGGACCTATGAAGAAACTTAAGAAACTATGACTGGGCCCATCACTTCCTTTGGTTAAAAATAGATGAATAAAAAAAGGACTTCTTGCAAAGGGACAGCTTAATTCCAAGAAAAGGAAAGAGTAAGGGTATCAATCAGGGGTAATCACTACCAGCTACCCAGAACCCTTCTTGTTGGGGAAGTTTCAAGTGAACAGGAAAAGAGTGGATCATAATGTGTGTAACTCTGTTTTCTGATATAAGTGTAACTCTGTTTCCTGATATGAGAATTTGCCAGTGGGTTTGTGGGTGAGTAGAGTTAGTACCACATGATCTGTAGAACCCCAAATACAAGTTGCTAATTGCAGGATATGCCAACACTGGCTCAGGAGGTATCCAGCTATCAGGCAGGTCTGGAAAAGCGGCTGCTGGCAGTTACTTTATTATTAGTGTGTGTGTGTGTGTACACACAGGTGCTACAGGAAAAGCCAGAGAACATTTTTGTGGAGTCTGTTTTTCTCTTCTTCCTTTATGTGGGTTCTAGAAATTGAGCTCAGGTCATCAGGCTTCTGTACCAAAAGCTTTTACCCACTGAGTCATATTGTTGGCACCTTTTGTAATTGTTTATTGAGAAAGGGTCTCACATGTACCTTTGGCTAGCCTGGAACTCCCTAAGTTAGTCATTCTCAACCTGTGGGTTACAACCCCTTTGGGAGTGGTATCAAACAAACGTTTCACAGAGGTCATTTAAGATTACTGGAAAACAAAGATTGTAAAACTACACAGGTTCCATTCTGTGCTCTATTCGCTACGGAAACTAGCCTGAAAATTTAAAAATCAGATAGACAGACAGACAGATAGAAGTACAGGGACATCCTTGAGACAAGAATGCCAAGAATGCCCACTTAACTGTGCTCAGGGGCAGCTTATATAGGGCTCTGGCCATGCCCCAGCTCTCAGGATCTTTCAGCTGCAGACTCATCAGAACCTATTCCTGGGCCATCAGGGTCTCATGCTCAGAGCAGCTACAGGCTGCTCAGAGCAGAGGAAAACAAGTTGTTTACAAGAAATTCAGGGTCTGGTGGTCCACAGTCCCCAACAACAGGTGTTTAAAGTATGATTCATAACACTAGGCAAAATTAGTTATGAATTAGCAACAAACATTAATTTTATGGTTGGGGTCGCTACACACGAGGAACTGTATTAAAGGGTTGTAGCATTTAAGAAGGTTGAAAACCAATGTTCTGTGTACACCAAACTGGCCTCCAACTCAGAGATACAGCCTGCCTTTGCCCCGATTGCTGGAATTAAAGGTGTGTGCCACTACACCCAGTCCCTGTTCTAATTAAAATTTATTTTCTTATTATTATTGCGTCTATGTGTGGGAGCACATGCCACAGTGCGTATGTGGAGGTAAATTAGGACAACTTTGTCGAGTATGTTTTCTCTTTCTATCTTTATGTGGGCATTTTGAGTTTTGAACTTAGGTTGCTGGATCATCAAGCTTATACCCTTTTGCTAGTCTGAGGCTGAAGAGATCAAACTGCATACCCTTTGGGTGTCTGGAACACATGGAAAGACCAGTGAGCCAACTCTAGAAGACCACAAACCACTTTCTTTGAAGTAAGAGTTCTGGCCAGATGCTCCTGCACAGACCAAGTCCACTTCTCTTGGCCCCAAAGCCAATGTGGCACACTTGAGGACACTAAGCCTGCTTCTGTCCTAAGACTTGCATAGCAAACCTCAGACAAGGAGCCTGAGTCCCACTTATTTGATTTGCAAAGAAGGCCATGTTTTGCTGAGACCAGAGTGTATCCCACTCAAACTTGCCCCCAGCCTACCATCAGGTTTTGCAATGTCCAAGTTTTTGCTTGAGGTTGGTAGAATCCAAATATATCTTTAAGCATTATTTCTGTTAAATTATAAACATTTTATATGTATTGTTTCAAGCAATCATTACTAGAACTTAGAAGGGATCTAAAGGTAAGCATTTGTGATGGTTTGAATGAGAATGGCTCCTGTAGGCACATATATTTGAATGCTTAGTCATCAGGGGGTGGACCTGTTTGAGAAGGATTAGAAAGATTAGGAGGTGTGGCATTGTTGGAGGAATTGTGTCACCAAGGATGGACTTTAATGGGGTTTTTGGTTTTTTGTTTGCTTTTTTTTTTCTTTGAGGCAGGGTTTCTCTGTAGCTTTGGAGCCTGTCCTGGAACTCACTCTGTAGAACAGGCTGGCCTCCAACTCACAGAGATGCCCCTGTCTCTGCCTCCTGAATGCTGGGATTAAAGGCATGTGCCACCACTGCCAGCCCAGGTTTCTTAATCAAATGCCAGTCCCAGAGTCACTCTCACTTGCCTCCTTCTAGACCAGGATGTAGCTCTCGGCTATTGTTCCAGTACCATGCCTATCTGCTGCCCACCCTCAGAAACTGTAAAGAAGCCCCCAATAAACCGCTGTCTTTCGTAAGATTTGCCTTGGTCATGGTATCTCTTCATAGCAATAGAACAGCAACTTAGACAGCATTTAAAAAATTCAAGTGAATTTGTTAAAGGAAGTTGGACTAAGAATTTTGCTACTAGACAGATATAAACCAGCTCAGAGGGGAGATCCCCCCCCCCCGAAAGGGTTTCTCTGTGTAGCCCTGACTGTCCTGGAATTCAATCTGTAGACCAGGTTGGCCTCGATCTCATAGAGATCCACCTGCCTCTGTCTCCTGAGTGCTGGGATTAAAGGCCACCACTGCCTGACCAGAAGATACTCTTGACATTCAAATTAAAATAATTTCAAATGTAGAACTCAGTCACTTAATAAGTCTTTTTTGCTTGTTTTCCTTCTTGAAGTCTGTTCTCATTTCATAGCTTTTGTTGTTTTGGGAACTTGCATGTAGACCAGGCTAGCCTAGACCTTGTAGTAGGCCTCTTGCCTTTCTTCTCAAGTCCTGGAATTATAGTCACGATCCTCTGTGCCTGACTGTTAGTATCTTTTTTCTTTTTAAAGGTTAAAGAACTTCTTTATTATTAGGAAAATGAAAATAACAGACTCCTGACTAGCTAAACTGTAGAATCAAAACTATCCTGATGTCTTTGAAGAGCTGGAACTCCATATGCATCTCATTCTTTCCTCAGAACTCACCATTATTGAATCTTTAAAAAATATTTTACTTTAAAATTTTATGTGTATAGGTGATTTGCCTGCATATATGTCTGTGTACCATATGTGTGCCTGATGCCTGTAGAGGTCAAAAAAGGGCATTGGATTTCCTGGAACTGGTATTCATGGGGTGAGCTAATGTGTGGGTGCTGGTAATTGAACCCCAATCCTTTGGAACAGCAGCCAGTATTCTTAACCACCAAGCCAATGCTCCATCCCACATTATTAACTTATTTCCCTCCCTCCTTCCAACCCCCCCTCCAAAGTCTCGAGGTAGCCTTGGATGTCCTGAACTCAATACACACACACACCAGGCTGACCTCAGACTCACAGATATCCACCTGTCTTGACTCCCAAGTGCTGAGATTAAAGGTGTGCGCCACCACACCTGGCCATTATTAAATCGTAAAGTGAATACTTTTGTAGCAATCATCTCCCCGATATAACAGAGTCTGCCCCAAGGCAAGGCTGGAGTACTTGCATAACTTGAGCCAGTCAGAGAGTAACTGAAGTTTTTACAGTACGCCACCCATGCCAGTCTGCTGGTTACAAAGCCACACACATTAGGGTATACAGAGCTACACACTCTCTGAATCTCCCAAGTCCTCCAGGCTGCCTTCAGTTACCACTTCAAGAGAAGGTATGTCTAGAACCAGGGTCTGATAGTCAAGAGGAGGTTAAGCTTGGGGGTCATGTTAACAGCTAACAGATGGAGTTACAGATTAACTCATCATTGCCATTAGTTGGTTAATGTACAATTCATAGGTAACTTTACTGGTCCTGGCCCACATTCAGAGTGAAAAAAAACCAGCATGCTTACATGATCCCTTATTTTAAAATTTGAAATCTCTCTCTCTCTCTCTCTCTCTCTCTCTCTCT
>LOEQ01000402.1:53779-69852 GCA_001685075.1 Bramus lutescens | reverse complement strand
CACTCCCTTGGGATGAGGCCCGCCAAGGTGATCCGGTGAAAGCCACTGGGGCGGGTGAGAAAGAGACAGCTTTCATGTCTGCTTTTCTGTTAGAAGAGACACAAAGCATAGCATGACAGGACTAGCAGGTCACAGCTCTCCACTTCTAGGATGGGTGACTGTTCTTAAAGTGAAGGACTGGGGAAGCATCTGCGGTGTGCTCTAATGCCGAGGTCCTGAAGTCTAAAAGACCAGCAGCACTGTACATGGTGCTTCTGGGTCCCCTTTCACAACTGTCTGCCCTCTCCTGGGATGAAGTTACACTGAAAAGGTCTCCATGTTATCTGAGAGTCTTTGTGAAGTTTTGGGCTTAATTTCAGTGTTCCAACTTAAAAGGGATTAAAAAAAACTGAGCTGGCTTTTCTTTTTGGTTCAGCAAGATGAGGAAACAATGTGATTAGAGTGTTAAGGAGGAAAGATCCTTGTTTACAGATGAGTATCTCTCTGTCTTGGACTAGAGGGAATCAAAATTAAATCTGGCTCAGTGCCAGACCAAGGCAGGCGCCAGAGAAAGGCACACAAGCCCACTTTAGCCACTGGCTCTTAGCTGGGTGAGTAGGGCAGACTTCATTAGACCAGTTTCTCTTGAGGAAGGTGGTGTTTGGACAGGCCTGCAATTTGAGAAGCCTGTTAGGTGCATTCTCCCTTTCTTACCTTTGTTGGGCTGCCAAAATATTTACTTGACTTCTTAACTCTAAATCTCTAAAACACACCTGGATTGCAGAAAACAGGCAACTTTCTTTTTTTTTTTCTAAATCAAGTAATAGAGTCTACTCTAAGCAAAGATAACAATATTATGAGGGGGTCAGAAAGAAAGGAAGGCTGGTAAGAGATACATACTTTTGCATAATTCAGTCACTTCTTAAAGAGATGGGTAACTGGGTCGGTGTCCCCCCCCCCATTTGGAGACAGAGTTTCTCTGTAGCTTTGGGGCCTGTCCTGTAACTTGCTCTATAGACCAGGCTGCCTTTGAACTCACAGAGACCTGCCTGCCTCTGCCTCTCAAGTGCTGGGATTAAAGGCATGCACCATCACTGCCTGGCTGGGTCTTTTGTTTTTTTGTGTGTGTGTGGTTGTGGGTTAGGGTTATATGAATAACCAATAGATTTTACAGGTGAGACTTTTGCAAATCAAATCGATTTTTATTTTGGTTTTTAGGAAGAGAGTAGGTTTCTATGCCACGTAGAAGTCTCTGTGGTAGTCAACTGCATTTATTATTATTTTATATAACAATTCTATAAAAGCTAACTGCCTTGTAATATCAGATTGAGGACCATGTACCAGGGAGAATGGGATGCTGCAACCATAAAGGCTGGTACACTTTATAATGAATTTCAGATCATAGGAAAGGCCCCACATCAACTGGAAACTAAAATAAAACTTGAGGGATCATATGTGTTCTTCTGAAGTTTTCTAAAAGAATTTGAGAAAACAGGTCTAGTAGATGAGAAATTACATATGCCAATCTCTTTGCCATGTGTGCCTGTATAGCAGCCCACTTGCCAAGGCTGAATGGCCTATAGGCAGGCTTTCATGGAGGCTGGTTCTCAGTTACCATTTTATCAAAATAGGTAGATCTCAATGAAAAGGTCTCTGCATTGTCTGTTGGTCCCCATCTTAGGTTCTCCAGAATCTCAGCTAATGATCCTACCTACCCTTTTAGATACCTAGTCCTCACCCCCAAGTCTTTCTAAGAATAAGGGCCTAGCTATCAGTTAGGGAAATTATTTCCATTCTGGTGCACATGAGCAAATCTTTGATCAAAAAACTACTTTGAAAACATTCTGATCTTAATCATACTAAAATGAAACTTTTTTGAGATGTTCTCTTTTCAAAGGCACTAAAAAGCACAGGAGTGGTGGGAGGCTTACTGACAGCTTGTTACTAGCCTACATCCTTTCTGTAGCAGCACCTTTATTACCCTTACTTAGGAAGACAGTCTTGTCTTCCCTTACTTAGACAAGACGGAATATAATTTTAAGTCCATAAGAAATAAGGTCTGGAAGGTTGGCCGGCAGGTGCATCCATATTCATGAGTACTTTTGAAATTCTAGGAAGTAGAATGTCACATTCTTCCAGAATGATCGTTAGCTGAAAAAGGTGGCTCCTGGGTGGTGCTTCTATCATCTTACCATATTTGTAACCTAGCCATTCATTCTGCTACCAAGATGGAACACGAAGGGGCCTGAGCATTGCATGCCTAGGAATCTGCCACCCTTCCACTGTTGGATATGTGGAAAGTATTGTGGTGCAACGGCCCAGATGGAGTTAAGGGATCCTGGATGGCAGATTAGGACAGGAACCAGTGATACACACAGATCAATGCTTGCTGGCTCTCTATTAACTTAAAAGTTTTTGGAAAAAGGAAAGGAACTCTTCAGTAAGAATTCCAGAAGGCCCTCAAATAAATGCCCATAATAAAATATCATAGAAAAGACAATTAGTGGATTTCAGAAAAGAGCCATCTAATGATTACCGAGACAGAACATCAAAACACAAACAACCAAAGAAGTGGAAACTTGGACTTTATCAAAATGAAAAACTTCTGTATTGCAAAGGACTTCATTAAGAGAGTAATGTTTGATAAGACAACTCACGCAGTGGGGGAAAAATATTTGCTAATGGCACACACCAGAAGTAGACAGATTTCTGTTTGAGTTCAAGGCCAGGTAGAGATACACTGTAAGACTGTCGTCTCCAAAACCAAGAAACAAACAAATAATAATAATAAAAAAACCCTTCCAGGTGGTGGTGGTAAACGCCTTTAATCCCAGCACTCAAGAGGTAGAGGTAGGATCTCCTTGAGTTCAAGGCCATCCAGGTCAATGTGTTGAGTTCCAGGACGGCCAGAGCTACACAGAGAGATCCTGTCTTGAGAAAACCAAACTGCTGAGGGGAATGAAGGACAAGGAAGCCACTTCTTGTATGCATGCACGCACACAAAATGGCAAAACTAGGCATCTACTTTATTATTTTAAGTGTACTTACAAGCACAGTTCACTTAGTTCTAGAAATGAATGCTTTTATGGGGGGCAATTTTCTAAAAGTTTTCCAACTTTTAAATTAGGTATATAGGTATAAGTCTGTGCATGGCTTTGTGCATGTGAGAGTGTAGGGGTCCTCAGAATCTAGAAGAGGAAGATGGGACTAGAATTCCTGTCCTTGGTAAGAGCAATACATGCGGCTAAAGTGATGCGTTCTGGGTTACTTCTGTTGGCAAAGGAAATCTCAAAATAGCCTAATATACACTCTTGCTGTGTGGTTACTAGTGTTAACTCTGATGGAGATTTATAATGAAAAGGAACAAGCTGAGCAAATAAAAATACAAAATTTACAGACTGAGAAAAGGGGCACCAGGAAGTAGACTAGAGCTAAATCCTGTGTTCGAGGAGATAAACAGATTAAGAAATGGAATAAAGAGAGTGGTGACCTTAGGGCAAGATCCCCATCCAGCTAAACTTCCAATTTGTGAAAAGGAACTAAAGAAAAATTTAGAGCCAGGTGTGGTGGTGCACACCTTTAATCCCAGCACTGCTGGAAGGCAGAGCTGGTCAATCTCTGAGTTTGAGGCCAGGCTGGTCTAAAGATCCAGTTTCAGGACAGCTAAGCTTAGGCAGTGAAGGACAGAAAGCTGGTGAAGATGTATTTGAACAAGGGAGCCATGTTCCAGCCTTAGTAGCAGAAGAACTCAGTAGCTTTGGCCACATGGTTCTGGAGTTAAAGATAGAATAAAAAGGCTATTGACTTTGCCCCAAAGACTAAAGAAAGCTGCTGAGGCCAAGCATGTGTCAGGGGTCTAGAAGAGAGGCCATTGTATGAAGCTGTGAAGTTGAAGCCTGGATTGCCTTGGAGACCCCAAGATATTAGAGATGCCAAAGTTGTGGGACACCTGCCAAAGAGAGCCGCTATCAGGGAACAAAACCAGCATTAGAAAAAGAAGTATGGTGGAGTCAGCAAAGCTGAACAGAATTGGAGATCTGAAGAACATTTTGACATCAGGCATGGAGATGCAGAGTTTGGAGTTTGCCCAGCTGTTTTTGGTCTTGCTTTGGGTTCAGTATTCCCTCACTATTCTCCCTTCCCTACATCTTAGAATGGTAATGTATATCCTGTACATTATACATTAGAAGTATGTGATCTGCTTTTTGATTTTACAGGGGATTACAGTTAAAAGATTGCATGAGTCTCTGAAGAGACTTTGGACTTTTAAAGTTTGGGACTGTTATAGACTATGGAGACTTTTGAAGTTGGACTAAATGCATTTTGCATTATGATATTGTTAGAAGCTTATGGGGGCTGGCCAGGAAATGGACTAAACCTCTGAAACTGTAAGCTGCTACTCAATTAAACATTTTCCTTATAAGAGTTGCCATAGTAATGGTGTCTCTTTACAGCAACAGAGATCCTAAGATATTAATTTTAATATGTATTACATATTATAACATATTATTTATTTACTGAGTATATGTAGGAGGATGCATATGTGCCAGGGGTGCCCGTGTTGAAGGAAGGTAGGAGTTGGTTCTCTCTTGGTGAGAGAGTGTCACAGGCTGCTAAGCTATCTCAGTGGCCCTATATGCTTTTTAGTTTTAAAGATTGGGGTATATAAAAGGATGGAAATAGGCTCATCCTTCCAGCTCACTGATTGGGTCCCCCACCCACCAGCAACAACAGTAAGTATCCCATTTGGTTGGTGTAAATGCTTCTCTAAGTCTCTGGTACTCTTGGACTTCTGACACTTTTCATTTCTGAGCTTGGTTTTCTCCTTTTGGCTTCCCTCAAAAGTCCTGGTACCAGGCACTGAGTCTCTTCTGGCTGTTAGCCCTAACATCCGTTGAGTGCAGTGATGATCCACTGAATGGCTTGTGCCTTCCTTGTCTGTTCCTCCCTGAGTCCTGGGGACAGCCTGGATTACAAGATTAGGCCCCTCCTCTCTTCTGCACCCATAGGAATGGTGTTGTCCATACCTTCTGATTCCTGCTTAAGATGCTTCTTAGAAAAACTCCAGCCTTTTCACCTGGCACCCAAGTGTAGCATGATTAATAAAAACCCAGATACAGATCAGTCAGTAGAGCATGGGACTCTTAATCTCAGGGTCATGGGTTTGAGCCCCACGTTGGACACCATTTGTGGCATGATTAATACAAACCCAGAGACAGATATTGGGGTTTAACCTGAAGGTCAGAAAAGCAAAACATCTAACCATTGGCTCTTAGCTTTAACGCAGTCTAAAATGGTAATCCTGCTTCCAGGAATCCTTAAAATGAGACTATGTCTGAGAGCTGTCTCCTCCTGTTTTATATTCCTCTCTGGGGCTGGGATTAAAGGCATGTACCACTGGTGCCCAGTTTCTGTGGCAAACTAGTGTGGCTACTGGGATTAAAAGTGTGTGTTACCACTCCTGGTCTGTAAAGCTAATAGGGTTGTTTTACTCTCATCTTCAGGCAAGATTTATTTATAATACAAATGAAATATACCCAACCTGAAGGGCTCCAAATTTATTCACTTTTGCAATCAAATGTGGTCTTAATATCCCTTAAATAATCAATCTAAATGTGACTAACAGCACCCTAGATCCCAATATTATTTGGAACCTTTACAAATACTGAAATGAAAGTGGGAACAGAAAGAGGTTCCTCATTCCCTATTTTTCTTCTCTCTGCTCCAAGCCCCCTATTTGTTTTGTCTGGTCTCTCCCACACATAGTATATATGTCTGGTCTTTAAATTAACATTGATGGATCTGTGAATTTGTTGCAAAGTGTGCTGGGGGAGGAAACAAGGTTATACATGCCCTGCAAACACCTCTCACTGGCTGGTGTGTCTCTCTGCACCTTTTCTCTCTCTCTGATATTTTGGGCTTCATTACTCATTCTCTAAAGCCCCCTCCCCCATTCTGGCTTAATTTATATAGCATGTTTTTATTTTTTTTCACTTATCCACTCTCCAGGCAGCTGTTAAGATTTACAGATTGCCTGCCCTGTGTTTTTTCTTTTAAATTTAAATAAAATTGTCCTCACACCTCTATTTGACTCTATTGTTAAATTCTTGTAATAATAAGCCCAATAACTCCAATCTGATAATTACCAAGTAATAACCTAAAAATTTGCCAGGCAGTGGTGGCACACATCTTTAATCCCAGCACTTGGGAGGCAGAGGTAGGCAGATCTCTGTGAGTTCAAGGCTAGCCCAGGACAGGTTCCAAAGCTACAGAGAAACTCTGTCTGAAAAACAAAAACACCACCACCACCAACAACAAAAACAATCTAAAAATTTGATGGTAACATTTAATGGCCTGTATGGAGAGTATTATTATATTACAGAAGCTTTTCTGAGTCTAAGGATACAATATAACCTTAGCTTGTTCCTAGGAGACCCAGATGACACCTCTGTTGAAGCCAGTTACAAATGGTGACCACCACTCCCACAGCTGTGAGAGGCTGAGGCAGAACAATAACAATCTGTAGTAAAGGAAGAGTCCAGAAATTAACAAATGAAAAGTGGCAGCACAGCAAGGCCTCCACCAACCAGAGCTTTCCAGAGCCAAGTAATCATGCTTCTAAAGCCCAAGTACATGAGTGAGATGGGTACTTGTGATGTCCCTAAAAGGTCACTAACAAATGGCTGCTAACAAGTGATTGTAACTCTAGTTCCAGGAGATTCAATGCCTTCTTCTGGCCTCCATGGAGATTTGGCATGCATATGGTGCACATACATACATTCAGGCAAACACATAAAATCTTAAAAACAAATGAAACCTCAGAAATCTTTATAAAAAAATCAGCTTTTCACAAATAAATGAAAAATTTGAAAGTTTTTAGCCTTTAAATAGTAATTCAAATTTTATTTTTAAAAATCAGAGTTGGGGAGATGGCTCAGTGGGTAAAGTACAGAGGACACCAGAGGATGTTCTCTGACATTGCACACATGCCGTGGTAGGCACACATATAAACTCACACATACATTAGAGGTGGGGGCTAGGAATAAGGCCAAAAGGCAAGAGGTTCCTTGCACGTTCCACTTTTCTCTAAGAGTCATTTAAGAGTGGATAAATTTGTGAAGAACTATAGCAACAGGTTCAAACTGAAAAGTGAAGGCCAAGTTCTTCAGTCAGCACAAGAAATAGCATAAGTTCTTCAGGATGACTAAGATACCATTGACTCTAATAGTGCTTAGAGTAACTGGGATATATTGATAGAAACTGTATTAAATATGTTAAGTCTCATCTACATGGGCTCGATTACAAAAACTAATAGTGTACTCCTTAAATAATGAAAAATTTGTCTTATTACATTAGTTTTAGGTATGTGGGGGAGAGGCATGATCATGCCATGTGGGTTGTGTAGAGGACAGAGGACAACTTATAGGAGTTGGTTCTCTCTTTCCACCATGTAGGTACAAGGTATAGTGGGCTATCAGGCTTAGTAGCAGGCTCTTTTACCTGCTAATCCCTATCAGTGGCCCTTTTATTATTTCTATAATTAGAAAAAGCAAAGATATTAGTCAGATCATACAGTGTAAATTGGATTTGGAAAAAAGAGTATTTGTGTCAGGAATCTAAGGTCTTGTGACCAAGGCCAGCAGACAAGGTTCTCACCCATGTCTCCATTCCCCCTACTTAGTCTCTAGAAGATTCTATGTGCAAGAGAGGTGTGTAGCAGTATTTTGCTTCTATGTTATACAAGAGCTATGTGTGTAGGGAGGTGGTGGTAATGGGAGGTCAGAAAAATCTATACTCTGCATGGCCTTGGGAACTGTCAGGGCAGCTCTCATATCTCCCTTGACCATGGCCTGGACCTGCTACTTAAGCACGTTACTGCATGTGCAAAACAGATGTGTGTGAGACCCTCTATTTGAAAATGGGGAGATGGGACTGTGGGCTTGTCCCCAGATATGTGAGGTTCTGGAAAATTGAGCTGGTAGTTGTATTTTATATAGTATGAAGATGTAATTAATGTATTTGAGTCACAACCTCTCAAGAGTAGACAATTTAGTAGCTACCTTTTTAGGCTGCTATACTGATATTTCATTTGTATTTTAATAAATTAAGTTTTCTTGAAGATCAGAAAGCAAAACAGCTACACAGGCCAGGCAGTGTTGGCACACACCTTTAATATCAGCACTAGAGAGGAATAAAAGGTGAGATGAGACAGGAACTCTCTCTTTCAGTCTGATGATTTCATAGACATAAGAGCTCCCTAGTGGTTTGACTGATTTGCTTTTCTGATCTTTAGGTTGAACCCCAATATTTGTCTCTGGGTTTTTATGATTCATGCTACAGTCTGCCTTGTTATCATCTTTTGTGTTCTGGAACAACTTCACTGTAGCTCTGTTGAAAGTGGTTCTATGGATACAGACGGTGATAAGGACTGCCAAGACAGAGGCAGACTTCTCTGAGACCTGGAGGTGACAAACTGCCTGTGTCCCTTGGGTTAGCAGACACAGTATTTGTTCTGTTCACTTACTGTCTTCAAAACTACTTCAAGCCTCCTGCTTGGTTTCAGACTTTTATAGCTAAAAGATGTATCTAATATAGAGATGGTGTTTAACATAGCCTTTTAACCAAGAAGGTTATGGAAGGTTTAGGTGTAGATGAAAGCATCACTTAAAAACTCTGACTTTCATATCAGACACATGAACTCAAAAGCAAAATGGTATTTCCTAATTTTTTCCATTCATATAAAGCCAATCTTCTCCTCCTGGTCTGATTTCTTTTACCAAATTCCTTTCTTGCTTTCTTTTTTAACCAAATATGTGAGATATTTACCCAAGTTTTCCTTAAAATAAATCTGTAGAGTCTTCCAAACTTCCTGCCCAATAAGAAGCTCAGTTCAGCACACTTAAGGAAAGGACTCCTGTTGCTCAGCAGAAGAATGCTTGAAGACCGAAGGAAATTGTTGAGTTTCTATGAACTTGGCATATACATTTTCTATATCATCACAGCTTTTTAAAGGGGTGTGTGTGTGTAGGCTGGAAGAACAACTATTGGTCAGTTCTCTCTTCTCACTGTGGGCTTAAAAAGCCAAACTCATGTCATCAGACTTGAGCAGCAAGCTGCACTAAGAGCCTTGCCAGTCCATCATAGCTCTTTACAGAAGCACATTTGCAGAAATAGAGGCAAATAGACATTAGTTGGCTTAAAGACACTTGGCTTGGGGGCTGGAGAGATGGTTCAGCGGTTGAGAGCACTGACTGCTCTTCCAGAGGACCAGGGTTCAATTCCCAGCACCCACATGGCAGTTCACAACTGTCTCTGACTCCAGTTCCACAGGATTTAACACCCGCACACAGGCATATATGAAGGCAAAAGCACCAAAGCGTATAAAAAATTAAAAAAAAAAAGACACTTGGCTTGCTAAGTAGAATTATCATTCACACATAGGCTTGCTTGGCTTTCATAGACTGCATTCTACACACATCTCAATGTGCAAAATGCTTATCATTCATTCACTCTGCAGACTAAAAGTACCATGTACTAAGAACAATGAGGCACAGAAGTGAATAAAGGTGGAAGAAGTAGAACTTAGTATCTTTTGGGAAAAGAATATTTGCATGTCACAATAAAAGAGGGTGGGGTTTGGGGGGGCGTCTAGACAGGGTTTCTCTGTAGCTTTAGAGCCATCCTGGAACTCGCTTTATAGACCAAGCTGGCCTCGAATTTACACAGAGGATCACCTGCCTCTGCCTCTCAAGTGCTGGGATTAAAGGTGTGTGCCACTATCATCTGTTGCAGGAGCTCCTTCCGCTCCTTCAGCCAATAGCCGCTAAGATACCAGCCCATTGGGACGTGGTCTCTCTCTTTAAAAAAGCAGCAACTGCCCTCCACTCGCTCTCTGGCTTCCAGCTCCACTTCCACTGACTAGGCTCCTTTCCTGATTGCGCAGAGGGCTGTGGTCTGGGACGGTAATCTGTAAGTTTTCCCCTTTAAATAAATAACTATTCTATAATTATAATTCCGAACCGGTGTGGGATTGTTTATGACTTATGCCTTCAATCATCTGGCTAAAAAAGGGTTTTTCTAACTTGATGCTGTTGACATTTGAAGTCAGATTATTCTTTTTATCCTTATTTTAAAAACAGTTTTATTTGTATTTTTTGTATGCAAGTATTTTGCTTGCATGTCTGTGCACCAGTTGTGTGTCTGGTATTCAAGGAGGCCAGAAGGAAGGCATTGAATCCCCTGGAACTGGAATGTTACAGACATTTGTGAGTTGCCATGTGGGTGCTGGTAATTGAACTTGGGTCTTATAGACGTGCAACAGATGCTCTTAACTGTTGGGCTATTGCTCTAGCCCCTTCCTTATTTTTAGCAAACAAGTAATTGTGTATTACATTTTGTGGAGCCCGAGAATTCTCTGTGGTAGACTGTACTATGCACAATAGGACACTGAGCAGCAAGCCTGGCCTGTACCTTTTCCACCCCCATCCCACCCTAATGTATTTTTCTAAAAACTAAAGATGTCTCCAAATATTGTGCCTGGTTGAAAATAATGTAATACATTTTAAAAGTTTACAAAAATATGGACATGGGCTAGAGAGATGGCTCAGCAGATAAGAGTGGTACTCTTTCTTGTAGAGAACTTGAGTTTGATTCCCAGCATCCATGTTGGATAGCTCACAACTTCCGTAACTCCAGCTCCAAGGAATCAGATACCTTCTTCTGGCCTCTCTAGGCATCTGCAAATAAGACACATACTAAATAAAATTAAAATTAAATTAAAAAAATGATATAGCAAGTATCCTAAGCACTGCATAGAATGCTTCTAGGGATGCCAAAGCAATAAGCTATAGTCATGTCTCCCTGTGCCAGAATATGACACATATCTACTTGTTTTGCTGACCAGAGGCAGCATGCTGAATGTAAAAGACTGCAAAGTAAAGCAGCTGGAGTAACCAGCCACCTTTTTCCCTTCAGACACAAGAATTTCAGTTCCATTATTCCTCTTGAAATAGACTGAGCTGAGCTTGGGTTAAGGACCAGGTCACTCAAGTATTCCAGAAAACACCTGTGAGCAAAACCCCAAATAAGAGTGCTGTGCTGAGGATAAGTACCTCTCTTCCCACCCCAATACATGCAGGACTCAAAAAGGACTCTGAAGCTTACCAGACACCTAAAATTTCTGGCTCAGATAAAGGCTCACCTTTATAACCTGCTTCTAGAAGGTCATGGCTGAAGGTTACATACTAATTCGCATCAAAGATACTAAGATGTTCTAGGACACTGAGAAGTTCTTCCTGTTGGTCTGGTCATTTGTTGTTAAACATTGCCCTCTATGGCCTGTATTGCCTACTCATTCCCACTGACTCTGTAACAGTCACAGAGCTTAGATGAGTTCTGTGAGATCTTGCAGTAGGAACATAACATTGGGTTAGAAAACTCAGATTTCAAGTTTCATTCCATATTCTCAAAAATTAAGACCCCCCCCCAAGATTTTTTTGTATGGCTTACAGAGCTATTATATTTTGCTTACTGGGAACTAAAACATAAAGTTAGAACACAGAACACGCAAGTACATATTCCATTACTCGCAAGAAAGAGGAAGTCAGCACATACAATGACACTCTTGGAAAGCTCCATCCACCACACACTTCTGAGAAGATGGAGTGAAAAAGACATATTACACTGCAGTATACTATGAAAATAGTTCTGAACTTTAGGGTCTCCTGGCCACACTTTAAAATCTGAAGTGTTGGATTAACAACTATACTGGAACCAGAGAAACCAGTGAGACAGATCCCAGAAGAGAACAGCCCTACGTTCAAGGTATTTGTCAAAACCAATTCACTATCATGAAGTCACTGATACTTTGGGGGAAATATTCTGTTTTTTGTTTTGCGTTGTTGTTATTGTTGTTTTGGTTTGGTGTTTCAAGACATATGTGTATCCCTGGCTGTCCTGCAACTCTGAGGACCAGACAGACTGGCCTTGAACTCAGAGACCCACCCACCTCTAGCTTCACTGCCCAGCCCCTTTTCTTTTAGGCACCAATTGTTCCATTATTGTATTGCATATAGGCTCGGGTTAATATCTGGAGATAAACATTTTTCCATTTCAGTTAGATTCATTTTCTTCTCCATTTACTTACTATGTGAGAAAAAAAGAGCAGAAATAAAAGTACATTCACCTTTTAACCATATTTTCTGTTTTGAACTAGAGATTGTCAATGCTGTTCGTTACCCTCCAGAACATGACAACTGAAACCTATTGCTGAAGACACCACATTCTTGAGTTAGAACATAGAGAAATACAGATAGTATCATCTAGAAGCATCCTCTCTACTGGCTTTCACAACGGGAAGATACTATGTATACTATAGAAAGAGAAGAGCAATCAGCAGTCTCACCCAACTGCGAACCCTGTGAGCTACAACAATGACTCTGCTTGACAAGATAGGTCCACTGGTGCAATACTGGGTGTTAATGGTATAAGAGTAACAAATGGATTTAAGGTCCACTCCAGGAGATGGAACCCATAAATAGGTGGGTTATGGACCCCAAGGGAAAACCTACTACCATTATTCTACTAAATGGACACAGTAATAAAACACCTAATGACTTACTGCTATCCCCAGAGATCATGTCTCAGCCCTGGTAAGAGAAACTGCCCCTTACAGTAGATGCAATTAACTCAGAGAATAAGAGACTTCAGAGTGCTCAGTCCTAAATGGGATGTCTATATTACTTACCTTCTTTCAAGGCTCAAGGATCTATCCAAAAGAGGACAAAAGATTGTTAAGAACCACTGTAGTGGATGACCTCAAGAAAACTGTTTTCCAAGTACAAAAGGCAGATGTACACATAGGAACTGCTAATGATTATGATAACATGCATAAGACCTGCAAAAATTCAAGTCAGACAAAACCCTCGCATGGAGAAATGGACTTGGACATAAAGTCCCACTCCTGCCTGAGGAGTTTTGACACCTGACTGCTGCTTGAAGAGGGAGAGTTGGCTTTCTTTAATGGTGTGGCGCCTGGTATATTGATCACACTCCAGGGCAGGCCTCATGCTCAGGAGCGGTAGGTCAACACAAACTGAACTCAAAGGGAAAGAGAGTGAGAGAAAGAGAAAACTAAGTTGGATGGTTAGGGAAGGTAGGGATGATCTGGATGAGCTGGGGAAGAGGGGTGAATATGATCAAAATATACTATGATATTCTCATAGAATTATTATTTTTTAAAAAAGAAAGACATTTTGTTAACAAGAACAACAAAACCACAAACTTGTCCATTTTGATAGCTGCAATCTGAGAGAGAGACAGGGAAGACATTTCCCCAGACAGACAAACACAGAGGATGGGGCTCTCCCATTTCTGTCTCCTTTTCTTCTGTATACCAGGACTCAGAAATATCAGGCATCCCTTCATAGGGCTACACTTTATCACTTCAGGAACAAAACAGCACTGTTGCTGTTGTTGCTATTTTGCTGTGCTTTGTTTTGTTTATTGAGATAAGGCCTCACTTGGGAGCCCAGGCTGGCCTGGGATTCATTATGTAGTTCATACTGACCTCAAATTCATAATGATTCCATTATCTCAGTTTCTAAAGTTATTGGGATTCCAGGCACAAACCAACACATTCCACTTTATTATTATAATTACTTATATCTACTGCCATTCTACTCCATATACTATAAAATTACTTAAGACACACCATTTTATTTAGGTAAAATACATATAATACAAAATTTACCATATCAATTATTAAGCACACAGGTCAGCAGCATTGTCAATCATGGCTATCAACAACCTCCAGAACCTTTTTATCTTTCTAAACTGAAAATTTCCGCTTTTTTCCTTTTTTTTTCTTTTCTTTTTTAATACTTTTATGCTCCTGGATCCCGGTGTCTGGCAACCATTTATTTCACTCTGTCTTTCTGGATTTCACTATAAACGCAATATAACTTTGGATGCTAAAGAAATAGAAGGATGATAAGGGAAGGAAAGAGAGAGCAAGGAAATATAGGCAATAAAAGCCATTTTGTTTAGTGTATTCATTTGTGCTAGGAACAACGACTAACAGTAGATGTACTCTCTCCTTTAGATCCTGCTCCTATTGAGGTTGGAACATGCAAAGGGCTGAGTGACTACAGGGGTCAGAGCTCGAGAGGGTTGAAACCAGGCTATAACTTGGTGCTTGTACAGCATGTGGGAGGTCCTAGTTTCAATCATCAGGATGGAGAACTGTTAAGACTGGGGTTAAAACCTTGATTAAAGAAAACATCCCTTGGCTCTGACTTCTGACTTCTGGTCATCTTGGTCACCAGGTGTATGAGTCAGCTCAGTAGAGACACAAAAAACTAAAACAGCAGTTTTTTTTTTTTAATTTTTCTTTGCAATGGCATTTCTGAGACTCTGGTCTGGATGACGGGGCAGCCTAAACACAGGGTGCAGTTCTCTATCAGCCTTCATGCTTGGTTTCCCTGTAATCCACCAGGAGGGCCAGGTTTAGTTAGAGCAGTTTGCTCATGGCACAGACGGTCTTCCCTGTCACTCTTTAGGCTATTCAGTCTCTGCACTGCATGTCTAAGAGTGAAAATGGTATAGGACAGAGGCAAACATGACTCCTCAGCAACTCCCCTGGGTAACAATGATTGATGTGTGGGCCTACTCAGTTCCCAGAGCCAGATCTTATGATATAGTCATTCTATTAGAATCCTTTAGTAGTTCCATAAAGACTAAATTCTTCAACATGAAACCTTTCTTCCTCAGCAACTTTCCACATTCCTAAAGAATCTCTGGCTTCCTTTGCTCTACATTGTTCTTCCCCCATCTCTTGCTTTCATAGTCTACTTTGGCTGTCATCCCTTCAATAACTATGACCACATCCATTTACAGATCTCTACTATGAAAACACGTGTCCCAAGAGTCTTCTCTCAATAGACCCAACTTCAGGTCACCTAGTACCGAAAACACCACCCACTAGACTGTGATAGCATTCTTGACTTAGCAACTAAAAGGGCCTGCTTAAGGATAACAGACCAGCACTATTCCAGGCTTCAGCCCATTTCTGAAGAAAACATTTTCTTCCTACCTTCACACATAACAAGATGAGACAGGCTTAGTTCCATAGTGTGATTTTAGCCCCAGAGAACAGCTGGTCAGCCTATAAAGTGCCTGATTTGAGATGGGCCAATGAAGCCCCTTCTTGAAATTTTTTAGAATCAAACCCAGGAATGCTGGATTTGTATCTTCCACTGAGTAGGTGGGTTAGGGGATATAAAGCAGGTCTACAAAGAGATCTGGGGAGTAGGTGGGTTAGGGGATATAAAGCAGGTCTACAAAGAGATCTGGGGAGGGGGGTGCTGATTTGGTGAGCAGTGGCAGTACCAGATATAAGTTCTGTGATAATAGTCAACCTTCAGAACAGCCCTTGCCTGTAGAGCGAGAGATGTGATTCTACCATGTAGAAGCAACAGTCCAGAGACCACACCCGGATGATATTAAAAGCAGCTAATGTCTATTATCTAGAAGACTGGCCAAGACAAGAGGAGACAAGAAGTCAACACTGGTGAAACACAGAATAGTTCTGTTTCAGCTCCAGGCTCTTGTGAGCTGTGTGATCACAGATCATGTAGAGAAACTAACTAGGACTCAGTTTTCTCACCATAACATGGAAATGTGGACAAGATGTCAATGTGACAAGCAAAGACATCTACAGCTCCTAGCAGGCAGTGAGCACCAACCCAGGATGGCTGCTTTTGCCTTCATTCAGGATTGTATGGGCTAAGTGCTCTATTAATATACCTCATGGCCCTACAGCAATCAGAAAGGCTATGCTTCACAAAGGAGCAAGGCACCAAGAACTGAAATTGCCTTTCTAAGGTCACTCAGCCAAGATGGCATTTCTAACATAAAATTCTCTAAATATTTTTTCATTAACTTCCCCATACCATCTTCTGAAGCACTGGACACAGGCAGGCCCAGACCTGCTGGATGTACTGTACTTTTTTGTTTGTCTGTTTTGTTTTTTGAAACAGGGCTTCTCTGTAGCTTTGGGTCCTGTCCTGGAACTAGCTCTTGTAGACCAGGCTGGC
>LOEQ01000402.1:0-25669 GCA_001685075.1 Bramus lutescens | reverse complement strand
AGATAGATAGATAGATAGATAGATAGATAGATAGATAGATAGATAAGAGAGAATTGGAAGAGAACTGATTTAAAGTCAAGTTTACACTCTGAGAAAGTATAAGAGTAGTAAAGGAGAGTGCCTTGCTTTGGGATAAAAGACCAAGGAAACAAGAGTAAGCACAAAACACCTGAGGTAGGTCTGGCACAGTACAGATAAATGGAAGGACAAGCAAGGGGGAGAGGATAGGAGGAAAGGGAAAAGGACACAGCAGCCCAAACCACAAAGAGTTTCATAAGCCTTTGGAAGGAAGGAAGTGGTTAATTCTGTGCACAGAGGTAATGTGGTTTGGAGTGTATTTTAACTGGATTGCTCTGGCTGCTGCTATACTTGGGGAGACTAGGTAGGAGGATAACAGTGGAAAGTGGGAAAGCCAGTCAGGATGCTTGAGGAGAAAATGGTAGAAATTTGGAACAGGGTAGTAACAGCAAAGGTAGTGAGAAGTCGTTATACTCTGAAAGTGACGATACTGCTTCATGTTGATGAATTAGTTATGGATGGGGGAACAAAAAAGGATCAATAATTGACTATCCACACAGAGACATTACAACCTAAGCAGAAGAAAATGATGGTTTAGGTTTGTTTTGGAGGAAGGCCAGTACCCCTCCTCCAAAAACCTTAATATTAATTAACTTGCTTTCCAGTGTTAAAAATGGAACCAGAACTTGGAGCATATCAAGGTTCTACCAATGAGCTATACCTCAGTCTAGGAGTTCAGTTTTAAATACTAAAATGAATATAAATTATTCTTACTCAATTGCAAAAATACAGTAATTACTTCAAAACTCAAATGAGGACTGAGGACTGTAATCCAGGATAAATAGAAAGTTCTTTGTTTGTCTGTTTTTCTATTTTTTAAGACAGGGTCTCTTTATGTAGCCTGGGTTGTTCTGGGTTACTTGTTTTGTAGATCAGATTGACCTCAAACTCACAGAAACCTATCTGCTTCTGCATCCCCAGTGTGTACCACCAACCTGATTCTCAGAACTCTTAGAACTCAATGATAAGAACATCAACAACCCAACCAAAACTACCTAAAAATATTAAATATTTATTAAAACACAACTATGGTGGTGCCCACAATCCCAGCAATTTGGGAGGCTAAGGCAAGAGGACTGCAGGTTCAAGGCCAGTCTGGGCTACAGAGTGGGTTCAAAGTCTGAACAAATTTGGTAACTTGCCTCAAAATGAAGAGTGAAAACAGGACTAAGGATATACGTAAATAGGGCATGTGACTACCATGCACAAAGCCCTAGGTTTCCTCTTACACACACACACGGGGGGNNNNAGGTGTGACTAGGTGCGACTTCACAAAGAGGTAGGGATAGCAAGATGTCTAACAGCATTATTTGAAGAAATGCAAACTGAAACCAAATAGGATACTGTTACATAGCTGCTAAAATATCAAGTGCTGGAAGAGTATCAAGCAACAGAATGCTTGCACACTGCCTTTGGTAATTCATTTCCAAAAAAGCAAGCCCTTCAGAAAAGAATTTGGCATTTCCAAAGAGTTAGGCTTATCATATAACCTACATATTCTAGTAAGTATTTATAAAAGAGAATGAAAACATTTGTCCATACAAATCTTTTATTTAAATAGCCACAGAACCTCTTTTATAAAAGTAAAAAAAAATAGAAACAATCTAGGTAAATGGATAAACCAATTGTGGCACATCTGTAAAGGGACTGTTATTCAGCAACAAAACACTGGTATACGCCACGATTTGGATAAACAAACTTAGACTTCTTTTCCTTCTAAAATAACAACAAAAATATATAATGCATGTTTTTCATTTATATTGAATTCCAAAAATATGTAAACTAATTTATAGCTAGAACGCAGATCAGTGATTGTCAGGTCTGGGGTGAAGAAAATGCTAAACTACAAAGAGACAAAAGACTGAGGGGTGATGGTCTGTATCTTGATTGTGATGATCAGTGTCACAACTCATGTACATGCACTGCCTTAGTTTACTACACGCAAGCACATCAATTGAGGTGGTTTTTTTTTTAAAGGAAATTGTTGAATTCAGACCATGAATAAAGCATTCTAAAAAGAGTCCTCAGCTTTATCCTAAAATTCTCACATTGTTATTGTCCAAAACCACATTAAGTCCTCACTGTAATGCCCCAAAACTAAACATATCAAATGCAATCCACTGGGCTTGGAGTTTTATATTTACCTTGAGCTAAGAGAAGCCAAACTGGGGAATATGTCTTAATGCAGCCAATCATAGCCTCAGGCTCTTGGTGTCTTCTGTGCCCTCATGAAAGCTATTTTAATATCTTTTCTCTTTGAGTGGCAATCAACTCATAATTCAGGAATGGTCTTTACAACTACAATTCAGGTTTCATCCACTGTGTGTGGTGGATGAGAGAGAGATGAATATCCTGTGGGACACCCTGTACTTCGAAGCCAAATTCAGTCTAACCCAACACTGCTGAATGCACATTTACACCAGGCACTCTGATCTTCAGCACCAGTCCTTGCTTTTAATCACCCCATCATTTTTGCTCTCAGAGAGAAAGATCTAAAACAAAAGGTATTAGTTTATCTCCAAATCTATCAATCATTTCTTTATCACCTGCCTTGTAAGCACTCAAACAGCTGATACACCAATTGGCTCCCAAATTTCAAGAAAGAAAAAACTGCAACCTCAGCTTGTAATAACAAGGAACAAGAGAGTCAACATTTTCAAAAACCCTTACGGATTCCCTTGGCCCAAGCTTTCAACTCAACAGCCAAACATCAGCCCAACAAACACCTCTACATATTGTGCCATCTCAGAGAAAAGGTTTATTGTAATGGATGAGATCTAAGAAAGAGTAAGTACCATCATCTAATGAAAAAGAAATTTACAAGTTTATATTCTTACTAAATAAACTGACCGAGTACCCTTTGAGTAGACACACACTGTAACAGGTACTATATAGTGACACAGTAAAAGAGGGAGTCCCAAGGATCCAACTGTCCTGTGGTTCTGAGGAATGAGAATCCTCAGCTGGAATCCTATGGGTATAAGCCTTATCTTGAAACCAGTGCCATCAAAGCAAAACCTCAGAACTACAAAACTCCCAGTGATGGAATTTGGAAAGCGCTGTCATTGGCTCTAAATCATAAAGCCTAGGGTAGTGATAGACCAAGATGAACTATGTATACCAACCACGCTCTACAATTCTAACTTTGAACAGAGAAAGAAAATGCCAGTCCCATTGGGACTAGTGGCTCATATTAGTAATTCCAAGATTACAGGAATTCAAGGTCAGTCTAGGCTACAGAGACCTTGGAGGAAGGCAGGAAAGGAGGAAGGGAGGGAAAGAGGGAGGGAGGGAAAGAGGGAGGGAGGAAAGAGCCAGTCCTGGAAGAGAGAAGGGGAAGAATTAAGAAGCAGCTATTGAGTTTTGTTCAACTTAGTGTAAGGAAATGTTGTGTGGGGGTTGGGGAGGTATAAAGGAAATGGAAATTAAAGCTGTTAAAATCTTTGAAATGTTACTAAACACTCTACCTATAGGAAGACTTCCAAGTACAAGCAGGAACTATTACCACTCCCACCTTACCAGCATCATATGCTTGTCCAGTGCCTTCTATTTTGTGAACTTCACGGATTATTTTATCAGTTCATTTCCCTTCAAGACAGCAACTTGCAAAGGACACATTCCTTCCTGAAATGTGACATCCTTTGTTTCTATGGCACTCAGGATAATCCAGTGGTAGATGTGCCTGCTTTTCTGCCCTGAGAAGGAAGACAATATCTCGGCCCCATCCTGCCTGCTCTGTGTGTCCTCCACAGGCAGTAAGTAGAATCAACGGTGTGTGCTGTGTGGTTCAAGTCATATTTAGAGTTAGAAGTCCTGTCTATAAAATAAACTCCAGTGCTCAAGACCAGTAAAAACGCTGAGCTGTGAAAGAGGCTCAAGGCTGTTCCTTGCAATTCCTTGTTCCTGGCAGTAGCCTTCAAGCTATTTCACAAAACATAACCTGAAAATTATTGATTTTTCTCAAAACACAGGCCATAGTCACTGCTGACCCAGAGAGATTCAAGGGAGTCTATAGGTGGGCTTGAGAAAACAAACACTCTAACATAAATTAGAAAATATTCTTGGTAAGTGTTTATTCTAAAAATATCATCTTTGGGGGCTGGGGAGATGGCTCAGCAGTTTAGAGAGCTTGTTACTCTTTCAGAGGACCCAGGTTCCAAGCTCCCACATGGTGGCTTATAGCCATCCATAACGTCTGTTCCAGGGTCTCTAAAGTCTTCTTCAGATATGCATGTGGCACATATACATACACACAGGTAAAGTATCAGATAGACAGACAATCTGAGCATACCTTTCATCCCAGTCCTTGGAAAGAAAGAAGTTCCAGAGCTAGTCTGGGCTACATGAGACCTTATCTCAAAACAAAGTAACAAAATCACATATTAAAAAGCCCTCAACCTTCCCAGGAAATAATCTTTGTCAGGCAATGTGGTACACTTAAAAGACAGGCAAGGATATCAAAGGTTCTAAGCCAGTCTGGGCTATCTTTATGTTTAGTGCATATCTATGTGTGAGTGTGTGTGCATATGTCCATGTGTGGGTGGGTACATGTATAGAAGCCAAAGATCAACTTTGTGTGTTCTTCCTCAGGAGTGATCTTACATTTTGAGATAGGGTCTCTCACCAAGACCTGGGATGCAGCAATTAGGCTAAAATGAGCCCCAGGAATCCACCCGTCTCTGTCTCCCCAGTGCTGGGATTATATAGCCTGAACCTCGATTTTTACACAGATGCTGGGGTAGAGGGTAATCATACTCAAGTTCTCATGCTTACTTTACTAACTGAACTATCTTCTCAGCATAATCCCTTTTTTAAAAACTAGTGTGGATGAGTGCCTTTAGTTTCCCAGCACTGGTGAGGCATAGGCAGGCAGATATGTGTTTGAGGCCAACCTGGTCTACATAGTGAGATTCTGTCTCAAAAAAAAAAAAAATCCCCAAAAGAAACAAAAGCTCAAACAGAAAAAAAAAACCAATAACAAATTCACATAATTTTTTTTTTATCAAATCTAAGATACTGTTGATTACTACATTCTACCTCCCTTTTCTTTGTATCAAGACAGTCTGCTATATAGCCCTGGCTGGCCTAGAACTTGGTATATAAACCATGTTATTCAGGGGCTGGAGAGATGGCTTGTCAGTTATGAGCACTGACTGTTCTTCTAGAGGAGCCAGGTTCAATTCCCAGCATCCACATGGCAGTTCATAAGTGTGTATAAATCTAGTTCCTGGGCAACCTGACAACCTTCGTACCATTGCACATAAAATAAAGTTAAACAAATCATTAAAAAGTTTCTTAAAAAACAAACAAACAAAAAAACGGGTTACTCAATCAGTTTTAAGATACTCCAGTTTGGGGAAGGGAAACTGCAGTCAGGGTGTAATGTAGGAGAGAACAAATAAATAAACAAATAAAAAAGGGAAGAGATATCCCAGTTTCAGTGCTGATAAAATATAAAGAGAAAGGCATGAGAATCAGCAAAATAATTGTCAATTTTTCAAATTACAATTACTTTTTAAAGAACAAAATGTATATACGTATATATTTATGTATTTCTTAAATGAAAACACATACTGAGTATGTAGCTCATTTCGAACTTGTTTAGAACCTGGCTCGTTTAGAATTCACTATGTAGATCAGGCTGGTCTCCCAAGTGATGAGATGAAAAGTATGTAGTACCATGGCTATAGCAAATAGAACAGTATTAAATTATGCCATTGTGAATTGAATTGTCTCCCTAAAATTCTAGTGATGAAATCCTATTCACCAAAGTATCCCTGCAGCTGAGGGCTTTAAGAAGTAAATAGGGTTAGATGATTTGGTAATGCTGTATGATGGAACAAATGTTAAGAGAAGAAGCACCAGATAATTTTTGCCCATCTTGCTTCCTTTGCCTCCTGAGGACACAGCAAGAAAAAGATTCTGAACCAGCCTGCCCTCACCAGAAGCCAACCATACTGGTAGTATGATCTTGGTGTTAAAAGTCTAGAACTGTGAGAAATAAATAGTTGCCGCTCAAGCAGGTCAATCTACAGTGTTCTGTAAGAGAAGCTGAGTGGAATTCTCTGTGACTACTTAGGTGACAAATATGGAAACCATATTTAGTGCCCCAGTGTTGGCTTTAATGAGCTGGAGTCTAGATACTTTTTATAAGAAACATATTTCATCTTTAAAATAAGCCTATGATGTATAACCACCAACGTTCTCAGATTCTGGGTAGTACATTAAATACCATGAAGGTGAGTGACGTGTCTAGAGTCACACACAAGTGCCAAGTAAGAATTCCAGCATAGCACAGCACCGGCATGTGGGTCCCAGGACCCCATTTTTATAAAGTGTAAGACCCTTTTAAGTATATCCATAGGAAACTGCCAATATGCTACCAAGAATGGAAAAGTCATAAAATACAATTAACACATCTAAGTGCTATCAGTCAAGAGTCTGATTACTGTCTGTTGGATGACTGGCTGCAGAAAGAAATACTTTCAGTATATAGTGGCATACTGGTCATTAGTGCACATCACTACAGCTTATCCCAGCCAGAGTCCTGAAGCTTCTAAAATATTCTGGAATGCTTAACTAAAAGCCCTCTTCATCTTCATTCATATTCTACCCTTCAAGGGGGGAGGTGCAGAAGAAAAAACAGGAACACACACTTAGTGTCAGGGCTAGCTGGTGGTTTTATAGCAACCTTTGGAGTCAACAAACTCTCCAGACTACCTCTCTCAGGCTGTAGCCCTGTATGCTGTGGCTGACCTAGTGGCTGTGCCTCTGATTGCAAGGCAGAGCTCTAATCCAGAAGTGGCCAAAACTCCCTAAAATGAATGATCTGGCTTATGGACAGAACAGCAGGAACATGGCTAGGATTCGTTTCTAAGAATAATTATATATTAGTTGACCCAAACAGTCCTCCACCCACTAGTCCTTTCCTGTTAGTGTCATCGTGCAGAGCTGCATGCCATCCGACGCCCTTGATGCCAAGGACTACTTTGAGCACTCTATGATGAATGAACCCGCTGGGGTTGTGCAACATGCTGGCCCCTCCTGCACGTATGCAGAAGTAGCTCAGGTTTCTAATAATACTGGGAAGATGACCAAAGACAATCTAAAGTTGGGCAGAAACCTGATATACACTTTGATCATCAAGGAGGAAGGCTAGGGGAACCTCATGATCCTTACACTTCCTTATTTTAGGAAACTATCACTACTACTACTGTATTCTGATATTTAACTCAAAATATTTGGTACCTAGGACTCTGTCTGAGAGGGTTAATACTCATGGCTCTCTTACCAATAAATCCAAACATACATAAGACTCTCTTTTATTTTTATTTCTTTGAACTTCCAGCGTTCATTCTTATAAGTAATAAACCTCCATGAATTCCTAATTCAGAGCAATATGTACATTCTCAAACATGTTCTTAATTTTTTTAACTGTCAAAGTTCACACCAGAAAAATTAACTCAAGCCAGAGACTATACTCACAATATTAATGGAAGTAGACTTTCTTTTCCCTCAAGCAAAGTAGAACTATGCAATGCCTTTGTGTTTGGTGCTCAAAACCCTAAATGGGAATACTTTCCCCAAGTCACTAATATACAAAAGAACCAAACAAAACTGTGAAAATACATGGAAATAAAAAACTTCTCTACACTGGAAGGACTGTTCTCTGTCAATAAAGAGAGGTTCAAACATATTTGAAATATTTTTAAACAAAGGCCTAGCTGATGCCCCTTAATCCATCCATCCAGCTCAACTTTCTGCTCAGGCAGCTGCTGCAGTGGAGTGCCCATCTAGAAGGGAGGGCCACAGCATTTCCTCAGTGCCCTGCATTCCTGGGGGACAAGGGACTCAAGGTTAAAAGCAATCTTCAACCTCCCATGCAAGTACAACAACATCTTCATAAAAGTTTTACAAGGACATCCTGGCACAAATCAAACTACCACGAAGGGTAATGTTTCGGGGCCCTGAGCATTCCAGCAGCTCGCTTTTCTTGGCTGCCTTTCCCAGCTGTGTGGTTGAAATCCTCGGTCAGTTGGGAACCCACAGAAGGGTACCATGGTGAAAGCACTTGGAGAAAATACAGCCAGAAAGCCCCATACAAGGTCAAGGCTATGTGGTTCCCAGGAATAGGAAGCAGGTGAAGGCCAATCAGGTACAGGACAAGAACAGGCAGCAGGATGGAAGCAGATATACACAGTCACTTGTCTCTGCGCCCACTAACATTTTCCACTATCCTTCTAGAATACACCACCCTCAATGTTGCATTCTTCATTAATGTGACCATATACAGAGCACTGCTCTAAGAAGGAACCTTGCATGATGGGGGCAAGAGGTCACCCTGGGAAACCATCAATGAGGTGACCTTATGAAACAAAGGGTGACAGTAACAGAACAATTGGGGCTATGGTGGACAGCAGTCAGCCTCGAGCCAGTAGTGTTTTCCCAGGGCTGCTAGAGCAAAGCGGTACAACCTGAGTAGCTTATACCGCAGAAACTTAGTTTAGAAGGCTGTTTAAAAGTCTAAAGACTTTTATCAGCAAGGGCTGGTTCCTTCTGAGCTTTATGAGGAGACTTTTAGGCTTTCTCAGCTCCTGGTGGGCTGCTGTCAACCATTAGTTACTACTCTTGGCTACATCACCAATCACTATCAATTAGGGCTTCTTCCCGCCTTTAAGTCTGTTCAAATCTTATCTCTTTTGAGGACACTCGCCATAATGGATTAGGACTCTCTCTAGTAACCTCATAGTACCTTGATTAGCAATTTTATGTAGACCCTGACTCCAAATATAGTCATAGTCTATGATACTTGGTGCTAGGGTTTCAACTCATAAATTTTATGGGGGGGGGCAGAGTTTAGCCCATAAAAGGATCCTGAAGAGATCTATTTAAGTTGAAAAAGAAAGGGCTCTAGAGGAAGACATTAGCATTTTCATTCTTGTCTTTCAAAATAAGTAACTACAGAAGCCAAGTCTGTAATATCATGACGAAGAAATAAAGTAAATTTTTAAAAAGTGGATGAAAATATGTTGGAGAGAGAAATACAGCCAAGGTGCCACCTCAGAGGAAAAGAGGAAAAATGAGGTGTAAAACAATACCTTCGTAGACTGTTTTGGCAGTGGCCTGTTGCCAGTAGCTATACAGTAGACTCTCAAAGTCTGGCAAGATATAAAAGAGGTCGAGGCTCAAAATACACTAATGGCCCAGCTACAGCTTCAGATGGAGTCATAATTGGCTGGGAAACTGGGCTTACCTTACAATTTCATGAATTGCTAAGTTGGAGTCTCATGCCATTCAGTGAGGATTTACATAGCAAGGATCAGGTCATTGCCAGCCACTGGTCAGGGCTTAAACTATACATCAGGCAAAGTTTCTCAGTGGGAGGACTGTCCTAAGACAGAAAAAGACATGGAAGAAGTCTCCTGTGGGCCACGGCCACTGCTAATTCAGAACATAAAAAGAAATAGCATATTGCAAAGGGGAAGAACACTGTCTTCTTAGAAAATGAACTGGGAAAACATTTTATTTTTCAAAAAAGCTGCAATAGGAATAGCCTTGTGATTTCAAATTCTGAGAACATAGGAAAATAGGCTAATAATTTATACTGTCATTCTCACAAAAGCAATGGCTTTCAAGACAATTCAGCTCCATTTCCATTAAATGTTGTTTAGACTAGCAATTCTCAAAGTCCAAACTGCAAGCTCTGGGGTCAGGTGAGCTCTGTGATACATCCTTCACCTTCTTCAAGAAAAATATGAAGGCCAAATGTTTTTTGCAAAATTACAAAGACATCGTGTCTTAGGGTTTTATTGCTGTGAAGAGACACCATGACCACAGCAACTTATAAAGGAAAACATTTAACTGGGGCTTGTTACAAGTCAGAGGTTTAGTCCATTATCGTCAGGGCAGGAAGCATGGCAGCCAGCACACAGGTAGACAGGTACCTGTGCTAGAGAGGTAGCTGAAGAGTTCTATAACTGAATCTTCAAACAGCAGGAAGAGAGAATGACACTGGGCCAGATTGAGCATCTGAAACCTCAAAGCCCACTCCCAGCCCAGCGATACTGCCTCCAAGAAGGCCACACCCACTTCAACAAGGCCACACCTCCTAATAGAGCCACTCCCTATGAACCTATGGGGGCCATTTTCATTCAAACCACCACATAATGTTTCCCTTTTATACTTTGGTGGCATTTATTATAATGGCACAAAAGCAACAAAGATAAAAGTTTCATAAAAGCAGTAGGGTGGCACTACACCTCCACTTTTTGTTTGTTTGTTTGTTTGTTTTGAGACAGGGTTTCTCTGTAGCTTTGGAGCCTTTCCTGGAACTAGCTCTCATAGACCAGGCTGGCCTCGAACTCACAGATCTGCCTGCCTCTGCCTCCCAAGTGCTGGGATTAAAGGTGTGCGCCACCACTGCCCAACTGGCTCACACTTCACTTTAATCACTACACACACACACACCTGAACTTTCCTAAAGAATGTTGGTGAAGCAATAGTAATAGAACAATAAAAATTACCAACTTTATTCAATATCAATTGAGTACACTTATTTTCATATTGTTTCTTTTGTGTGTGGTTTGTGCATGTGTATGCCCTTTCATGAACGGAGAGGAGAAAGTCAATATGGAGTGTCATTCACGATCATTCTCCACTTTCTCTTTTGAGACATGTCTGTCACTGAACCCAGAATTCACTGACTGGTTAGCCTGGCTGGTCAGAGAAGCCCAGGGATTCACTTGTCTCACCCCAATCCTCAGTACTAGGATTACACTTATGACTATACTTTGTGGTTTCTGAGGATCCCAACTCAGGTCCTTATCCTAGCATGCCATTCACTCTAACTGACGAAGCCATCTTCCCAATGTTCCTTGTGTTTATTATTGTATGACAAAATGTGAATACACAACTACTTTTGATTTATGATGAAACTTGACAGTTGTCTCAACTTGTGTGATTTTGAGTCGCAAACTAAACTAGTCAGTTTTCCAGAGGACTCCATCTTACTTAAAAAGAATACCTGACAAGTATAATTAAATCTCAGATATATCCAGATGGGTACAGGGCAGACATTTTCTTCAATGAAAAAAGAAAGCTCATAACTTCAAGAAAAAGTAATTGTAAATTTTATTTCCAGTGATAAAATCTGAATTTTCTAAAAGTAGTTTAAGACTACTTACCACCACGTACTTCATAGAATCCTAATGACCAAGGAATTTATTGTTGAGATAGATGACGATAGTAGTATGAATGAATAATTTTAAAATATTGTATAAGTACATGTGTCATTATTTGAAGAGCTTCCTAACTAAATGGTTCAGTATTTACTAAGATCAATTCATTAAAATACAACTTATGAGTAAAGTAGCCACTCAAGGTGCAGGAGTGTCCAACAAATTTCATTATAAAACAGTCTATGAAGAATTCACTGATGTGGTTTCAAGTTCTACATTGAAGTCAACACATTTTTGAGAAAATATCTCTTCAGACAAGTATGGTAGCAGATCCTAGGACTGCAGCATTTGGGAGACAGGAAGACCAGGAATTCAAGGATAATGTGGCTACAGAGTAACACCCTGCCTCAAAAGGGAGAAGGGGAAACCTGGGCAGGGGGCCAGCAAGACCGTTTAACAGGAAAAGGTGCTTGCTAACAAGCCTGAGTTCAATACCAGAACCCTTATGGCAGAAGGAAAGGACAGACACCCACATGCTGTACTCTGACTGATGTTCATGCATGAGCAAACACACACACACACACACACACACACACACAATATTAAAGAGTAAATGTTTAAAAACGCCTGAAAACCCATAAACAAACAAATAAAACAAAGTCCTAGTAAATTAAAAATTGCTGGGTATGGTAGTATGGTACACCTAGAGTTAGAGGACAGGCTGGGCTGGCTATACGAAACAAGACCCTGTCATGAAGGAAGGAGGGAGGAAACCAAATAAACTATCTCTTGTCAAGTTTTCACACAATATTAAAGGATGTCCAAACTACCTTAGAGTCATTAAAGAGTAATTTTTCTCAACAACATCTGTAGAAAGTCAGACTTTTTCCATATACTTCAACTAATACATATAGCAGACTAAATAGAGCAATATAACTGATTTTATTCTGTTCAGACAAGCATCATAGACATTTACAGGGCTGAAGATATGGACCAATGGTACAACAATGTGGGAGTAGAAAGGGAAGAGGTATTACATGTAAATAAGGCAGTTTTTCTTAAATCTTCCAAAACAAAAAAATTATTTTTCATTAAAAAAAAACAAAGAAACAAACAAAAAAACCAAAACCAAACTATTCTGGAGCTAGAGAGATGATTCAGCAGTTATGAACACTTACTACTCTTGCAGAGACCCAGGTCAGGTTCTTAAAAGCCACATCAGGCAATGCAAAACCACCCCTGACTCCAGTTCCTGAGGATCTGATGCCTTCTGGCCTCCATGCATACCTGCACATGCACAGTACACATAAACTCATATAAGCACACATATACATAAATAAAAATAATACGTATATTTTAAAGTTCGTTTGGTTAATAGGCTTTTAAATTACTTTTAAATAAATTTTAAAATATTTTTAAATGTTCTAATTTTTCATATGGAAACTCTCAATAGATTTAACCCACTTAAGAAAACCACTTTGTGACCATCAATTCAATAATAATACAAATATCATGATTGAAATGGACAAAGGATCTAACAGATACATCTCCAAAGAACATATAAAAATGACCAATGAGCACAATCCAAAGATATTCAATATCATTAGCCATTAGAGAGCAAATCAAAGCCAGCATGCCTAAGATCCCAGCACTTGGAAGGATGAAACAGGAAGACTGCCTCAAGTTTAATGCCAGCCTGGGTTTTGTAGTAAGTACCAGGCTGGTTAAGACTACAGAGTAAGACCTTATTCAAAAAAAGAAAGGAAGGAAGGAAGGCAGACAGACAGGAAAAAGAAAAACAACTCACAACATAATGAGATATCACTTTACATCTACTACAAGACAGCTATAACATCAGAACCATTAAAGGGAGAAGGATGGTACTGAAGAGAAGGCAAGGCAGTTCAGAGTATACATACTGGGGCTGGAGAGACGGATCAGCAGTTTAGAGCACCGGCTGCCCTTCCAAAGGATCCAGGTTCAATTCCCAGCATCTACATGACAGCTCACAACTGTCTGTAACTTCTGAGACCCTCACAACAGACAAAAATGCAGGCAAACCACAAATGCACATAAAATGATTTTTTTTAAAAAAGCAGCACAGTACGTTCTTGCAGAAAACCCAATTCAGTTCCCAGTCTGTAACTTTAATTCCAGTTGCCTCTACCAGCAGTGCATTCACATGCTACACAGAAACATACATACAAACATGTAATTAAAAATTAAAATATGCTTTTAAAAGATAAATCTCACAGGGTTAGAGAGAGCAATCAGTAGTTAAGGACACCACTTGCTACTCTTGTAGGAGACCCAGGTTCATTTTCCAGCATGGTGGCTCACAACCATCCATAAACCCATGTCTAGAGATTGTAATACACTCTTCTGATCTCTGCTGGTAACAGATATGCAGGAGGCAAAACATTTATACAAATAAAAAATAAAATAAAATCATGCCAGGTAATGTTGGCATATGCCTTTAATAACAGCACTTGGGAGGCAGAGGGAAGTAGATCTCTGAGTTTGAGGCCAGCCTGGGGTACAGAGCAAGTTTCAGAACAGCCAGGATTACACAAGAGAAACCATGTCTCAAAACACCAAAATAATAATAATAAAAATAATAAAATCATGATTTAAAAAGAAGATAATTTATAGTAAATGTTAGTAAGGACATGGGGAAATTAAAAGCCCCACACTTTCTGAAAGGAACACAGATGGTATAGCCACATTGGAAAAGTCTACCAACTGCTCAAAATGTACAACAGGGTGAATAAATGAAGTAGCAATTTCTCTCTAACCTTTTACCCAAGAGAAATGAAAATGTGTCCACAAACATGTGCATAAATGTTAACAGTATAATATTTATAACTAGAGTAAAAAAGAAACCAAAAGTTCATCAATTGATGATTGGATCAATAAAATTAGGAATGTCCATAGTAAATATAAAAAATGTTTGATAATAAAGATATTAGTAAAATAATATTTTAATGACAGCTATAGATTCTCATGTGCCTATTTACAGGAATCCAAGTAGAAGTTTTAAAAATCTGAACTCCTGCATACGGGCAGCACTGATTGGACTCAGTGAGTTAGGCTATGGGGTGTCCGGGAGGAGTTGGAGGGGTTGCATATGTATGAAATAACTGAAGAACGGTTTTAAAAAACAAACAAAACAAAACTCCAAACGAGCCAACTCTAACCTCGTTCATCTTCCAAAAATAGTGAGCCTAGGACTGGAGAGATGGCTCATTGGGTAGGAAAAAGGGTTTTCTGCCTAAGCGTGAGAACCTGAGTTCAGCTTTCTAGTACCCACATAACAAGCTGGCATGGCTGCAAGCATCTATAACTGCAGTACTAGGAGAGACGGATGGGACTTAGTGGCCAGCCAACCTACCTGAAAAAATGGGGGGCTCCAGGTTCAGCAAGGGACCTCTTTCAATGGAAAATGGTAGAAAGTAATCAAGGAAGACTCCCAACATTCTGTTCTGGCCTCACGTGCACACACCTGTGCATATTCCCTAAGTCACACATATCACACACAAAACCCACATGTACATGCAGTACACAAAATGGTGAACCCAACAGAAGCACTATATTGTGGTTTTATCCACATTCCAGTACTCTGAATTCAACTTTCAACTTCCAAATGTCTGTTCGTATTTAATCTTTTCCAGCTTTACAGATTTCTCAAAAGGTTGCTGACAATGAAGACCAAAGAACCAAAAAAGGCTGAGAGCCCGGGGTTTCACAGCTACATTATCTCCCAACTCAACCAACCTCAGAACCAAGTGTACCTCAACACATACCACAGACTTTAACCCTCAAAGGCTACCACCACAAATGAAATTCCTGAGTCCCCATCGCATCCCTCTCAATGCATCTAGAATCAAGATCCAGGATCCAGAATTATTTCAACACCAGACAAACTAGCTCCCAAGTCCACCACCATTCTTGCCCACCTTTAGAAAATCCCCCTGGACTTTGTCATAACAGCTGGTTCAAGCACTAATTTCCTTAAACTAGTAAGTCATTTTTAAGTCAGGTATCATTGCATGATCACAGGAAGGTGATGCTGAAAATTGCAAAGGGATAGATTAAAATGCAGTTTAAAGCCACAAAACTTTTGTTTTGTGGAATGACAATGACTTTAACTTGTAAAAAGAAAATTAAGGGTTGTGGCTAGTAGTTCAGTTAGTAGACTGCTTATCTAACATGCACTGGGTTCGGTCCTCAGCCCTGCATAAAATTAGGCACAGTGATACATGCCTATAAATCTATAATCCCTTCACAGGGAAGGTGGAAGCAGAAACAGGAAGACAGGAATTTAACAATGAGTTCGAAGCCAGCCTGAGTTACATTTTTTTAAAAGCAAATCTACAAGCAGATTTAGGTAATATGGTAATCCCCAACAATAATAAACAAAGGATAGAGTATGTATTTGCATGGTTCACCTATTAAGTAAGCATTTAACTTTAGGTTTTAAAAAAACACTCTGAAAATACTTTGTAAGAGGGAGAATCAATTAAAATTAACTTTCTCAGCTTATAAAAAACTGTACGATAAAGAAAATAAAAGCATTAAAAATCCCATTATAAAAGAACAGCCTATGTGTAAGAGATCATGGTAGCCTTTTCCTTCCCTCTTCTAAGTACCACACGGGGGGTTTTTTTCTTAATTTTTTTAGTTAAACAAAATTAGGACTTTTTCTTTTCTTTTCTTGGGTAAATTCCTAGAAGAAAGGGGGCTGGTCCAGGAATATGAATATTTTGAGTCTTAATATATGCTCAAGCAGTCTTACCACCAACAGTACATAAAGGGAGCCGGTTTTCTTCTACCTCTTAATGAACTGAATGATTTTCTTTAGCTTTTACTATTTGGATAGATTTTTTTAAAGGCTTTTTCTGAAAAATCATAATCCTAGGTTCTTTTGGAATCCTAGCAGTTTCACAAAGTCCTAATCCCCACCTTGTCCAAGGCAAAAGCACTGAGCTGAATCCAAATGCAAATCTTACACATAGCCCCAGCACATCATGAGAGCAAACAGGGAAGAGCCATGAACCACGTAGATAAGCAGCAAAGATGATGCTTCAGGGAAAATAGAAATGTTACAATGTATAAAGAGTTAGGTAATTTAGCAATTCCTAGAGCTCTGATTACACCAGAAAGCAAGTTTACTGCCAGCATGTAGACCTTCGAAAGAATAAGAGGAAAGAGTGGTATTCCCCTCCCTCTTACGTTAATCACACTATTAGAAAGATGAGAAGTCAATTAATAAACTTTAATAACCACTGCAGCATGTTTCCAAATTAACTAGGACCAGCCTGCAAAGATAAAGCTTATGAATGTATGGCTGGGGGTGTGTGTGTGCAGAGGGCAGCTTTCTCTCTTCTATCCTCTCCCCAAGCCTTGAATTTTAGATAGAGAAAATGCATGCTGAGGGACACTGGGAACCCTAAAATAAAATGCACTAACAGCAGGCCCCTACTCGCAGCCTGGTAAACCTCTCATCTATAATCCAACATGAGAGACAACAGGCAAACAGCAAGAGGTCATCGTCAAAAGACTGGTTGCTAAGGGAAGCAAGTATAGAGGCAACAAGCATGTCCCCATCAAAGTCCAGCAGCTGCAGAAGAACCACAAAGGTGCAGTTCACTTTAGAGTGGAGCAGAAAGGGGGAGGGACAAAGGAGGAAGAGGAGGAGGGAAAACATCAGACCCTCAGCAGCTGCCCCTTGGAACGAAAAACCTGGTAGTTTTGTGCTGTTCAACAAGGAGGAAAATAGAAAAAAAAACTTTAAAAAAAATTCCTGAACATGCCTAAAACGCTAAAAGTACTAGTCAAATCTTTCAGCAAATCTGAGATGGTTAGAGAATGGTTACAGCTATGGAAAAGCAAATACTAGTGATAAAAGGAAAGGAGAAGCTTTGAGGACACACCAGAACAAACACAATCATCTCTTAATACAAAATGCTTTCAGTTTTAGTCTAAAATACCCCTTCCCAATGCTGGGTCAGGGAAATTTATCTAAACACAAGAATCTGAGAGCAATCAATCTAAGTACAAATTGCTCTCACTGTTTCAAGTGAAAGACACAAGAGTTCACAGCCCCTGAGTAGGTACCTCAAATAGTTCCCTTAACTCTTGAGATCTCCAAATCCAGTATAGTACTGGCCTCTAGGAACCGAACAGGACTGGGGTGTGAGGAATGGGGGATGGCATGCCAAAGAGAAGCAAGTCCCATTCCCTCACTCTAAAGAAAAAGAACTTGGGACATAAGAGATTTGCAGATCATTGACTTCAGCGAGGACAAGTCTCCCCAACTGTTGGAACATGGCTTCAAGGACCAACTACAACTATGAAACCTAGGGACCAAAAGGAAATGGCTTAAACGTCTTCATTGCTTACCTTGTGGTTGCTACTAAATGGCTTCTTTGAAAGTGCTAGCTCTCTGTTTTTCTCACACACACACACCACCAACCACCACCACCACCACCACAACTATTCACCTGTAGGTTTTAGGAGGTCATCAGAATAGAGTCAAGCTACAGGCAGGTGGACAAAGCTGCATGTTTTTGCCCCAGCTCCCTGCATCTATCATATACAGATAGAGATGCTGATGAGCCCTGCTCAGACTTTCAGAGAGTGAAGTCTGGTCAGAAGCAGTGCCTGAAAGGGCTAGACCAGAGGAACATACCAGAGAGGCCCACAGTTCCGCATAGGGGCAAAGCTAAATGGCCTGGGTCATTTATTTCACTTAGAAGTTAAAGACTTAGGCCATCTTTTTGTATCAGTGGACCTGTCTTCATTATATTCTGCAGATTTAAAATGCCCTGGGTTAAAAACAAAACTTTAATGACTTGTTCAACTGCTGAAGAGTTTTTATGAGTGACTGTCCCCAGCCAAGTACAAAAGACTAAACAAGTAATTTAAAAAAAAATCTTGCCAGGCATGGTGGCACTTGCCCTAACATCAACAATTAGGAGGCAGAAGCAGGCAGACTTCTGTGAGTTCCAGGCCAGCTACAAAGTGAGACTCTGTCTCAAAAAAGAAAAAAAAATATTTTATCAGTGTGATGAGGCTAGAACCTACATAAAATTTCAGCACTGACAAAGTGATTTGAAATTAAAAATTTTAAAATAAAACACAATAAAGAAACACCTCTGGATTCATATCAATATAAACTGACATTATTCCAAACTGTTTGGTGCCATGCAGCTAATAAACAGGTATGCTCACACAACATTTGGGTGACTTCTGATTTTCTTCTCTAGTTGCAGCCACCACTGCCTGCCTACTCATCACCTCAAGCTTCTTTCTCAGCAGTGACAAAAAAGACAAAACTCTACTGTTGCTTTAATGTCAGAGGAAAACAGAAAAGAGGGGAGATATGTAGTGTTTATTATGAAGACAGACCTCCCAAGAGTCCTTCACTTCTGTGGTCAAATACTGGAGAACTGAAGACAGAAGGAAGGAAGGGGGATTCATGATGGTAAGCCAAGTGCTTGAAAAGGAACAACTGTCCATAAAATGAACAATCTCAGTAGAAGAATAAGTCCCATTAAGGGTTGGTTATTTTTATTTAAATTTTTGGCTAAAATCATTAAAGGCTTTTTACAATGATAACTTATAGAGTAATTCCCTGCTGGTAGCAGTACACAATCAGAGGTTAATTTTAAAAAAGACCCAGTCAAATCTCCCATCCAAAGAATGAGGTTCCTGCTCCTGGGAGCCTTCTAAAGTCCTAAGAGGAAGATCTCAGTGGCCCTAGGTCAGGTACCAGCAGCCTCTGAACGGGAAGGCAGGGGCCTCTGAATGACCAGATTAAGTCTGAATGGAAGAAGACCCTGTGATTACATTTTCTGAATGGTGGGCTCTTTCAAGGGGATCAACTGCCTTAAAAAGCAAGAAACTTTGCTGCAGGACAAACACATTGGGTATCATCCATTAACCTGTCCAACAGCAGCTTCTACACATTTTAATGTTTTGGTTTTTTCCTTCACAACAGAGATGAATGATATCTCACACAGTCCTCTGGCTTCCACAAACACCCAGATACAATGAATAAGCACACATTAGCACACAGAATTTCAATGTAGGTCTTACTGACAAGTCTAACGTCTGAGTCCCAACTTTACATCAGCATGAAAATCATATACATTTACTATAAGTCTTCAAATTTTAAATCTGGATCTTTTCCTAAGCTACTGATGCTTAGTACAATACTCTCCAATGAGGATCCACAATGCAGACACCCTACTACTGTGTGCTATGTGTTCTATGCAGTTTTAGTTTATACTATTTCCAACTTACCATGGGTATATCTATAACCACTGGGGGCATGTGGACCTCCTCTACACCATCATAGCTGTGCATGTACACACCCTAACCTTCAAGGAACTTTTGAAGACATGAAAAATACACTTTGCAACTTCTTACCACTCATGGCCTCTCACACAATATCTTTTCCCCCGTTTCAATACTGAGAATGGATCCAGGGATAACACATGTTAGCCAAGTGCTATACAACTCATCCCCATAAAGTACGTACACACACACACACACTCACACGTTATATATAATATAATATAATGTTATTTTTCTATGTACTTCATATCTGAAAGATTGGTGTTCAAGGATACCATCCTTCTTCCCATAGCAGCATTAGGTATGGCACAGAGAGGCTAAAAAAACAAGCAACGTGCATACTAAACCTTATTGTAGTCTGTTCACAGCACCTAAAATGCCAGAGAACTATGGCTTCAACTAGAAAGTTGCCAGAGGATTTTGTCCTTTAACCTCCCTGACCCAGTTTCCTCATCTTTTAACAGGGAAATAATAAAACCAATTTCTTAAGATTGTTTTGATAAGTGAGTTAGATAATATGTTAAGTGCTTGGCAATGTCTGGAACATGTTAAGAACTCCACAGAGGCTGGTAAATAATCTCTAACCTCCAATATAAGATAAAAGGAAGGCGTGTCTGTCCTCACCTTTCATCTGCTAGATTTAAAATCTGGAAAGAGATAAGATATATTAAATTTTTAAAGGATTAAAAAAAATGAACACTGTCCATTAAAAAACAATGGAGCAGATCCAGAGATACTAATGAAAAAAATTAAAATAAGACAGATCTGTGTATATGTAATTACTTACATGCACATATAAATATGCAGGGTAAAAAATCCTGAAATATATAGGAAGTGGAAGAATGAAAATGTTTTTATCACTATGTGGTTCTAGTTGAATCTTTTGAAAATGTGTATTTTCATTATAAAGGCTGTAAGTTACCCATTCTGTCTCACAAGTTTCCTATAAATCTAAAACTACTCCAAAATAAAATAGTTATTGGGTAAAAACAATACTGAGTGCAACACAGAATGTTGCTGTTTAAAGTATGTCTGTATCAGAATGCACATACCTTCCTCTCCTTGCACCTTCTATACCTGAGGTTTCAGGGGAAGAATGCCATATCAGCAGAAGCAGTAGCATCTTGGAACTTGTCAGAAATGCAAATTCTCAGGCCCCACCCCAGAGCTACTGAATCAGTCTTCCAAGAGGTGGGGCCAGATGATTCTGATGTACGTGAAAGCTAGAGAATGTCGTCCTAGATCACAGAAACTGGTTTTGTAACAAGTGCCAGTTCACAGTCAAAACAATAGAACAATGAAGCTGGAAAAAGGGGTCAGTGTGCTGATGGATGAATAGCATTTAAGAGTCACCACATGCCCAAACATGGTACATACTATGGAACTCAGGCACAGCAATTCTCAAACTCAGTAATTCTCAAACTCAGTGATTTACCTGCTCTACCTACCTCCTGCCCCCAAGTTAGTTTAGTGGGAACTTCTGAGATGCCTGAAGAGACGCGGCTCAAGAAAATTTGGCATGAGGTATTTTCTTTTGTGTAAAAAAAGAAAAAGTTTGTGCAAAAGACTGGCGTATTTTGATCTTCATCTTTCTCCACTGGCAGATTCTGATCTTCATCTCCAAATGAATGGCCTCTAGTCCCAGTTTTAAATTAATAGCACTAGCTGGAGTGAAGGACCTGGAGACTCCTAAACTTGGAGGTGTAAAGCTAGGATGAACAAGCTGCTTAAGTCAGGCAGTGGGCCCTGCTTTGGAGATGACCTCTCATATCCTCCTTCACATCTGTTCTGTGGGCTCGAGTATTTGTAGCCCTCCAGGAGCATCCTCAGACTGTTGACTACTGCCTGTGGTAGAAACACCACAGTTGTTGGCTTTTTCCCCTTATTTCAATTTTCAGAGAATGCGCTATACTTTTCCAAGCACCAACTGGATGCTTTTGTCCATTAACGAAACTCTGAACATGCTATAAGAAAGAAAAACAAAAATCCAACTTCTAGAAATCTCTACCTTAAAACCAATCAGTTTTTTCCCACCTATGATTGGCTGGAACAAAGACTGTCTAGGGTGGAAGAGAAGGTGTGAAACAGAGTAACCTACCCATGACGATACATCTATTCCAGTTACTTTTCTGCGCCCAAGGAGTGGGTGTCACAGTCCAGGTGTGGAGTTAGGTGTTCTACCATGGAGGGCTACTGATGCACTCCTAAGCAAGAGCCAGCAAGCTGAAATGGTAAAACTATTCTGGTATAGTATATTGGCTGGGCAAGGTGGTCAAAACCACCATGGATGAAGTCATCAAGGCTAGAAAGACTAATGCATGTCCAGCCTGGGTGGTGACTAAATGAGATCAGGTCTTTTAGCCACAGCACAATACTGTTACTGAAGTAGCTGGGCAGTGGTGGTACACATCTTTAATCCCAGCACTCAGGAGGCACAGACAAACAGATCTCTGTGAGTTTGTGGTCAGCTGATCTACAGATCGAGTTCCAGGACAGGTTCCAAAGCTACAGAGAAACCCTGTCTCATAAAACCTTAAAAAGAAGAGAAAGAAAAGAAAAGAAAGAATATTACTTAAGTATACATAGACTATCCTTGAAATCAGGACCTATGGAACTTCTCGTGAGTTTGGAAGCACCAATGGAGACTCCAAAGAAATGCTTCAAGGTAAATGACAGGGAAGATACTTGAGAGTAACTGACTGACACAAGAAGTCTGTGCCCAGGAAAACAAGAGACTAGCTTCCTAAATTACACCAGCTGTATACCCAAATAGTACTCTGAGCTCCCCTTTCACTGCAGATGTCACCAGAAAATATGGGTAATGAGGCTCCAGCTCAGGCTTCTCACTAATGGTGAAGGACAACAAATATAGGCAGAACTCCTTGAGGCAAAAACAGCTACTCCCTTCTCCTTTCCTTGGGTTAGTTGGTAGTTGGGAATTCATGTTAGGAGCCTCTATGCAGATGCTATTATGCTGTTGGTTGCAAGGACTATTTTAAATTTAGAAATAGGCCTCGAGAGTCCACAGTGAAAGATCTGTGGAAAAACATCTTCTATAGCTATGAGAAGTTAAAAGCCAACAAATCTTGAAGGACATGGAAGGAGGTGGCAGGTCAGATCTGTGTTGGTGGTAGCAATTTGGATACTTCATCCACTCAACAGGAGATAGGCCAATTCCCAAATGTACAAAGAAAGACTGCATCTATACCCGGCAGGAGTGAAGGCCAGTCAGTATACTTCAGGTGAAGAACTTAGAATGAGAAAAAAATTAAGCAAAACTGATTAAGAACAGAACTGCACACTTGTGAACAGGGATTTATGACCCTAAAGAACTGGAAAGAAACACGTGATTAGAATACTCAACAATGATACCTCCATAGATAGGTTTATGCGAACTAAGCAATACAGAAATTCTATACCAGTAGAGTACTATTAGAAAAACAACAGGAAAAATCACGTCTAGAAAGCAGGACAATATCTAAAACATCTAGAAGAGAAACTGGGGGTTTAAAATAAATGTTGCTCAGACTATGCAAAGTGGCACACATCCCTAATCCCAGCACTCAGGAGGCAGAGGCAGGCAGATCTCTGTGAGATAGCAGCCACCACAGTCTACTTTGGATTATAGGGTTCCAGGCCAATCAGGCTACAGAGTAAAATCCTGTCTCAAACAAAACAAAACAAATTCTGTATTGCTTAGTTACATTTTTCTCATTCTAAGTTATTCACCTGAAGTATACTGGCCTTCACTTCTGCCGGGTAATGTAAGCACCACTCCCCTACAAGTGCTTGGAAGCATATCCTGCCTCATAGTCTGAGTCATAAATCAAGATAAGGTTTTGTTATGGTACATTTTAAAGCACCCACAGAAGTCCTAGGCTTGTAACAAGTGCACAGGATATTCGAAGCAAAACCACATTGAGTGTAGCTAAATGCATTCAAAATCAAAACCAGAAACCCAGTTTCTCTTCTAGATGTTTCAAAGTAAGTAAGAGGCAGAGAAATGGCCACTACAAGGTATACTATATAGAAAGATGCTAAACTTTTTTGGGGCATGTTAGGCTGTCAAGCTATTGGGTGCCATAGCGCTGAAGCAGCTAGCAGGTAGCAAAGCAAAGGCACTATTCAGGGCCTCTGAGATCTTCCCATTGATAAGTATAAATGTTATTTCTGTTCTTCTTGGGTCGGGGCTGGGAATACAGGTCAGTGGTACAGCCCTTGCCTAGCACATGTGAGTCCTAAATTCAGTTCCTATTGCCCTGTTTAAAAAAGTTTCTGGGTCACACAGCCTTTTGCTAACAACCAAATGACCACATGTACAGTAAAGCAGTAACTCCCTTCCCCTACCCTCCCAAATATGAGTGGCCTAGGCAGTATCAATACCCTAATCCTTAAGATATAGCACTTGAATTGCACCCCAGTATCACTGTCCTGGTCTCCAGCAATCAATTTGAGTTAGTACCCCAACAGAAAAAGAGGTACTATTCTGTTTCACAATAAAATAATCACTTCCTCTTTCTACCCCAGAGCCAGGTAAACAGGGGGCAGGAAAGCCTTTAACAAGGGATTCAAAATGTTAAAAGAGCAAACTAAGGAATCACAAGGTCAAGGTTCCTTTGGACAAGAACCTTCCTTTGTTGTGGCCTAATGTCTAGTCTCATCCTGTCCTAGCATCTCCTCAAAGAAAGAACAAAAACTGCCAGAAAGTGTTCCAAGTTATTGTTGAGAACAGACACAAGGAAACCCTTGTGTTAATGTTTAAGCATTGCAGAGGTAATGTTAACTCCTTAATAGTTATGGTGAACACCAGATAACTGTCTTTGGCTTATCCAGCTGTGAATTCATTCAAGTTCAGACTACGCTTCAGAAACAATTTGAATTACAGCCAAAACTGAAGCATCAATTGATTTGTTTTTAAACAACTTTTTATATAATCCCTACTTTTTAAAAGTAAATCCCAATACTATCTAGAGAAATTAAGGAGAATAAAGAGAAGATTAAGTAAATTTGGGGTATAATTAAGAATGCCTTTGTTTTAGAGTTTAGGTGATATTTTAAAAACCACAAGCTATTACTAAAATATATCTTTGGTACCAGAGGGAAGTCTGCATTCTATAATATCAACTGGTGTACTCTGACAGATTTGACCATTACAATAAGTGCAACACAGAGGTATGCCCACCAAAGCTTCAGCCTAATGTTCTCCAGCAACCCTGTTTTTATATAATTAGCTGTTTTGTTCCATTCTATCACAATAAATGAAAAGAAAGGAAGAAAGGGGACATGGGCAGAGGGGAGAAAACAGCAACTCTCAGGAAGAGTCACTGCTAATGAGGATGGCTACAGAAACTCCTGATGAAGCTAGTGAAGCTATTCTATGGCAGTTCCTTAGGCCAGCCAGCCAGTAACAAGCAGGTGAAGGATCAAGTCACCCTTTCTAGACACCAGGATTCCAATTACAGAAAGCACACTTCTCTGTCTATTCTGAGTATCCATGGAGCAAAGAAATTTCTGAGTCAAGATGAGTACAGCTAGACATGGTGATTGTGTAAGGTTAGTTTTTGTCAACTTCATACAAACTAGAGACCCTGAGGAGTGAACCTTAAAGTTCTACCTCCACTAGACTGGCCCGTGAGCATGTCTGTGGGGAATTTTCTTGATTCTTGACTGATATATGGGGAAGGGGTAGGGGTAGACTTGTGGGTAGTACCACCTCTAGGCAGGTGATCCTGAGTTGTATAAACAAAATGAGCAAGCCATGTAAAGTGAGCAGCATTCCTCCATGGTCTGCTTCAGCTCCTCCCTCAAGTTCCTGCCCTGGCTTCCCTCAATGATAGATAAACTCTAACCTGTAAACTCAATTGTAAACTGAATAACCTTTTCCTTATAAATCCTTTAGGTCAGTGTTTTATTGCCACCACAGAAGCAAACTAGAGCAGAAATTGGTACCAGAGAGTGGGATGTTACTGTGATGAACCTGACCATGTGTTCTTTATACCTTTTAGACTGGTGTGTGTGTGTGTGTGTGTGTGTGTGTGCGTGCGTGCGTGCGT
>LOEQ01000401.1:382553-393825 GCA_001685075.1 Bramus lutescens | reverse complement strand
CTGGTATCTCAGCGGCTATTGGCTGAAGGAGCGGAAGGAGCTCCTGCAACAAGTGACCAATGGGCTTATGTCTGGTGTCTGAAGCAGCTGGTCTCGGGACTGACAAAGCCTTGGGCCGGTGGAGTTGGTGGCACAGGGACACTGAGTTGAAGGAGTGGAAATGTCACCTGATTTGTCAACAGAGGTGGTGTGTGCAGAAACAGCTCACTCCTCTGGGAGTAGAGTCAGAACCACCTTTGGGGCATGCAGGGTGACTTCCACAGGACCCGGGTTCATCAACCTCTCCTGGCCTGTGGTAGGGCTCAGTGTCCCCACATCCTGGCCAGTACTTGCTTGTTAGTGGGTGTCAAGTACTGTCCCACTGCAGGTCTGATTGGTACTCCCTGGATGACTCAGGTTTCTCTTTGTTTTCTTATTCCAAGACAGGGTTTCTCTGTAACAGCCCTGGCTGGGAACTTGCTTTTTTCATTTGTTTGTTTGGCTTTTTTTTTTGTCTTTTTGTTTTTCCTAACAATGTTTTTTTGTAGCCCCAACTGTCCTGAAACTAGCTCTGTACATCATGCTGGCCTCAAACTCACAGAGATCTGCCTGCCTCTGTGCCTAAGCGCTGGGATTAAAGCTGTGTGCCACTACACTTGGCTTCTTTTTCTTTTTAAGGATTTATTATTTTTTAATGTATGTATATTATGTGTGTAGCCGCCCTCAGAGGCCAAAAGAGGGTGTTGGATCTTTTGGAGCTGGAGTAATAGGATGTGACCGCTTTGTGGGTGCTGGGAACTGAACTTGGGTCCTCTGGAAGAGCAGCAAGCATTTTAAACCAATGAGCCAGCTCTTTCGCACACTTCCTCTGACTGCTCCCCACCCTTTGAGAGAGGTGTCACTATTTAGCCCGGTTGTCCAGGAATGAGCTCTGTGGACCCGGCTGGCCTTGAAGTCACAGAGCTCCATCTAAGGCACGCAACCACCACACTGCACCAGCTGTCTTGACTTTCTGGGGACAGAGTCTGATAGCAAGAGTAGCCTCAGACTCGATTCTAGTGGAAGCTGGCTGTGAACTCTGACCTTTCTGCCTCCACTTCCTGAGTAGCTGGGCTTGCAGGTGTGCGCCACCACACCTGACCTCGGCCTGCTTTCTGGTAGGCTTGTTTTTTATTAGTTGAGTTCATAAAAGTTCTTTGTACATTCTAATAAATTTTCCTTCTCAGTTATTTTTCCTAGCTGCCACAAATTTGTTAAAGTTCAGGTAAGATCACATTTATAAACTTAACTGTTTCAGAGTGTGGGATTCAGTGCTGTTTAGTTCTATCCATACCACATTGTCTCCAGAGAAACTCTAGTCCAGCCCCATCAAACTGTCCCCATCAGTCTTTCCCAGTCTCTGGCAGCCCCCCTTCTATGGTAGGGAAGGTAGAACTTTCTGAATCTGACTGCTCTGGGGCTCCAGGTGAGTTGTACAGTGTCTCGTGATAGTGTGTTCTTTAGTACAGGGCCTTGCTCATTCGCGTGGTTGGATGTGTTAGGATTTCCTTCCTTTCTTCCCTTTGTTTGTATGAATGTATGTATGTGATATATGGTCTCATGTAACCCAGCCCACCTTGAACTTTTCCATTTTATTTATGTGTATGGGTGTTTTGCCTGTGTGTGTATTTGTGCACCATGTGTATGCAGTGCCCTAGGAGGCCAGAAGAAGGTGTCCCATCCCCTAGCCCTGGAGTTGCCGACTGCTTGAGCTGCCATGTGGGTGCTGGGAATGAAATGTGAGTCCTCTGTAAAAGTAACCAGTGCTCCTTACCCACTGAACCATGTCTATGGTTGTCAGACTTGGTGCCTGGTTTATGCAGGGCTTAGAATCAAACCCAGGGTCTCATGCTTTGTGGGCAAGTGTCACCTCTAGAGGTGGTGGGACCCGGGAGAATGAAGCAGGTAGATGAGGTGGGCTAAAGCCTCGTGCCATTGCTGGCTTTGTTCAGAGCCTCCGACAGTTTATACTCCGAGGATTGAGGGTCACATGAGTGAAAGTCTCTGAGTTCAAGCTGTATACAATCACAAAGACTAGCCACTCATGGCAAAATGTGTTTTTCCATAGAGCCATGGGAAGGACAGGTTAAACATTTAACTGAATGGCACAGCAGCAAGCAATGATGTGTACTCTGAAGTGAACTCACTCCTGTCCACTCCACCTGGGAGGAGCGTGAAAACACATTCAAAGAACAGTTCCATGTTTGAAGAAACTGAGGTCACAAGACTCTTGATCTCTTGGAGTGCTCTCGCAGCACCCAGAATTGGCTCTCATGGCTTTGCTCCTGGGCTGTGTGCCAACAGGCGAGGACTCTGCCCACGGTGCTGTGTCCTCGGCCTCTTTCTCCCCTTTTAAAGGCAGGGTAATGTTCCTCATGTGGCCAGAACATGCTTCCTGTTTACATGCCTGATGGTGGGTCATGGGCAGGTCCTCTCTGCTGACTGTGACATAATGCTGCTGTGAGCGTGACCCTTTGGGATAGTTCTTTTGATTGTTCCAACGCCCATACACCCAGAAATGGTTCACCAGATTATAGTGTAATTGGCTCTAGTTCTAATTTTTTACCGAGCACACCAGGTCCCAGCCCCAAACCAGCACACTTGTTATTTTCTGTTGGTTTTAGGCGGACAAACCACGGTCATGCCATGTCACCTAGCTGGCCCTCGAGCTCCCGTGGCTGTTCTCTCCTCTTGAGACAGTGTGTCTTTGTGTATTCAGAACCTACCCCACACAGGCCTCCTCTGCTTTGTGAATATTGGATGTAAAGGTGCTCCATGTCTGGCTTGCTTTTTAATTTGTTTATTTTTATCTATTTTTTTTAAATCTGTAAGACTTCTTGCAGCTTTCCAGGAGGTAGAAAAGTTAACTGTAATAGAAAAGTTAACTGTAATAGAAAAGTCCTCTTGCCGTGGTCATTCCAGGCGGTAGCGGATTGGCCTTAGGATAGGGCGTAGCCTTCTGTGCTGTTGGTGTCACAAAGTTTATGTTGTTATGTTGCAGCCTCCATTCCTGAGCCAGTCAATGAGCAAAGTTTTGAAAGAGCTGTGTGGGACACCCTGGGTGGGTGGTGTCTTCAGTGTCACTTGGCGAAGCAATCTTGCTCTTCACTCTCTGACCCTCTGGTGTCCACAAACACTTGGGAAGCAAGGAAGAGGGGTTGGGTAGCCATCTAGCACACAGGCTTTTGGGTTCTCCCTTTAGTGGAGGTACCTTTTTCTCCACAGGCCACCTCTCCGTGTGTCCCTTAACACTCAGAGTGAGACGGGTGACCTCATATTTGACACTCAAAGTGAGATGGGGTGGCTTCATATTTGGGATTGTTCAGGGCACTCTAGCCTGCTGCCTTGCCCATGGTGCATCCCTGTAGATATATAAGTATCCCCATAATTGTAGATATGTAAGTATAAATACCCCCACCTGGGACTGCTCTCCCTAAGTAGCCCCGGCTTGCCTGGAATTTGCCTTGTAGACCAGTCTGACTTCTATCCTCCTGCCTGTGCTTCGCAGTTGCTAGGATTGCAAGTATGTACCACTATGTCCAACTCTTCTGGGGGCCATGTGCCAGCATGGCGTCTGTTAGTACAAGGCTGCAGTGTTCTCAGTGATGTCCTTCCTGGGGGTCACGAGGCACAGAGGGCTTGGGATTGGACCAAGTCTCAGTCTCCATCCCATAATTGTACTTACTGAAATGGACTGAGCTCTTAGAGTGCACCCAGGGTCAGCGTGTCAATATAAAACCAAAGGTAGCTGCCAAGAGCATAGGCTCCTGTGAAGGGACAGTGGGGGTGGAGTTGGCCACTTATGTATTTGCTCAACTTTGATCTATATGCATACATGCCTGCAAGGCCAGGCCATGGTCAAGATAAGGGACAGGCCATTGCCCTTGGGAGTTTCCTCCTGTTAAGTTTTATTTCTCCCTGCCTGTGGTGGTTTGAGTAGGCGCAATCCCCATGGGCTCATATATTTGAAAGCATGGTCACTAGGAGTGGGGATACTTGAGAGGGATTAAAGGTGTGGCCTTGTTGGAGGAAGTGTGTCTCTGGGGGTGGGCTTTGGGGTTTCAGAAGGCCAAGCCAGTTCCAGAGGCTCACCTCTCTCTTCCTGCTGCCCTTAGATGCAGATGTAGAACTGTCATGGTGCTTCTCTAGTACCATGTCTGCCTGTGTGCTGCCACATTTCCTGCCAGGGCAATAGTAGGCTAAGCCTCTGAAACTGTTAAGCAAGCTCCAGTTAAATGCTTTCTTTTCTAAGAGTTGTTGTGGTCATGGCGTCTCTTCACAGCAACAGAACACTGACTGAGACACTACCCTCTTGCCTTCCTACCTTCAGGCACCTGCTGACTGGCTTTCTGTGTTGTGGTTTTCGTTTACCTAGAATTTTATAAAAATGGAGTTTGAGCAATGACTTTGGTGATGCATATCTAACTCGAGGCACAGGCAGCAGTGTTACAAGTTCAGAACTAGCCTGAACTACACAGTGAGGACTGTCTCAATAACCAAGAACATGGGGCTCAGCAGTTAAGAACCTTACTGCTCTTGCAGAGGATCCAGGTTTGGTTCCCAGAACCCACATGGGACACCTGGCAACCACCTAAAACTCCTGCCCTCTTTTGGCCTTCACAGATACCTGCACACATGTGGTAGGCGTGCGTGCGTGCACATGCACACACACACATACACACACACATCCCTAGCATGTGCAGGGTCTTGACTTCATTCATGTGGCTTTCTGTCTGTATTTGTCCCTCTCTGTGACTGGGTGGCACTGCACTGTGAATGTCCCAACAAGTGACATATGAATGGATTCTTAGGGGGCTTAGGCTGTTGTATAGAAGACTGATGTGAATACTTGACTACACGCCTCATTGGTGCCTGTGGGTGATTGTAGGGACAGGCACGCTGCAGGTGGATGTAGGCTGGTGTGCTCAGCATTGGTCCTTGAATAATATACATGCTCTCTGGACTGTATCTGCTTCTTAGACAGTTGCTCAGGGTTCCCTCAACTCCCCACAGCCTTGCTGGCCCTAAGCTTATTTCTGTACATGCTTAGAGCAAATGAATACATTCAGATATCTCTGCAAAGACAGAAGAATTAAATGTGAGTGCCTGGGATCCTTAGATGCCAGGTTCAGTGAAGTTTTCCACAAGACTTACTTGTTCTGTAAGCTTCAGGGCTTATCTCCATCTTCGGGTCACACTACTGAGGTTTTTACTTCTTTGCTTAAATGTCCCTGAAATAGCTGGGGGTGAGACAGTGATGTTGGAGATTCCAACCCTGGTGTTGAGTGTTCCCCCCCTCTTTGGACGGCTGTAAGAAGGTGCAGAGAGGTGATTGTCTCAGGCTGTAGTTCCATTTTCCAAGTGTTCAATTTCCTCACTGTTTTCCTTAACCCTTCAAGCAGTAGTTGGAATTTTCTGGGTTAGCTTGTTGCATTTGTATGAGTCTGTGACTTCCTGCCACCTTGCATTCGGCTTTCAGTCTCATAATTAGCTGTGCTGTCCACATGGTGACCTCGCATCAGATAATGTTTGTCTTGGAACTCAGATTCAGAACTGATCCCATGCTTCACTGGGTGGAAAAGTACTGGGGAAACTGGTCACGCTTGCAAGGACCTGGTGACTGTGTCAAAAGTGACTTCTTTCTGGTGTCAGTGTGTGTGTGTGTGTGCGGGGGTTCTTTCTACTTCTTTCTTACTGAGACAGGGTTTTTTGGAGGCTCAAGGACACAGGTTCAGAGGTATTAGCCCACTGTTGCTAGGAGGGCGGAGTGATGTAGGAGGGTCATCTATGTGTTACTTTCATTGGTTAATAAAGAAACTGCCTTGGCCATGGTCAGGAAGCCTGAAGCACAGGCTCTAAGAGATCATTTTATTTATTTATAGTTAGGATCATGGATAACAGGTTTTATTATTAGTTCTTCCTTTTCCTTCTTGGTTTATATATATGTCTGTGCACCATGTGCATGTCTGGTGTCCGTGGAGTGGAGAAGAGGGAGTCATATCCCCTGGGACTGGAGTTCCAGACAGTTGTAAGACATCATGCGGATGCTGGGAACCAAACCTGGGTCCTTTGGGAGAGCAATAAGTGTCTTAATCTCTGAGCCAACACTAGCCCATCAATATGACATTTAATACACTTGTGCCATTGTCTTTTGTTGACATTTGCATATCCATCATCTTTCTTTCCCCACCCTTCTGTGCTCTTCCTTCCTTTCCACAAATAATTCTCTTCTGTTTTCATGTGTGTGCGCGTGTGAGTGCATGTGCCATATGCATGCTCACACACGCACGCACACACTCACACAATCACACACGCAATGCACTCATGCATGCACACACAGACACACAGATACACACACACACGCACACACACACTCACATTCAACTTTTTTGAGATATCTTTTTGAAGTCTTAATTTAGCTTCCTCTGGCCTGACGGTTGGGCTGTAGAGGGAAGGAACATGCCCTCTGTCTAGGGGATGTGGGTGTGTCATGTCCTGAAAGTCTGCAGAGGCCCCCTGTAAGCTGGCCTATTGTTCTTTTGAGTTTCAGGTGCCTGGCTGGCTCTGTACCCACTTCTCTGTGACTCTAGACCTTTGTGCTTGGCGAGGTACTTACTCTTTGGAAAGAATGCTTTTCCATGCTGTTGAAAGCTGCAGAAGGCTGTGGTCTGTATTCCCTGGAAAAACACCAAACACAAAGGGAGGTGTGGCTGTCGCCTGTTCCTAGGGCCCCCAGCTGGCTCTCCTTTGTCTGTTAGTGTAGGACCAGCATTACCACCTAGCAGAGTGGGTCTTTCTTTTGAGACAGGGCCTTCTATGTAGCCCTGACTGGCTTGGAACTTGCTGTGTAGACCAGGCTGGCCTTGAATTCACAGAGATCCCCCTGCCTCTGCCTCCTGAATGCTGGAATAACAGTCATATGCCACCATGCCTGGCAGCTGTATGCTTTTGCTAAGTCTTGGGAGTGCCTTTCTAGGTCAAGGGTGCTTTTGGAGGGTCCTCCCAGAGCATTGCTCTCACGGCCAGCCTACATCCATGTGGCTTCCCATATCCATCTGGCTATTTATAACTTCTTGAGATAAAACTTGCAAACCACAAAGTTTACCCCTCAGGCTATACATGCAGTCCCTGGATGTTTAGTGAACCCAGATATTGCCCAACCTGTGTTCCTGGGCACTTTCATCAGCCACAGAATTGCACCTGTGCTCTACACAGGCGCTCCCCCCTGCCCAGGNCAGGCCCTGGCAGCCGTAGGTCTACTATCTGGCTTCTTCTACTCTATTCTTTGTGGGTTTGGTGATAGAACCCAGGGCCTCATGGATGCAGGATGAGTGTTTAGTACTGAGTCCACAGCCTTTTGCTTCTCGGAGAAAGGCTTACAGTGTCACCGTCAGCCTTAGTCACAGCCTTCCTGCCTCAGCTCTCTGTGGTGGCTGGACCACCACACTCTCTGCTGGTGTGTAGGCCCCTCAGTCCTTTTTAAAAAGTTAGTTTGTTTATTCTTGTTCGTGTGTGCGTGTGTGTACATGTCTGTGCAGGTGTATGTACCTGTGCTTGTGTGTGGAGCCCCAAGTCCCTGTGAGGTGTTTCCCTCCATCATTCTCCACTGGCTTCTTGTTGTTTTGTTGGACAGGGTCTACCTCTCCACTGGAACTTCCTGATTTGGCTAGACTGGCGTGTTCTGCAAATGCCTTGAGGTCTTCCTGCCTGCACCTCCCAGCTCTGGGATTACAACACTATTGAGCCTGGTTTTTATGTGGATGCTGAGAATACAAGCTCAGGTTCTTTGAGTCATCTCTTGATCTCCCTGCCAATCCTCTTTATGGTCAAATGATGCGCCATTTATGGACTTAGGAGTGATGGACATGAGGGTGTTTCCATCTTTTGGTGTATGAGTGGTGCTGCTGTGAATGCTCCCAGACGTCTGGTTTTGTCACATAGGTGACTTCTGGTTAACTTAGTAGGCAGAAGCATCAGCTCTGACTGTTCTTTTTTGGAATTAATTCATTCATGTGGCTGAACCCTGGGCTGTCATCCTCTGTCATGCTCAGTCACCATTACTGTGGAGGCCTAGTAGGTGCCTTACTGCTTGGGGTGGGTAGTGTGCCTGATATAGCTGGGGCCAGGCATGGGAGAAGCAGGGGTTGCTTGGGGAGGAAGCAATGCCTACCTGGAGGGAGGGGGCAAGTCCAAAGGGCACAGCATTGTGTGCCAGGCCTGCTCCCCTACTTGCTTTTGGCTGCAACTTCTGGAGGGAGCAGAGACAGAAGAACATGCTCCTACTGCAGCGAGCCTTGTCTCTCCAAGTCCGCAGAAAGGGAGTCACCAAGGCCTGCCTCAGGGAGAAGGTCAAACAGTGAGTTAGGACCTGGGAGGACCTGGGATTCCCCAAGTAGGAAAAGTATGTTGAGATCTGCCTTGATACCTGGGTGGTTGGAGCTGTGGTGTCCAACCCTGGGTCCTAGGATGCTTTGGTGTCTTTGGGGTGCTTTCTTTTGACTTGAAGGTAAGAAATGGACTGGAACAGCGAGGCTCTGGAGCCTTGTGGTGTTCGCTGCTTGCAGGTGTGATGCCTGGTCCCAGGTCTTTCTGAAGCAATACTCTGTCTCTTGGTCCAGGAGAGGGAGTGGGGGTGGGGAATGCCTATCCTGGCCAGGAGATCTTTGACTGACCCAGGGAACCCCATCTTGCCTAGTGTACAAGGCATGGGCAAAGATGGGAGAGATGCCCTTGGTCCTGTCTTGTAGTGTGACTTACTCAGATCTGACACAATCATAGTGCTTTGCCTGGATAGGCTACAGTCAGGTCTGGCACATCACAGGCCCATCCATGGTGCTCTCTGCAAATGAAGGCATTTCTCCTCAGGATAAAGTGCCTCTGGGCAATCAAAGACCCAGGTTCTGCATCCCAGGGAGGGCCCCTGGCAGGCTGTGTGGGTCGGGGAAGGCCCTGAGGGCTCCACAGAGTTGGTCTCTGACTTAGAACTCTGAGGACTGTGGCCCCAGGCTTCCCTTTGGGGAGAAGTTTGGTGTAGTTGGGGGAAACTTGTTTAGAACCATCTGTCCCCAGATTCTAGGTGTGCACTACCCCTAGGCTGTCAGACCAGGGAGGGAGGGCCAGGGAGTCCAGGGGGCAGGGCTGCACACCCGCTCCTTGGGGCCTAGCTCTTGTGGTGATCAGGGGAACAGGGTTACTACCCTCCTTCAGGGAGGCTGGCTCATAGAGGTACCTATAATAATTTGCCTTGGTTGCTTTTATCAGATAGTCACCTAATTAGGAAGTCCCCCAGGGCTGGGCCTGTCAGGAGCAGAAGCTGGAAGCAGGTCCTTTGATGGGCCTGGCTGCTGCTTTTTGTCTGCTAGGCTCTCTGGCCTCAATCCCTGTGACAACAGACGCAGGCCTGGGCCAGGCCAAGATGCTCTTTCTGGAAGGACACCGAGTAGCCTACAGTTGGCTGTGTCCATTGCATGAGCCTGTCAACCCTTGTAGCTTAGTTTCTATTTCAGTTCTGCCTTCAGGTTTATGGGGAGCAGTGCTTTGGGAGTCGTGTGAGGTCTGGTCCCTCCCCAGGGACCAGCCACTGCACTTGTCCCTGGCCACTGCGGCTTTTGACTTTGTTAACCAGTGGTGGGAAGTGGGTGTGGTGAGAAGAACTGGCCATGGTGGGAGGCACTGGGGACCCTCGGGGTAGCTGGTAGCTCTAGAGCTGTCCTGTCTGAGGAGTGGTAGGAGCAGACTGTGAGGCCCAGACAGTTCCCATGATCATGTGTGGGCTGGGGCTAGACATTTTTCCCCTTCCAGCTGCCCTTAGGCCCTGCTGCTAGAGTCAGATCTGAGATTCAGTGGGATGCAGGCTTAGATCAGGCAGGCTCCTTTCCCATCAGCCTTTCGGCAACTCTAGATGGCTGGCAGTAGCTTCCGGCTGCAGCTCTTCTTGTTTGAGCAGGGCTGGGGAGGGCAGAGCCTCCAGAAGGCATCCTGACTACTACTCAGTGGGGACACCTGGCTTTCCACTCCCCTGGTGTAGTTGCCAGAAAGGGCTGCAGAGTTGCTTTTCTGTAATGATCAGTAAAACAGTTTCCATAACAACTGGCTTCGGTTGCTACAGCCTCTTCCTGTTTAGATTAAGCAGTTCAGGAAGTCAGCACCATAGTCCCTGAAGACTGGTCTGGTCAGTGGTTTGTTGAGATGGGGCTGGTCCAGGCAGGCCTTGACCACTTCTAAGGATGAGTGGCTCTAGCTACCTTTATCCTTGCTTCCTCCTCTTCTTATCCCCCCCCCATTCTTTCTTGTTATTTTGTTTTTTGTTCGAGACAGTTTTTTTTTTTTCCTGTGTAACCTTCCTGGAACTCACTTTGTAGACCAGGTTGGCCTCAAAACTCATAGAGATCCACCTGCCTCTGTCTCCCAAATGTTAGGTGGGATTAAAGGTTATGCGCCATCATTTTTCTTCTTCTCTGAGCTTGTTTGGAGGTTGTAGCAGGGGAGTGTAGCTACTCATATACCCTTGACTGAAGCTAGGCACTCATATACAGGGAAGGTCATCCTATTCCATCGATGCACGTGAGGCAGTGAGGGAGGAAGAGGACACCTACTTAGCCAGTCAGATCAGCCAAATCAGCCATGAGGATGGGGTGACAGATGTCACAGCCAAATTGTCTTCATATTCTGTTTTTGTTTTTGAGGCAGGGTCTCAATTAATAGCTTTGAATGGCTCGGATTCGCTATGTAGATCAGGCTGGTCTTGAACTTACAGAGATCTGCCTGCTTCTGCCTCCTGAATGTTGGGCCTAAAGGTGTCTTCCATGAGGGCTTTCTTGACCCCTTCTGAGTCCCAGTCTGGGGAGTCCTAGTTTCATGGTTTCCTAGCCCAGCAGGTACTGTTCATCACAGCTCTGTCCAGTGCCCGATTGAATATGTAATATGTGGGGGACATTTGGATGTAGCTCCTGTGCCAGGCAGCCTGGGTGGCCTCGTGTAGCCAGAGAGGCCATCAGGAATACCCTGGTCCTGTGTCTAATCACTGTTAGGAATTTTTCCTAATGCGAGCTCTCTGCCAACGCAAAATCCCAATCAAGCCAAATCAAAACAAGCCAAATTAAGAAATATCCAGGTTTAATGGGATTCTTGTGCTCTCAGGTGGGTGGCCCCGAGGGGGAACCAGGAGGCCATTAATACCTGGAGGAAGGAAAAGGGACCACATGATCCTTTTTTGGGAGTTCACTTAGATACTCTGTGGGAGTGGTCCTGACAC
>LOEQ01000401.1:364802-381434 GCA_001685075.1 Bramus lutescens | reverse complement strand
AAATCACAACAAGCCAAATTAAGAAATATCCAGGTTTAATGGGATTCCTGCGCTCATGGGTGGCCCCGAGAGGGAACTGGGAGGCCGTGAACGCAACCACTGGACCACTGGCAGGAGAGGAAAGAGACCACGGATTTCTCCAGGGAGGGGTCAGGACCTGGCATGCTGGGATTTGGAGTCCAGACCAATACAACTCTCAGGCCTGGTGGCTGGGATGGATGTGAGGGCCTGGGGGCTGCGCTCCCAACTTAACACTCCCTTTCTTTCCCACCTGCCTGTGTCAGACTGTCTTGTTGACGTTGTGGGTTGACGTTGTGGGTGCTGGTCTGTGGACCACACATGGAGTCTTTGGTCATTTCCCTGCCCTGAGCATGTCTGAGATTGGGAGTCTGGGAGAGGTTGTTGGCTCTTTCCCATTCTGCTGTGGAGCCTAGAACACCCTTAGAACCTTTTCTTGCTGTGGACTGTTCTCCTACCCCTGCCCACTACTGGGGTTTGTAGTATTGTTTTTGGTTGTGGCCACGTGGGAACACACACCCTCTCCTTGTTCTCTGGGCACCTGCTGAGACCCAGGGAGCTTCTGACCTGTCTGTGCTGGAGCTAGTATGACTCAGCCCTGCCCACGCCCCTGCAATAGGCTCAAGCGTCCTTCCTGTCTTTGGGTGTTTGGTGGGACTTTAGTCCTTTAGGTTTTCTCTGTTGAGTGGAGGGAGCCGGCACACCCCTCCCCAGTTGCCATGGTTTCCACACAGCACTGGTTTAATTTCAGCACTGACTGTTTCCAAGATGGATTTAGAGACACTGGCCGCAGTCTCAGTGGGCTGCGGGAGGCAGAGACAGAGGGCATCCCCCTCCCAAGCTGCTGCCAAAACTGGGTGTGGCTCACTAGTGCCACACACTGTTGCCTCAGTGGAAGAAGGAAAGGAGGCGTCTGAAGGGGATAGGATGTGGGGGTGTGGCCCTGCTATGGGAGTGACTTAGAGCAGCGGAAATGAAGATGGCAGATCCAGGAGTCAGAGTCTTTCCTGCCTCATGGTTTCTGCTGCCTTCCAGGGATCTCCGGCCTTTCCTGGCTGTAGCCGAGGCATGCTAGTCTCTTACTCTCTCTGCAGTGGCTTTTCTCTTTGTCTCAGAATTTCCCTGTTCCTGTAAGGGCATTAGAGCCCGTTTTGGATGTGAACCCTAAAATACTCATGCGTTGAAAGCCTGGTTCCTGATGCAAGAGGTGGAGCTTTGGGGAAGTGGCAGGGTCCCTGAGGGCTCTGCCCTCATCAGTGGGTTAGTTCATTGGTGGATTTGGGATTGGAATAAAAGTGCGTGTGTGCGCGCGTTGGGGGGCATCTGGAGCAGCAGTCACTGGTTGTGTAAGTTTGAAGAGTCCCCCCACCTCATCTTCTCTCCACTTTCCAGACCACAGCGCTTGACATATAGGAAGGGAAGATTGGGTCTGGCTCCTGGTTTCCTTCAGTGCATGGCGGTGGGGAAAGCAAAGGAGTGGGGGGCAGGGAAAGGTTCATATCATGGTGGCCTAAGAAGCAGAGAATGAGGCAGGAACCGGGCCTATCCCTGCTCCTGCCAAGGCTCTGCACCCCACTCTCAGAATCTCCCCAGCTAGTGTTCCCAGCTGGGGACCAAGTGTCTAAAGCATGGCCTGTGGAGGAGGACATTTCACCCCCTGTAGCAGGTGAGCCTCTGCTGGCACTCCGTCCCCATGCTGCTCTGCTGCGGGCTCTAGGGCAGAAATCCATCTGCCCTGCTTTTAGATTGCTCCAGGTCTTTGTCACCAAGTCTGGCTCCAAGCAGTGTGGGTTAATTAACACCCTGCAAAGGTCTAACTCTAAATGCAGCCACTTTCCTAGTTGTTGGGTGAGGCTTGGTCCTAGAAATAAACCGGGTTCAACCCAGGTTATGGGTTCCATGCAGGGCTCTGGGCTGGGCTCTACCTTGGAAAGAGCCCACGGAGTTTGGGGCCAGGTACCGTCAGAACAGGTGTGGCCACAATGCCTGCTGTGAGGCTGTGGCTAAGAATGGCTCCTTGGCTGGAGAGATGGCTCAGCGGTTAAGAGCACTGACTGCTCTTTCAGAGGACCTGGGTTCAATTCCCAGCACCCACATCGCAGCTCACAACTGTCTGTAACTCCAGTTTCAGAGGATCTGACACCCTCACACTGACACACAAAGGCAAAACACCAATATACATAAAATAAAAATAAATAATTCATAAAAAAGAATGGCTACCCCTTCCCCTGGGGTGGTAGTATGTGCCTTTAATCCCAGCAATCTGGAGGCAGAGGCAGGTATATTTCTTGAGTTCAAGGCCAGCCTGGTCTACAGAGTGAAGAGCTACACAGAGAAACCCTATCTTGAAAAACAAACAAAACCCAAAAACTACAGAAAAGAATGGCTCCCTGACCTTGGTCCTTCTCCCTTATTCTGATGCCTGTGTTTGCTTTAGAATAGCATTCCCTGCCTCACATCTGCCCCTGGACTGCAGGGCTCACATATGCCCCTGGAACTGCATGGACTGCATGGGCATCTGCAGTCCCAGAGGCAGATGTGGGCTGCACCCTGAGAATACACCTGCAGGGTGCTGCAGGAATGGCTGGGCCTGGCCAGTTTGCGAGTGCAGAGGAGATGGCCGAGTAGACTATTATTAGGCTGATGGGATGTAAAATTGAAACCCAGTCCCAATCCAGTTGACATCTCCCTTCTCCAGGGGCAGCTGGAGCTTCTAGCTGGTCACTGTCCAGTGTGCTTCCAGCTCAGATTGTGCCCACTATTTTTCTTTCTGAGACAAGGTCCTGCCATGTTGCCCATGCTAGCTGAAGGTAATGTTAATCCTCCTGCTTCAGCTTCCTGAGTGCTGGGGTTACAGGTGTGAGCCAGTCTATCCGGCTTTCTACCCATTGTTATGTTTTAAAAATTATTGTTGAGGGGCTGGAGAAATGACATAGCAGTTGAGAGCATTTGCTGCTCTTCCAGAGGACCTGAGTTCAGTTCTGAGCACCTACATTGCTTGGCTCACAGCCATCTACAGCATCGCTCTAGGGGATCTGACACCCACTTCTGGCCTTCAGAGGTCCCTGCACACATGTAGCACAAATAAATCCTTAAATTATTGTGTGCGTATACACATGTATGCATAAATAGCTTTAGATCAGCTATATGTGTGCAGTTATTTGTACGGAACTTGTAATAGGTCTGGCTCCCTCCTCTAGCAGCCACCATCTGCCACTACCTTCTCTAGCTAGGGTGGGGATCGTCACTCCCTTCCCAGGTCTCCCCTTGGCTGTAGTGTTGATTTGTGGTGCAGGTCTGGCAGGCACCTGTAGCTGGTGTGAGTCCCTTCATGTCCAGAAGATATCGCTTTGTCCCAGTCCTCAACCTCTGGTTCTTAGTCTCTACCCTGTCTCTTCCACGATGCTCCTCGAGCCTTGGGGAGAGGGCTGGGATACAGCTGCCCCAGTTTTGGCTGAGTACCCTAGACACTAATTTTTTGTACTTTATTTGGTAGCTTCTGCAAAAACCACAAATTCTTACAATACTTAAGTGAAGGTTCTAGAAGCTGCCTTCATAGTCCAGGACTCCTTGTGCATTGTTAAACCTCACATTACCATTACAGGGGCAGCTCCGCACCCTGGTGTCAGGCAGGCCTAGTCGCTTGCTATGTGCCGTTTCACTTGGTGAAGGAGTGGCCTTGAAGGTGGGTGGCATCAAAGTGTTTGCCATTTGCTTCTAGCTCTTTCTTGAAGCTTCCAGCCCTGCTGGCTAAGTATGTGGTGAAGGGAGCTGCACTGCTTAGCATGTGCTGGGTGCCAGCTGTGCACAGTCCCCTGGCTGGGCAGCAGGGCCCTGGCATGTTCCCAGGCTCTTTGTCTCCCTGAGCCATCGTTGAGGCATCCCTGCTGCGACATGTCCATTTTACAGGTGAAGAGGTGAAGGAATGATTAATCCAGTTAAGTAATTGATTGGCAGCTTGTCCTGGAGTCCCGCCTGCTCAGAACTGGGGCCAGGCCTGATCTCTCAGAGTCCTGACTTGCTCAGACTGCCAGCTGCTGCTGTTAAGAAGATTTGGCAGCTCTAGGCCTGAGCCTGCTGGTCTGGGACCTCACTCAGCAGGAGTGAGCTGCAGACAGCGTTAGACACATAGGCATGCTCCCATTACATGCAATTAGCGATGTGGATGTCTGGGATGTTGCTAGTGCTGCCGTGGCGGTTTGTGATAGCACCGGAGGTTTTGTGCAGCCTCTGAGTGGCTGTCTCCTGACAGGAAGTGCAACATCTCTTTTCTGGAAGAATGAACTAGTGTTTCTGTTCTCCCTGACCCCGAGAGCTCCCAGCTCCCAGCCTTGGGTCCTTGGTACCACATTGCATCCCTTGAGGACAGGCAACCAGTGGACCTATGAGTGAGTAGTCCAGAGATCTTGAAGCTGTGGCCTGTGCCTAATTTTTAGAACAGCTCCAACTACCCTGTCCTCTGGGCCTCCTGATAAGTTCTGCTCTGGGGTTTGCTCCTGGGTTGGCACCCAGCCTGTCTTTGTGCTTGTTCATCTCACCTGTAATCAGAGACCTGGCCCATGGTGAACCTGGCACATGCTCTCTGAGGGACTTGTGCAGCTGAGTCACCTCCTTCCTAGTGGTCTTGGAAAAGCTGTTTCTGTCAGTCCTTCCAGACCAGGATAGGAGTCTCCCTGTGGCACCTGTGACCTCAGGAAGGGAAGGTCCTCTGCTTGCCTTCTGTCCCCTATAAAGAGGACTGTGAAGCCCCCTCCGTGCCTGTCAGATTAGCCTTGGTGGACACGCTGTATTGAGGGAGAGCCAAGATGTGTGGGAAGTTCTTGTCCTTCCTGTGGGAGCCAGCCAGAGGGTACACTCACTTCTCTCTCCAGGGGTTAATGTTACAGTAGCTTTCTCTTGAAGAGACTTATCTAATTTCTCTTACCTACTTTAGGATCATGCGGCCAGATGATGCCAACGTGGCTGGCAATGTTCATGGAGGGACCATCCTGAAGATGATTGAGGAGGCAGGGGCCATCATCAGCACCCGGCACTGTAACAGCCAGAATGGGGTAAGTGCCCGGGCCCCTGTTCGTATGTGCTAGAATTACCCATGAGATTCTGGACTCCACAACGCCAAAGCAGTGTGGGGGTCTGGGCAGAGTTCACGGGGAGGCCAGATCTGCGGCATATTGCCTTGCCTACTAGGTCCGGGTGTCTGGACGTTCTGGCACAGTCAACCCTGCTTGGGTCCCAGGGAATAAGGTTTGGCCTTGGCCTCAGTGTGGAGGGTGGGACATCAGCAGGGACAAAGCTGCTGGGCTGCTGAAGGGTCTGCTTACCATCTCCATGCTGGGTCCTGTAGGAGCTGTGGCTTGCACGTGGTCTTGTCTTGAGCCTTGCTAGCTTCTTGGTTGTGGTCAGAAATATTGTATGCCTGTGTGGATCTACCATTTATTTAAGAGCTGAAGTGGGGGTGACAGGCTGCCTGAGTCCCATTTGTGTCCCTGACTGAACTCTGGTGTGGGCAAATGCTTTGGCTTTCTGGGTTTCAGCTATGGTCTGAGTATTGCTGTCCCTGCATATTGCTGGGCCAGTGTTTGACCTACTCAGGAGCTGTGCAGTGGGAGGTGGCCCTGCATATTGCTGGGGCCAGTGTTTTATCTGCTTAGGAGCTGTTCAATGGGAGGTAACCCTACAGCTATTTTGGGGTCTGTAGGACAGTCTCTCTGGGTTTAGAACCTTAGGGTCTCTGTAGGTTGTCATGAGATGAAAGCTGGAAGGACCTGCCATTTTTCTGAAGGCTAACCAGGGAGAGAGCACCTCCCTTGACAGCAGCTGCTTGTTGTGGTAGGTACAGAGGTGGGCCTGCAGGGGGTCTGCAGTGCATCGCCTCTGTGATCTGTGGGTCTCAGCTAGTGCCCTGCTGGACATAGAGGAGGAAGACCCCACTTCACTTAAAGACCCCTCTTTGGGCTGATGTGAACACAGGGTTTATTCAGTACAGGGAACCCCAGAGAGAGCCTGTGTATTTTGACCTGGCAGAGTTGGCACAAGGGACATACTGGCCTGGCTGTGCAGCCTGCCATAGCAAGGCCCAGACGCCCTGTGCTGCCCCTTGTTTATTGTCCTCACATTGTCCTTTCACACTTGGCATTGAGCAGATAAATCTATTGATGCTGTTTAAGCAGGAGTGTCCTGGCTGTGTATGAGCCTGTGGAGCCTTTTCATAATTCTGTTGTTCACTCTTTGCTCACCAGATCTGCTCTGAGGCAGATTTTAAGATTTTTAAACAAGAAAAATATGTGTATGTGTGTATGTATACATGAGTGCAGGTGCCAATGAGGCCAGAAGAGTGTCAGGTGCCCTGGAGCTGGAGTCTTAGTCAGTTGTGAGCTGCCCAGCTGCTGGGAACAGAATTCTGGTCTTGGGTGCATCAATAATCTATCTCTCCAGCCCCAATATCCTGGGTCTTATTCATGCTTAGGCAAGTGAGTGATGCTCCTAGTTCTGATCAGTTATTACTGTTGTAATTTTCCCCCAGGAAAGGATTTCTCTGTGTAGCCTTGGCTGTTCTGGAATTCACTCTTGAAGTGCATACTATGGGTGCTGTGTGACTGGGAAGGGCAGCTCTACTGCGAGCTCATTGTCCTACTTGAAGATAGTCTGGAGTGCCTACCATCCTGGTACCTGCCATCCTGGTACCTACCATCCTGGCACCTGCCATCCTGGCTATCTGGAAGCCACCCACGTGGAGGCAGCTGAAGGCTTAGGTAATGGTTAACAGATTTTCAAGGCTGCACCAGACTTTTGAACCAGGGTTTTGCTGTGTACCTAAGTGTTCCTGGAGTGAGGCTGTTTTTTAGTTTTTTAGTATCATACAGTTGCATCCTTGGCAGGCCACTGCAGTGCGAGCAGTTTCTCACAGAATACCTCTGGGTTGCTTGCTTATATTTTCTTTATTATGGTATCCTGATGAGTTTCTCTGGTAGGTTCCAAAAACCCAGGATGGCCTGTGAGCAGCAGAAGCTGATCTCTCACCTGCAGATTGTCTGGGGAGGGCCTGCTCCCTAGATCACGGTTGGTGCTGTCTCATGGTTGGGTTCACGTGGGACCTCTGTTTGTCTAAAGAGCACTTAACCTCATTTAAAGGATGTGCCCCTGGCCCCATCACCCCAAGCACTGCCCAAAGCTCCTCTTCTAGTTCTGTCCCTTTGGTGGGTGGAGTTTACACGATGAATTTAGACCAGAGCACAGCGTTCAGTCTGGTCAGGGAGCCACCTGTGTCACAGCTGGAAGGAGGAGCTTGTATGTGTACATTTGGGGTGGCTGTACGGGCCTTGGCATGGTACCTTGTGAAGCTGGCTTCCTTCTGTTGGAAAATGCTGCCCTTAAGAGCTTGGTGTATCAGGGTTCCCTCTGGTGGCTGTAGGAAGGAGGTGATAGTCTCAGAGGCCACCCTTTCTATAGAGAAGCTTCAAGAGAAAAAGGCAGCGTGCATGCACCTCAGGAAAGCTTGACAAGAGAATGGACTTGGGAAGAGGAAGCTGCCTGAGCTTGGGGATGAAGGAAGAGGATGACTTGGGAGGACAAGTGGGAAATGATGCCAATAAAAATTGTAGCACTCAGGCTGGACATGGTGGCACATGTCTTTTTTTAATATTTACTTATTATGTATACAATATTCTGTCTGTGTGTATGTCTGCAGGCCAGAAGAGAGCACCAGACCCCATTACAGATTGATGTGAGCCACCATGTGGTTGCTGGGGTTGAACTCAGGACCTTTGGAAGAGCAGGCAATGCTCTTAACTTCTGAGCCATCTCTCCAACCCCACTTTTTTTAAAAATTTTTTTCTTTTGTTTTCTTTTTTTTTATTTTTTGGCACATGTCTTTATGACCAGCATGCAGGTGGGTCTCCGAGTTCAAGGCCAACCTGGTCTACATAGTGAGTTCCAGGGTAACCAAGGCCCTGTTTCAAAAAAAAAATTTAAAAATGTGGAGTAGCTATCGCTGTCCAGGAAGATGTGCTTTAGCTCATATGATCCTTATCTTATCCTAGAGATGTAGTGACATTGTCACTGCTGCTGTCTCTGAGGGGCTGAGCCAGCCCTAGAGAGATGTGGGCTACTTAAGGAGGCAGGTGGCAAGTCTGGTCTGTAGAGCTTGAGTCCCTGCTTCCTCAGGATCCAAATCTGGGAGCTCTGTTTGGATATTGTTGTCTTATGCCTTAGACACCCGTCATAGGTGACTCCTAGTCTGAGCACCCTGATTGGCAGTGCCACCTCATGCCCTGGAATAGTTGGGACAGTCTTTTGGCAGAGTAACCTTCTGGGCATTGCTCACCTCCCGTGGTGTCTCTACCCAGAATAGTAGCCCAAATCTCTTTAGATGTGACTGGAGCACACCACACAGTAGGGCAGCAGGCGCTAGTCCTGGAGTCCAAGCCCAGTCCACACCCAGACTCTCCTGTGCCCCACTACTCTGGAGCTTACTTCCTGTGGCTCTTTCTCCTTGTCTGCCCTGGGTGTGTTCCTGCCTCCGGGCTTTTGTAGTGCTCTCTCTGGTCTGAGCTGCTCTTCTATAGATGCCTGCAGGGTTTCTTCCTCTTTGTGGACACGGCTACTGGGGACAGAGAGGGAGCAGGGGGTGCAGGCTGGACTCTACTTTCTTTGGGCCAGAAGCAAATCAGAAGACTCCTGAGGTCTGTCCTGGGGACAGCACAGGGGAGGTCTGTGTTTTCCTCCTGCCTCACTGAGGAGACCGTCCTTGCTGAGGCTAGCCTCCTGCCCCAGGGGCCCTTGATCTGCCTTCCACTGCAGCTCTCCTGACTTCACTTATGGCACTGGGCCTGCCTCAGGACAACTGTCAACTGTCGTTGCTGCTCTGGTCTGCCCCTCCTGACCTCCTTTCTCCCAGCTTGTCGCCTGGGTTTCAGTCCAGTGTCCCCCTCATCTGACCTTGTCTGTGTGTCATCTGGGACTTCTGAGCATCTAACTGTGTGCCGCCTCATTTACTTCTTTATCATCTGGGCCCCAGGGCAGTGCTCTGACCTGTCCCACTGAGGTGGCCTCCATGATTCAGGGGAGAAGTGACCTTAGTACTAGGTAAGCAGTGGAGCGGTTGAGCTTCGAGGCTCCTGCCTCCCAGACCTGGACATGTGCACGAGTTTGTGCTCATGTTTTGTCTGTGTTGGGGTCTGTGCTACTCTTCAGCAATGCTGCCTGGCCCTATGCAGCGTTTGGCTTGCTAACAGTGCCTGGGTGAATAAGGCCAGACAGCATTACCGAAGAGTAACAGATCCCAGCACAGACACCAAGGTAGTATTGTCATGCTCAGTGTCGTGCCTACGCTCTCCTGGCTCTGCCTAGCTTCTGCCTTTCCAGCTTCTGCCAGTGGGTGGTGCCACAGTCATGAGAATGAACTTGAGAGAACACAAACTCCTTGATCTTTTCATTTTGCGTATAGGCCTCATAGTCGGTGGGAGGGCCTAAGCACTAAGCCCTGCAGATCCAAATCGGAAAGTCCAGGGTGGGAAAACATACACCCCTCTAGAACTTTCCGTTTCCTGCCCAGGCTTAGTTGCCTTGCTGAGTGAGATCTGTCTCTGTGTTGTCTGTAAGATCAGAAGCTCACAGTCTCCAGCCTGTTCGTGTGAGAATTACCCGGGAAAGTGTTGAGCAAGGTTCTCGGTCCCATTTCCAAAGAGGTGGGTTCTAGGAGTAAGGCATGCTGTTGACTCCTTTCCTCATCTGCCAGGGGCAAGTGAGTTCTCAGGCACATGGGAGAGCTGTCTGTGTACTGGGGAGATGGGCTCAGCAGGAAAGGAGCACTTGCTGTGCAAACTTGAAGACCAGAGTTTAGATCCCCAGCTTCCACGTTAAAACTGGCCCTGGCCATATATGCCTATAATTCCAGAGCTGGCAGGGGTGCTGAGTTGCAATGCTTAGGCTTGCTGGCTGCCAGTTTACTCAAAAACAGTGGCGGCGCAGGCAGGTGGATCTCTGTGAGTTCAAGGCCAGCCTGTTCTACAGAGTGAGTTCCAGGACAGGCTCCAAAGCTACAGAGAAACCCTGTCTTGGAGAAACAAAACAAAACAAAGCAAGCAAACAGCGAGTTCCAGGTCCAGTGAGAATTCCTGCCTTGAGGCAGAAGATGGAGAACTGTGTGCTGCTACCGGGCTTGGATACCGAACCCTGACTGGGGCAGCAGGGGAATGAAGAAAGAACACACACACAGACGCAGGGTCAGGTGGGGATGTGCACGCTCTGATGGAAGGCACCTACCCACCCCCAGCTCATTAGGTGCAGCATAGGGGAGGGCCTAGATAGTCTCTAGGAGGTCTCTGTGGGGGAGCAAACATCTGGGAGAGGAAGGAGCTAAGCTGCGAGTCCTTGCAGGCACCGATGACTCTCACACTGGACTCTGGAGGGAAGCTTTGCCATCCCTCCTGATCCTCGGCAGTGGCTTTGCCTCTCTTGTAAGGCTGAGGAGTTGGAGCCCTCAACATGGCTGTACCCATGTCAACACAGCATATTCTCTGTGGGCTTTAGTCCTTCAGGGGCTCCTCCGTTCCCTATAGTGGAGACTGATAGAGGACTCCTAATGCCTTCCTCTGGCCTCCCATGTGTGCACACGTTCACACATGTGTAAGCACATGCATAAATCATATGCACACATGGGGGATACAACAAAGGCTGGAACTGTTGCCCGCCTGCTGTGCAGTCACAGGCAGCTGTCCTTCCATCTTGGCTCTTGTCAGGGGCTACTGCGAGGCTTGGCTGAGAACGGACACCAGGGCTGCTTATGTCCTTGTCAGTCCAGTGGCTGCCCAGGTGCTTGGTCAGTGGAGGGTCCCAAAGTGCCCAGTGCGCCGGTGGAAAGTGATGGCTCACAGTGCCACTGCGAGGCACCAGACCATCTTGCCATTGTCTTAGCAGGGATGGAAGATAGGCTGATTGAGTAAGGGCGCCCTGAGGTCCTGTGGCCATGTGGGTCACCACTAGCCTTCTGAAGAGGCCTTTATGATTGTGTATCAGAGCCCTGACTCCTGACGTGCAGATGACGTTGGATGGGCAAGGTTGTCCACTATTAGTGTTGCTTACACCACAGCTGAAGCTGGCACATGTCTAACAAAAGATGGGGTTCCTATTCTGTCTGATCATGAAAGCAACTGTGCAGTGGGAGCCTAACAGGCTGAGGAGGTTCTTCTGATACTGCTATGGTCTCAGTGTGAGCTGGAAGGGCGAGCTCTTCAGGTGATGGGTCTTCAGCTTGCGTGAAGGGCTCAGCGCCCATCGATTTATTTACTTATTCTTTTTGAGACCAGGTCTTGTTTTGTACCCTAAGTAGACCCCCAAATTCACAGTGTAGCCCAGGCTTCTCTTGCAGTCCTCCCCTTCCTGCCAAGTCCTCCTGTTTTACATAGTCCTGGAATTACAGGTGTATGTCAGCAGGCCCTGCTCAATGGCCTTATGTTAAGGGACAATTGTGTTCTCTTGGTTTTTCATTCATGAACCCGGAGAAAGGGCTTTAGCAGATTTGAGTATACCTGTGTCTTTATCTTGGACTTATAGACGGAGAAGTGGAGAGATGAATTGTTCTTGTTTATATCCTACCTAGCTTATTTTCTGTTTCAGCAGCTCTAACAGACTAAGAAAGAGCCTGTAGGACTGTCTGAGCTAGACTAGTACTCGGCCTGTAGGACTGTGAGAGATGGTTTTTTTGGAGTGAAGGGCATCAGTCTGTATGCTTGCATCTACCATCTGGGTTTCACCATAGGGTCAAGGCTGTGTGTCTAGGGCTCCCAGGTGACTCAGGAACAAGGTGACTGGAAGCACACCTGGTGCCAGATGTTCTTTTAATTATTTTTGATCATAAGACTGGGTTATCTGTTTAAAGGTTGGAGGGGTGAGTGTGTGTGCGAGAGAGAGAGAGAGAGAGAGAGAGAGAGAGAGACTATTAGTGTCTAGTACCCCGGGGATGCCACTTCCCTAGATGACCTCTCCTGTGCCCATGCACCCTGTGGGCTGGCCTTTCTGGGATCCACATTTTGCACTTGGATAACATAGTGACAACAGGCAGGTTCTTTTCCTCTGGTGAGTGAGGAGATCAGAATGTGAAGTATTTAGAAGGTGCACAGCCACCTAAGACTAAAGCTGAGGAAGAGACAAGGCCTCTGAGCCCTGTCCTGAGGATGGAGCCCAGAAAGACCCAGATGGTAACTACTTCTCTTAGGAAGGGAGTGATGCCGCCCCTCTCCACTTCTGTGTGATTCTTGCTATTCCGTATGAAGCAGTATGTGTTATTGCAGACAAATAAGAAGAAATGGCCCTGGTAAGGGTATGGCCCGGTTCAGTTAGTGGCAGCTGCTGCTGCTCCACACTTAGGCTGTCAATCAGCCACATTATTTCACAGTGAGGAACAGAACAGGTGGTTCTGAGGGAGCGTTTCTGTGGTAGGGACTTGCTGGCCTGGACTAATGGCCTTCTCTGGTCTCTACAGGAGCGCTGTGTGGCTGCCCTGGCCCGGGTGGAGCGCACTGACTTCCTGTCACCCATGTGCATCGGCGAGGTGGCTCATGTGAGTGCAGAGCTCACCTACACTTCCAAGCATTCTGTGGAAGTCCAGGTCCACGTAATGTCGGAGAACATCCTCACAGGTGAGTCCCGGGTGATTCTCACCAGCCAGCGTGGCTCAGAGTCAGTGCTCTGCTTCACTTTCTGTCGCTGTGATCAAACCTGAGCCAAATCTCACTGGGGGAAGAAAGGCTTTGTTTGAGCTGAGAAACCACAGCCTTCACTTGGGGGAAGCCCAATCAGGAATTTCAGGTAAGAGCCTGGAGGGAGAAACTGAAGCAGAGATGGTGGAGGAACGCAATGCTGTTTACCAGCTCCCTAACTCCGGCTTGCTCACTTACCTTTCTTACACAGCCCACTACAGCCCCTACATCAATTAGCAGTTAAGAAAATGGCTCCCAAACATGGTCACAGGCCAATCTGATCTGGGTAGTTCTTTAGGTGACTCTCGGTTTGTGTCAAGTTGACAGCTGAAGCCGACTGACACATAGCTTGCTCCTACTTGGAGGGTTGGCCATGCCCATGGGCTGGCTACTTCTGCCTGACTTCTTTGGTCCTCATGGACCCTGTGGGCAGATTTTCTCTATCCATTTTTTTGCAGTTTGCAGATGAAGTCCACTTGAGCCCCTCTAGTGAGAACTGGATTCCCAGCTTCTTTCCCCTCCTTCTTGAGACCATCTAGTCCGTGGCCACCATTCCTTGTTCTTCTAGATCATGACTTGTATTGCTGTGCTGAGGTTGCTAGGAAAATCTGCCCCTGCCCATTAGAAACCAGGCTTTTATAGAAGCTGTTGGGTCAACCTTAGCCTTGGTTCATCTGAACCTTTTCTGTAGCTGTGGTAACCATGGAAACCCTTCTCCTTTTCCCTACTGGCACCACAGGGGAGCAGAGCTCCTTCTCATGAAGTACTTATGTTTCTTTTATAAGCTGGCTGTTGACTGGGAAGACAGGCCCTTCATCCTACTCTGTCTGCTTACCACCACCCTGTGGTCCCATGAGCCTTAGAGGCCCAGCTACTTTATTCCTTTTCTCCTTCCCCAGGTTCTCTGCAGTAGTAACCCCATGGAGTGATGGCTGAGGGCTGATTAAGGGGCTCAGGCTGTCTTGGAAGGGCTAAGAACACAGTTGTCCATCTGGAACATTCTAATGACCTCAGCAGGGATGGTTCAGAATGGGCTGGGTCACCTTAGCCACTATGCACTGGAAGACTGTGAGACTGTGCTCTTGCTCCTCAGCCTATGGGCCCTTTGGCATTAGAGTGTTCTTTGGATGCTAGTCTCAGGCTGTGGCACAGGAAGGGGCCGCTGTGCCCCACTAGGGGAAGGCAGGCCCAGGGCAGAGAGGAGTTGCCACGGTCTGTTCTGTGGGTCTTCCTCTGCTGGGCCTAGCTAGGGTGGCTGGTCACCCCTGAGCAGGAGAGAGGCTCTTTGGGACACCCTGGTCTTCATGCATGTTTGTAACCAGCCAGTAGATCTTTTTGCTGTGGCAGCCTTCAGCTTCAGAAGCTGTGGGACCCATCGTACTGGAGTCTTACAACCAGTGGCAGTGGCACACACCTTTGGTCCCAGCACTCGGCAGCCAGAGGCAGTCAGAGCTCTGTGAATTTGAGGTCAAACAGTACATAAAAATGAAAATATAACCTGTCAAAAAAAATACAGCCTAGACTATAGCATAAGTTCTAGGACAGCCAGGCCTACACAGAGAAACCCTGTCGGGGCGGGGTGGGGGTGGGAGATTCCTTAGGGCTAGATAGATGGCTCAGTGGTTAACAGCACTGACTGCTCGTACAGAGGACCTGGGTTTGATTCCCAGCACCCACATGTTAACTCACATCTGCCTGTAACTCCAGTTCTGAGTATCTGTCTGGCAACCTCTTCTTGCCTCCAACGGCACCATATGAATACGTGGTGCACATACATACATGCAGCAAAACCTACACACAAAGTGAACTAAAAAACGAGCATATTTCTGCCTCACCTGAACAACCAAAGCCTCAGTCCTCACAAACCCAGTGACCAGAGGCCACTGCGGTGTGTGTCAGGAGAGCAGCAGGGCACAAAGGTATTCTGCAGCTTTCAGAATTGGGAGGGCGCGCATGTGGTGCACAGACATACGTGTAGACAAAATACACATACACATACAATACATTTTTTAAAGCAATAAAATAATGATTCTTAGAAGGAGAAGCCTGAAGCAGCAATGCTGCCCTTTGCACCCCAAGACCCTTCCTCCTGGAGAGTCCCCCTCTGCCCTGAGGGGTAGGTGCAGGGGGCCTGGCAGAGGGACAAGCCTTGAAGGGCAGAGACAGGGCTGGTGTGGTCTCCTGGGACACGGGACAGGCACTGTTTACTCTTAGTGCTCAGGGGAGGCAGTGCATGGCAGCTTTTCTCAGTAGGGCCTGGCCATTGCCTCAGATCCCCTGGACCACGCACGGATGGGCAGAGTCTGGTCTCAGAGCAGGAAGGACTTAGAGGCTTCTTTCCATGTCTTCGTTGTCTTACCCCAGAGCTCATTATTGTAGACTGACCTCTGGCATGCCAGGGTTCTCTGCCATTTCCCTCCCCACATGTCCACTGGAAGGTGAGCCTGTGATGCCTGCGTACAGCCATCTGACCCAACACCACTCTGAATTCATGCCCTGGCTGACTGGATGAGTGATGGGAACACTGAGTCTAGGGGCGCTTGGTACACGCCCAGGGCTATAGCCCTTGTGAACGCCAAACTTGCTGTTATTAGCATGACCTCACCATGAGAGCAAGGACCCCAGTCATCATGCTCCCTTTCGTGGGGCTGAGCTGCAGTCCAGACTCCTCTGCATGAGCACAAACCTGGCTCACTACTCTTACATCTCCGCCCCTAAGAAGCCGTGCGCTCACCTCTTCTAGAGCAGAGTTAGGCTAACGGGCGTCGTGGCTGCAGGCTGCTCTGGCAAACAGCACAGGGCTGGGAGGCGTTTGTAGTGCAACAGTCCTGACATGGTTCCACTGGAGGGTGGGGATTGCACAATTAGTGTGTTTGCCTCATTTTGCTCAGTGCTGTTCATTTCGATTTAGTGGGCCACTTGGGTTTCCATGGAAACCAGCTCTTCATGCTGCCACTGAGCCCAACAGGAAATCTTTATTCCCAAAAGCAGGTTGTCAGTTTCATTCAGTCAGAGCGTGGGGAAAATATTTTCCTATCATGTCTGCCTATGGTTCCCAGGCATGGGAGCCCACAACCTTGTCCTAGGGGTGACATGTGTCTGGGTGGGGCTGTGAGGCCTGCCGTTATGGAATAGGAGGGCCCTCGTGGGCCTGTCTTTTAATACGCCCCCCCCCACGGCAGTGCTTCACTGGGAGCCTGGGGCTGTTTGGTGTAACCTTAGAGAAACCCAAGGTTCCTAGGGAAGGTACTCTAGAGGTAGCTGGAGGCACTGGCACTCTTCTCCAGGATGGAGAGCCCACCATTGCTGCTCCTGCCTCCCTTGTCTCCTGTCTCTTGCTGTCCCCACACTCCCAGGAGCCTTCTATGTTGTCAAAGCCACTTCTTAAAGGCACATTCCCATGATTTCTGAAGTGTCTAGGACTGGAGAGCCATGGTGTGTGCTTAGGATGCCACCAAGCTGCCCTTTGACCTTAGCCAAAGCTCTTGACCTCTCTGGGCTTCTAGCTTCTTACGATAAGCAGGGCCATGGGCCAGTGGACTGTGGATTCCTTTGATACCCAAAGACCATGAGCTGTGGCTCTCAGTCCAGATGGGCTTTCCTGCTTTGGAAGCTTCATTCTACTCCGTGTCTGGACTCAATGTCCCAAGTGAGTCTGAGTCCATCACCCCTCTTGTGGCAGAAGCTCTGGATTGGACTATGTGGGGGAGAGGATGGGGAGAAGCAACCGGCCTGTTGGCACTGGGCCTGAGAAACTGACCCAGGCCTCTGTGCTTTGGGCAGTAGTTGGCCTTTCCTGTTGCTGCCACCTCAGGACCTACTCGGCTCTGTGGTCTCTCACATGCCCCAAGGTTCGGTTGTGTGCACCCTTTAGGCTGCCCGCCTTCTCTCTCTCTCTCTCTCTCTCTCTCTCTCT
>LOEQ01000401.1:349182-359536 GCA_001685075.1 Bramus lutescens | reverse complement strand
CCAACACTGGGCATGAGTGTCAGGAAGTAGTCAGCTCACAAAAGGGAAGGTTGAATGTCTCCTGCAGTGTTAAATGCTCCTGGCAATGGCGCTTGACTTTTATCTTTTGAGCAAACCTCTCAGCTCCCTCCTTGGCCTACTTTGAAGAAGCATTCTTCAGTTGAAGGGGATGAATAGTTAATCCCCAGAATTCTGCCCAGCTGCTCAGCCAGACCTGGAGCAGGAGTGTGTCTTTAGAAAGGAGGTCTAAAGCTGTCGTTCAGCGTGATTTATGGTCAGAGAGGCTTTGACAGGTAGGGAGGAACCAGAGGACTTAGCCAGAAACGCAGGATGACAGCAGGGAGAGTGATTGGGCAGTGCCCAACACGGAAGGCAGGGACAGTGACTGGGCAGTGCTCAGGATGGAGGGCAGGGAGACTGACTGGGCAGTGCCCAGGATGGAGGGCAGGGACAGTGACTGGGCAGTGCCCAGCACGGAGGGCAGGGACAGTGACTGGGCAGTGCCCAGGATGGAGGGCAGGGACAGTGACTGGGCAGTGCTCAGCACGGAGGGCCTGGTTAAGGGGAGTGTGTACTGCCCCTGGGGACTCAGCATGGAGGCTTCTGAGGGTGGGTGGACAGTAGACTTGGTACATACCTGAGGCTAGCACCCAAGACTCCAAGGATCCCAGGGAGGAAATGAGGCAGTATGGTATTAAAAAGCCTTTATCCCCATCATGCCCGGAATTTGAGAAGTCTCAGCTTGTGTAATAGATTTTATTGATATTTAGTTGTTTTTTTTTTCTACACGGGGTTTCTCTGTGTAGCTGTAGCTGTCCTGGAAGTCGCTCTGGGAACCAGACTGGCCTCTAACTCAGAGATCTGCCTGCCTCTGCCTCCCTAATGCTGGGATTAAAGGTGTGCATTGTAATAGATTATATATTTACACTTCCTGGACCAAACTCCTGTGATTCAGTAGGAGCGCCTTGGGGCTGTTTCAGCCTTGGCTGCCTGGCTGTGCAAAGGCCCCGCCTGCTGATTGGCTGGTTGATAACAAAGCTAGCAGGAGGGTGGTCTGGGATTCTGCAGCTTAAAGTTCAGGACAGAGTTGGGTGCCGAGTGATAGGATGTGGGCAAGAATCATCAGAATGGTGTCATTTTAATAGCAGAAAGGGACACTGCTAAATGACCATCAGTCACATAGACTGTGTTGCAATGACATAATGAAGCAGGGGTTGTTCAGCCCTCATGTCAGGAACAGGACTTTGTATATCCACAGGTATACCGAGCTCTAACTGTGATGTCTATCAGGCTGTCTCTGAGGGGCACACTGAAACTCTCATCTGTCCTGTATTCTTGTTATATAGTGGTCATGGCGTCAGAAGAAAGGGGGCAGTTATGATGACAGAATGCTAGAAGGGAAGGCCTCTGGCCTGGAGCCTGGAGGGAATGGAGGAAGGCTGGGTCCCCCTACATTTGACCCTCTCTCTATCTGGAGGGTATGGAGGAATTCTGGGTCCCCCCACACTTGACCCTCTCTCTGTCTGGCTTCCTTTCCACAGTATTCGCGGCAGGAACTGGAGGAAGAGGGTCGGAAGCGCTATGAAGCCCAGAAGCTAGAACGCATGGAGACCAAGTGGAGGAATGGGGACATCGTCCAGCCTGTCCTGAACCCAGGTGAATTGGGGACTAGGGACGGGATTGGAGTAGGCTGATACCCGGGACAGATGCCATTCCTCAATGTGCTGCACAGGCCACAGAAGCTTACCAGTGTGCTTTCACTACCCTCCGGGCTCTTGGGCATTGAATTCTCTCCTGGAGCCAGCCTTTGTCCATTGTCCTGCCCTTGGCCAAGCAGACCTCTTTCTGTAGCACAGCTGGCAAGCAGAGGTGGCATTGGCTCCTTCTGAGAGTCTGGGTGGGGACTGCCGTGCTGGCTCCTGGTCTCAGGAGAGGGCTGCTTGCTCATGATACCATTTGTTTTTGCTGTCACTCCTGAGTTTTCTCAGGAACTTGTTTTTGAGCAAATGTCTATAGCATTAGCAGAAATGGTCTGGGGTCAGGAGACTACCACAGATTGAAGTACCTTTTCTCCACAGGCTCCGTAGGTAGACATTTGCCTCTGCGTAACTCTGTCGTTCTCACCACGCAAGTGACAAGCTTCAACTCTCATTGTGGGATCTTTCCTTCCTTTCCTCTGTCCCCTACCAGGCTGGTATATGTTTCCATGCAGTGTCTGTCCAAAAACTAAATAGGGGCCTCCCCAGGTTCCTCTGTGACAGTCGGGGCAGGACCTTGGTGAGGGATTATGTGTGGGCCCACTGTTAGAGGGAGGTTTTCCAGGTAATGTCTGTGACTCCCTGCACATCCAGTCGCCAGAGTTTAATAGTCTTGAGAGAATATTTTCTTTCTAGAATGTACTAAGAACTTCTCTATCTTGCTGGAAATGGCCTGCACCCATTCTAATACTCAGGATTCTGTTTTGGGTTCCTTGTTGTCCCTGAGCAGAGGACTTCCTGGCCTCCATTGACTCAGGCCCCTGGGTGGGTGGAAGTTTGTCTCTACTTGGCTCTCTCAGTCCATGTGGCCTGAGCACACTCTGTGGGACTCTGTGGAACTGCCAGTTATGCAATGGCACTGCTGTGCGCAGGTGTCTCACCCCGTGTCTGCCTGAGCGGCCAGCAGTTTGCCTTTCATCCTTTCTCCTTTCTCAGCTTACCACACCCGAAACACCCATCGTCCGAGTGTCCTGGGCAGGGTATAAAACCTTCACTCTTGGTTGGGCTCTTCTACCCTACATCTGCTTTTAAACAAAGAGAACGGAAGGAGGGAGAGAGAATGAGAATTGAACTGGAACCCCAGTGTTTGGGGGGCTGAGGCAGGATTGCAGCGAGTTCAGCTCTAGCCTGGACTACATAAAGAGACTCCATCTCAAAAAACCCCAAAGAGCCCAGTTTTTGGGTGTTAGACCTTATCTGACCATCTTGGAATCTGAAATTACTCTGCTGTCAATCAGAGTAGCTTCCTCTACTCCGGAGACTGTCGTCCCCACCTTTCTCCTGCTTGTGAATCTGATACTTAGCTGTCATCACAGTCCATTGCTTGATGACAGTGATTGAAGTTGGCAGTATGAACTCGGGGCTTTCTGGGGATCTGTACATGTTTTGCTTTTCTGTCTCTTGTAAAAATACATTTCCCTCAGCTGATTGGATCTGAGAAGTGGAATAGGAGTCACGTGTCTGCTCTTTACTCTTTTCTTATCTTTTTCTTGGGTATCGAGGCTTGAATCCAGAGCCTTGTACAGGCTAGGCAATTGTTCGCCCTTTTCATGGTCTCTGTGATAACTGTTTCTGACTTCCGTTTCCTGGCAGAACCACCCTTGTTCTCTTGGGGCCACTGTACCTGTCCTCCTGCCTGTGTGATGGGCTCTTCTGAGTGAGTGGGCTAGTGCGGTGCTGTGTCCACAGGAGCAGTATGGACGAGGTTTGTGTCTTTCCCAGATGGGGCTGTTGTGTTATCTTTCCTAGGGAGACAGGAACACATGTTCCAAATTTGGAGCCCCAAAGGCAGAAGAAGGAAGTCATTTCACCCCAGGCTCTCTTGGTGTGCCGGCTAGTTAAGAGTGTAGGTAATGGATTGGTGACTCACAGGTGTTATGGGTACCCCCTCTCCCAGCAGCGGCTGTGTGCCCTGGCAGGAAGGCGACACACACTGCCTCTTGGAAATCCTGTGAATCTGAAGTCCCCCTCTCTTCACTAGGGAGTTTTGTGGGCAAGGGTCTCAGTCGTAGCTGCTTTACTTCAGGATGGCAGTGCCACCTCATTCTTGGAGGGCAGAGCTCCACAATGTGGCAATTCATGCTTCCCCTCCCCCACGGCATCACCTTTTGGCCTCCCCCCACCTACTTATGCAACTAGAACCTGAGCTCAATGTTGCCTAGCAACCCCCCCTTTCAGGTAGATGTCCTTGGGGAGTCTGATAATTCTTTCGAAGCCCCCTTTCTGTGCCACTTTCTCTGTCTGACAAGAGAAAAGTTGCTTTTGAGCTCCCAGGTTTGTGACCATCAGCTGCCCAGCTTTAACACCGCGGGAACTCAGACCACAAGACCATTTCCAGGTTGGCTGGGTGTCTAAAATGGGTGGGGCTTGCATATAACCTCACACACTGTATCAAACACATGGACCCTATACATGCAGGCCTCCTGTATATGCTAATTTTTCTTGTAATTATGAATAAATACCTAACATAATGTAAATGCTATTAAATAATAGTAATTAATCTGTTTTATTTAAGAAATAATGACCAAAAGCCCCTCTCTATATGTCCATACAGAAATACTCCCCTCCTCCCAATTCTTTTCAGACAGGGTCTCTCTGTGTAGCTCTGGCAGCCCTTGGCCTGCATGGTCCTGCATCTGACGCCCTGGGAAGATGGTGCTGTGCTTGCCCAAGTGCTTGATTATGGTTGATGAGGGAGCAGAAGCCTGGGAACTGCAAAATGACAGACACCTGAGCCCAGCTGAACCACACAGTAGTAAATCCTCTAGTGTCTCAGGCCAAAGCCGTGGGGATAGCTCTTAATTGGATTCTGTTTTGTTTTCTTGGGGTATTCCAAGATGCTGCTACTAACTGGAAACTTCTTCCATGTCTGTTACTGACATGGGCATCATTCACAGTGGGTACAGGGAAGTAGAGTCACCACCCACCTGCCTCTGAGTGTGAGACTTGACCCGTCAGAGCTTCTTCAGGCACCGCTTCCCAGGACAGTGACTCTACCCAGAGATCTCCCCAGGGTGCGTTACATTCTTCCTCACCCCACTGCACTCTTCCTCCATGGACACATGTGGATGAGGAAGTCACACTATCTCAGGATTCTTGATTCAAGTTCCCTTCAGCCCCGGGTCTGGAGGCAGGACATCTATCTATCTGACCTTTGATGCCGCAAGTCCCTGAACTCAGATCACCCTGGGTTCTGCTTACAAACTGGCTGCTGCTTTCTGGAGCTTCTTTCTTTCCTGGTTGCCTGCCCAAGACCAACGGAGGCACAGGTCTCTATGACGTGTTTCTGTTCAGCCGTTTACTTCAGCACCATAACTCAGTGGGCGTGCAATTTAGATTTGTACCCCACCTTTATGCGAACAAGATGGTAGTAACCTCTTGGGCTCTGCAAACAAGGCTCTCTGAGCAGCGCCTCACTGGTGCCTGTATCCAAGGCACTCCCCTTTCTGTGGGTGTGTCTGCTTGTAGCCGACCTCTTTCTGTGGGTGTGTCTGCTTGTAGCCGACCCCTTTCTGTGGGTGTGTCTGCTTGTAGCCGACCCCTTTCTGTGGGTGTATCTGCTTGTAGCCGACCCCTTTCCCATGTTCCTTGTGTCACTTAAAATGTAGAACGTGGGGGACATGGGAGAAGCTCTGTTGGTTGCACTGCCCAGAGAAGGAAGTCTCACCCCAGGAGCTGTGAACCAGTAGAAAGAAAATGGACATCACCTGATCTCACAGATCTCTGGGGAGTTAGCTAATGGCCAAATGAAGGAGGACACCAGAGAGCACTGGTGCTTCGGCGCATTGAAAGCTTCTGCATGCAGGTTCTAAGCACTGAGCACTGGCCTCACCAGTGTTCTCAGACTGCGGAAGAGCTGGGTGTCACTTTGTCCTGCAGGTGTAGTTACCTCCCACTGCTGTGTGGACAGTTGGTTTTCAATTTGAGAAAGAAGGGAACAAGGCATTGGCTTAGGTGGTAGACAGCTTGTTTAGCATAGATAAGATTCTAGGTTCTGTTGCACGAATAATAAAACCCAGAGACAGATATTGGGGTTCAACCTGAAGATCAGAAAAGAAAAGCAGCCAACCACTAGAGAGACCTTTTACCTCTACCAAAGTGTCAGACCAAAAGGGTGAGATCCTGTCTCCACGAATCCTCAGACTCCACACTCCAGTGAGTTCCTGTCTCTTCCCTTTTATAGTCCTCTCTCCGCCCAGCCATATCTCCTGTCTCCACCTCCCTAGTGCTGGGGTGAAAGGTGTGTGACTCCCAAACACTGAGATTAAAGGTGTGAACCACCACCTCCTGTTTCTGGATCAGTCCTGTGTAGCCCAGGGTAGCCTTGTACTCACCGAGATCCACCTACCTCTGTCTCCCGTGTCCTGGGATTTAAGGTGTGTGCCACCACTCCCTGGCCTGTATAGCTGACTAGTGTGACTACTTTGCCCTCTGATCGTCAGGCAAACTTTATTTATTAAAACACAAGTAATATATCACTGTAAGGTTCGATCCCCAGTACCATGTAGGACGGACTTGGTGGTTCCCTCCTGTTATACAAGCAGAAGCCCAACCTCATAGATACAGATGGAGTTGGAGATTTAAGATCCTCCTATCAAAAGGAATAAACACACTGGGTGTGGTGGGTCCACATGGTGAGTTCAGCCCAGCCAGAGTATGCAGTGAGACATAAGTGTAAAAATAAAACAATCATTGTGAGAAAGATTTCTGTAAAGGTGTGTGTGTGTGTGTGTGTGTGTGTGTATGTGTGTGTGTGCGCACTCATGTGCCAGTGGGTATTTTGCTGCTGAGAAGTATTGTTCAAGGCCCAATGAGGACAACATCTCTGGGACTTGACATGCGCCTGTTGTTTGACCCTGGTTCAGCAGTTCCTTCAGCAGCCGGGGCAGGAATGGGTGCCTCTCGCTGATCCCATCATGGAAGGAATGAGGGATTCTTCATGACCAAAGAGTTTTGGCAGGATGTGCGTACCTGCTGAGGAGAGGGAGCCTGGAGGAGTGGCATCTGCCCCCAGGGACAGAATTTGTGCCCTGTTCTAAGTGAAGCCTTTTCCAGCCAGTTGGCAGCAGTGCTGAGTGGCAGGAACTCTGCTACAGTCCCGTTCTTGGAAGGTTTGCACTGACAGGCATGCATGGAAGAGGGATACTCAGGGAAGCCAGCCCAGACACCTGTCAAGCCTGAGACTTCCTGGGCCCATGCAGGAAGTAAGAAACACTGTCCTTGCTCTTTGTGTTATTGGAACAGAAAATTGACTGAATGATGGCATCCTGTGGAGGATCAGAGTCAGGCCTGGAACCTTCTAGCCAAGGAATGCAGTTACTGCCATGAGCAGGGTCTAGTGGGCACCATCATACCCAGAGTGCACTGTGACTCGCTGGTAGAGGCTCCTCAGTACTACCGGAGACCTCCATTGTCTTCAGAGAAACCCATCTAAGTGACTGCAGTCACACTTCTGGTGACAGAGAATGCAGGGCAGTAGTAGCCTTGCTACCTTTGGGCTCTGGGGGCCCATCTGTACAATAACTAATCTCTTTCCTGTTCTTTTCTAGAACCGAACACAGTGAGCTACAGCCAGTCCAGCTTGATCCACCTGGTAGGGCCTTCGGACTGCACCCTTCACGGCTTCGTGCATGGAGGTAGGGATAAAATTACTCTGGCCACCGCTCCATCCCCTGCCAGGGCAGCATCCCCCAGGAGGCCCCTCTCCTGCCTGCTCTGAACATCCCCCAGGAGACCGTTGCTCTGCCCACTTCCCCTGCCTGCTCTGAGCATCCCCCAGGAGGCTGTGCTGCTTACTGACCTAGTTTAGACTTTCATGTCTAGTGAAGTATAAATTTAAACTTTCAAGAGGTTGCATAAAAAATTACTGAAATACCGCTGGTGTCTGTTTTTAAAACTGGAAATGAAAGTTGGATGGATGAGGCACCCCAGGAGAGGGCCACATGGAACCCAGGGACCTCAGCTGTGTGGTGTCAGGGCTTGGTCTTGCAGTCTGGGAGAGTACCCGGTAACCCACTGCCAGCTGCTGTTTAGAAATTTTTTCCAGGTGATTTGCCTTTACTGTTTTGAGTTGCAGGAGCTCTTGCCTCTCATGACAGGCCTTAAAGGTCCTGGCCAGGTTCCTCTGACTGTGACACAGAGGTCATGGCTCTTGGCTCATGGAGGACAGTTTTTACTTTTATAATGTACGATTATTTTTTGTGATATAAGACAAACATATGGAACCCATCGATTACACAAATGGATATTGTCATCCTGCGTGAGAGTAAAGTATAAACCGAAAAACTGAGTCTAGGGCTGGCGAGATGGTGGATGGTGTATATGTGGGAGAGGGGGTGCAGAGATGCGTGGATTCCCAGTGTGTCGAGAGTGGAGGGCTGGCGAGATGGTGGATGGCTGGGGGTGGGGGCCAGTGCATGCTCTCCAGGCATAAAGCAGAGATGCGTGGATTCCCAGTGTCAAGAGGCTCAGATGGGAGGCTTACTCAAGGCCAGAAACTGGAGACCAGCCTGGGCAGCAACAAGACCCTGCTTCTGAAACAGCCATAAATGGATCTGATTTAAAGAGAAATGCCAGACCAAAGCAGCGAAGCAGTGCAGAGGATGGCAGGAGCTGGGAGGTGACATGTGGTGTCAAGGTCTGAGCACATCTGGTCCTCAGTCCTCCGGTGTTGGAGGTGCTTTTGTCCATCACTGTCCTTTCTGCCCTCATCTCAGAGCCTGGAACACTGAATTCCTGTTTGTCCTCTGTAGAAGATGCCTGTTTTATTTTTATCCCCTGTTTAGATGGCTTCACCAGGTTTACGTTGATGTTTCTACCAGGGATTCCTCAAGAATGGGGGCAGAGTCTATCTTTACCTGGGAAGTAGCGCCTCACACAGATGCAAAGAGGCATGGCTTACTTTTGAGTTGAAGGATAAACTGGGCCCTGGGCCTGCCAGAATCAGAGTGGCCTCTGATTTGAGAGAGAGAGAGGGGGTTTTAAGCCTTGGTCTTCCTATTTTTAACCAATCCCTCTTTGTGTGGTTCTATTTTCAATTTCATGATTGTTTGCGTCTTTTCACTAATGGCTGTCTGCAGGCCTCTTTTGAGGGGGAAGTAAGTTCTACTTTGTAGCAAGTGCTGCTTCCCAGGCCCGCCACCGGGAGAGCAGCTGCGTCCTTTCCAGTGCCCCACACCCCTGCTCACTGTCTCAACTCCAGGTGGACAGCAGCCCTCCCTTTCCTCTAAGCACAGCCACTGCTGGCGCAGGCTTCTTCGAGACCGGCTCTCCAGCTTCTCAGAGCCCTGTTCTGGGAGTTTGTAAAACCTCACGCTGCAGTGTAGCTTATTCTGTTTACATGTTAGAGTTTTCCATCAAGACTGGCAGCTCCATCTTACTGCTCCTTGGTGAAAGTACACATCTTAAGTGGGTCCTCTTGGCTTTGTCTGCGAGGCATCAGCAAGAATGAAGTGAATGTGTTAAGAATTCTTGGAAAACCTTTGAGAAGCCATGCCTGTTTATGGAGTACGAGCAGTCCTCTGGTCCAGGCCTTTTAAATGTGTGTGTAGGAAGCATTCACAGCAGCCTTATGATGCTGAATACCTGTTTTCTTAGTTCCGTGTGCATGATTTATAAAATATGCCTCCCAATTTTTACAGACCCCAACATTTCCTGTGTGCCTGTCAGTTTGCCAGAAGTGGGTGAATGACAACACCAGCAGCTACCCTCCCATTGCGGTCCCTGTTGGTGTTGTTAACCTGGGCATCTGAAACCGCCGAATCAGTCTTGCCCGAGCCGTAACAGTCACATGAGGGGATGGTGAACCTGGACACAAGGGAATGTTGCCACAGCCCCCGGTTCTGTGCTATGAGACTTTGGAAAGGTGCTGACCAAGTGACCCAGTTGCTGGTTGAGCTTGGCCCTGGTGTGACAGTTTTGTGGAAGGCGCATTAGGATGGGAACCTTTCTCTTAAGAACCGCAGTGGAACCCAGGTATCAGCTTCCCAGCATCTCACCCCATCCAGCACATGGACAGAGCCTCCTCTCGCTGCCTGAGGGATGGTGGTCAGAGTGGCTGTGGCTGGTGGGAGATGGTCATTTTCCTCTCCAATGGGGAGTTCTGAGTTGGGGCACATTCCTAACTTTGGCTTCTGCCTTCTTCTGAACCCCAAATGAAACCTTACGGCTCCTTCTTCTGAACCCAAATGAATTACAGCCCCTTCTTCTGAATCCCAAGTGATACCTTACAGCCCCTTCTGAACCCCAAAATGAGATCTTACTGCCACTTCTGAACCCCAAATGAAACCTTACGGCCCCTTCTTCTAAACCCCAAATGAGACCTTACAGCCCCTTCTCTTCCTGACAGTGCCAGGTATCAGCTTGTGAGGATCCATTTCCTTTCTGGTCGTTCCCCTCCCCCCACTTGCATTATAGCTTACTGGGGTGATTGACAGGCGTTGGGATCAGCGTACAAGTAAGAGAGATTCCAAGGGGTCAGCCAGCAGCTCCATTCAGGGTGGATCCTAGAGGAATGGTCAGTTCTCAACTCCAAGGCCCTAGCTTTTTGCTGGTACTTGCTTGCTTGCTTGCTTGCTTGCTTGCTTGCTTGCTTGCTT
>LOEQ01000401.1:244532-257516 GCA_001685075.1 Bramus lutescens | reverse complement strand
GTGGGGAGAGCCGGGACTGCTCGGGGTGGTGGATCGGATCCTGCTCGGGGCCTGCGGGCTGGATACCGACCGACTTCGAGACCCAGCTTCGGGACCGGACCGCGTCCGGTTCTTTGGGCGAGGGGCGGGCAAGACGGATGTGACCTGCCATCCTGGGCAGCCGGGTGGAAATGGCCCTCCGCGGGGCGACCGGGTTTCAGAGCCGCGGTTGGGCCTGAGAAGGATTCTTGTAGCACCCCTCGAGCAAGCTGCTTGCATTAGGGTGCAGCTATATACAGGCCCTTTCTGTGTTGGGCTACGAAGGCCCGGTTTCGTTCTCTTGACTGAGGATGGCTGTGCGGTGTCTTTATGTCAGGCTCTACCTGGAGGTCGCTCTGCTTGAACAATAATGGCTTTAGATGGTGTATTATCTTTTAGTTGGGGCTCTTAGGTGTATTTCTGGTTGTCTTAGTCTTTCTACTTCGGCTTCAGTACATCGATGTGGTTTTGGGTTAGACTCCTGTTGGGAACTTTTGGGGTCTCTTGCGGGCAGGTCCTCTTACTGAACCATCCTTTCCATATTTAAAAGCAGTCATTTTGGTTGGTAGTGGGAAGACACATTGAATGTAGCAATTTTGTAGTCACTGAAAAGTTGAGTGCCTGTTGTGGACGGTCTCTTGAACGGAAGGGAGATGTGTGCTGTGCGTGACCTGCTAAACTTTTAATAGTAGAAATTCAGGTGAGTTCTTAAAAGTTACAATGTCTGTAGAGAGACGGTTGACGAGTGTTACTTTGTAAAAGTGTTACTTTGTAAAAGTAAACCTCTTGGGTGTAGTTTGGAAGTGCTAAATTCACCGGTTCAGCCAGGGGAAATCGTTGGCCACACCTTGAACCATATTTTCAAATTCCTCAGCTATTCCTAAGAAGGTCCAGGGATTAGGCACTAAGGACCAAGGTGAAGTGAAGTGTTCTAGTCTGAGATAGAGGCTAAGGATTTCACAGTAACGATGAGTGTGTAAGGTGCTTGTATGCTTGTGTTTACAAGTGTGTAAAGGAGTATTTCTTTGGGAAACACTCATAGTTGTAAAGATTGGGGTATCTGGAGAGATTAAAAGGGACAGGAGTGTTAATGATCTCCCCCCCCTTCCCTTAGCATGTAAAACAAGTCCCTTGGCACTCTTGAAGGGAACCGACCCCTCATCTCCTTGGTTTACTGTTTGTAAGGACTTTGATGCCTCTGACATGCTTTGTTTTAATTGTGGGGGGGCACTACCGGAGGCTTCACCTGTGTTTTCTCTGTACCCTTAGAAAAAGCTTGTGGCGAAGGGGGGCAAAAAAAAGAAGCAGGTTTTGAAGTTCACCCTTGATTGCACCCACCCTGTAGAAGATGGGATCATGGACGCTGCTAATTTCGTAAGTGACATTCTGTTGCTCCTCTGGGCTGGGAATACCATTGGGACCTTATTGGAGTAGGTCTCTGTTGGGCTTGTAGGCAGTCCCACTTCTGTCCCTTAACCAGAGGGGGGTGGCAGTTGCTGATTCCCTTGAGTTCAGCAGGCTAAATGAGATAAGAATAGACAGGCCTTGGCTTGTGGGTGACAGAAGATGATCTTACCCAGAATCAGGTAAATTCCATGGGTCCAGCATTGCTGCTGTATTTTGTTGGGTTTAATCTGTATGGGCAGCTTCATCCTGGGCCTCTGGATCCTTAGGCGAAGGGCAGCAGCTCACCACAGCATTGAAGCCTGAGTATGTTTGCTTTAATCTGCTTGCTAGGCTGTCTTTGGGGCTTTTTTTTTTTTAATTTTAAAAAATACACACTCGGTCCTGTCCTGAGGTTCCCCTCTCATTTAAAATTTATGTATCATGTTTGCTGCATGTATGTCTGCACCGTGTGTGTGCAGTGCCCTGGGGGACAGAACAGGGCCAAGGCATTGGATTCTCTGGAACCAGAGTTAGAGGCCATTGTGTGTTGGTGCTGGGAACCAGTCATCTCCAGCCCTGTCCTGACTTTTTGCCCGATTCCCAGTATCCCTATGTTCCCCTTAATCTAGAATTGTCTCTGCAGCCCGATTTTGGCTCTTGGGACTGGGCCTTTGTGTGCAGATGCCTCCTAAGGTTACATTTGTTTTTTACATCCAGAAGGCTGCTGTCAAGAACAATCATTTCCAAAAAATTGAAAATTAAAACTTACAGCCATTAGTGGTACAAATGGAATTAACCTTGTGGGGACGTCTGCCCATCTCTCTTAGATGGGCCTCAGTTGGCCCCTGTGTTTATCCAGTGACTTCTCCATGGCTTTGGTCCTTTGCATGTTGGTGGGTTCTTTTTTCTTTTTGTTTTTTTGAGACGGGGTTTCTCTGTGTAACAGCCCTAGCTGTCCTGGAACTCACTGTAGACCAGACTGGCCTCAAACTCCCAGAAACTTACCTGTTTCTGCTGCTTGGGTGCTGGGATTAAAAGTATGGGCCTGACTTGGCAGTTTCTTTTTTTTTTTTTCTCCTTCCTTTAAAAAAGATATTCATTTTTTTTTTGATTTTTGGTTTTGGAAACAGTTTCTCTGTAGCTTTGGAGCCTGTTCTGAAATTTGCTCTGTAGACCAAGCTGGCCTCAAAAATCACAAAGATCCACCTGCCTCTGCCTCCTGGGTGCTGGGGATTAAAGGTGTGCACCACCACCGCCTGGCTGATTTATTTTTTCTTCATTAAAAAACAATTATTTATTGGTTGATTGATTGATTGCTATGCGTGGTGGCACTTGCCTTTACCCCAGTTTTTGGGAGGTGGGGGCAGGTAGATCTCTGTGACTTCGAGGCCAGCCTGGTCTATATACTGAGTTGCAGGACAATCAAAGCTACGTAGAGACCCTGTCTACAAAAAACAATAAAAAAAATTTTTTTAATGTGTGAGTGTTTTGCCTATATATATGTCTGTGTACCACGTGTATGCCCTATGCCCTTGGAAGTCAGAGGGGGTCAGATCCCCTGGAATTGAAGTTAGGGATGGTTATATACTGCCTCGTGGGTGCTGGGAAACGAACTCAGGTCCTCTGAAGAGTGGAAGTCTCTGCAGTCCTTGGTGACTTCTGTTTGGCATTTCTATGTTGTCCCTGCCTGATGTCACCACTGTGGCCTCCTTCAGCACACCATTCCCTTCCAACTCATCTCTGCTAAGGACTTCCTTTAGAAGATGTGTTTTCTGGTCCTGCCCACCGCAGCAGCTAACAGTTCTGTGTTGCAGTTTTAAAAACTTGTCTGAGAATTTAACTCAGGACCTCAGACGTGCTAAGTGGGCATTCTTAGCTGTCATTGAGCCACATCTCACATCTTCAGTCCCTAAAAATTGTAGTGTCGAGCTGAAAGGGACTTCATCTCATTGCAGTGGCAACAGAACAAAACAAAAAAGTCCCTTTTGGACGGAGGTCCCTGAAGCCTGAGGTGAATGGCTTGCCCTGGTCACATGGTGCTTTGCAGATTATGTCTGGGCTCACGGGTCCCTGTCGCTTCTGCTGTACCATGCAGGTGACTCCAGGCAGGTCTGTAACTGTTTGTGTCGGTGTTTGTCTCTCTGTGTACTAGGTGGAGACTCCCTCTCTAGTGCTAAGAGCTGTGCTTTGTGCTCCTTAGGCTCAGAGGTTGCTTGCAGCTTTGCATGTTCCTATAAAAGTTTGGCTCTTGTGTTGAGATAGTTAGGATCTCACTCTTGACCCTTTGTTCACGAGTGTGCTGCCCTTCAAGCTCTCCGTGTGGGGCACATGTCCTCATTGCATGGAAACAGTCAAGGATTTTGTGCCAGTATTATCTTCAAATTGCATGAGTTTATGTCGACCAGTGCCATCTTCACGGACTTGTAAGCTTCATGGCCTAAGTCTGGTCCTTAGAACCCGCTTAGGGAACTGGCCCCACACAGTCGCCATGGCACACGCACCCACTCACATCCCTAGAAAGACTGAAGATTTTAAAGGAGCCTGTAGTTTAGTGCTGGGAGAAAGTCTTGAGTAGTCTGCACTGGAGACGGGGAGCCCACTGCACTCACTGGTGCCTTCTGCAGGAGCAGTTCCTCCAGGAGAGAATCAAGGTGAATGGCAAAGCTGGGAATCTCGGTGGAGGGGTTGTGACCATCGAACGGAGCAAGAGCAAGATCACTGTCACTTCCGAGGTGCCTTTCTCCAAAAGGTAAAGGGCAGTGAGTGGGTGTGTGAGCATTGCCACTGAGAAATAGAATAATTTATGTATTTAGGTTTTAGCTTTTCGAGATAGGGTTTCTGTGTAGCACTGCCTGGCCTCGAACTCTGCCTTCTGGTGAAGTTTTTTAATGCTGGAGAAGTTTTTTAAGATTTATATTTAGTTATGTGTTTGTATATGCAGGTGCCCTGGAGCTGGAGTTACAGGTGGTCGAGAGTTGCCTGGTGTGGGTGCTGGGTTCTGAACATGTCCTCTGAAAGGGTACTATGTGCTCTTAACTGCTGGGCCTTCTCCAGGCCCATTAAGTATATTTCTTTAGCTTGTCATTGCTATACTTGTTCATAGGCTACAGTGTTTCAAACTTCAAAAGGGATTCAGACTTTGCCTATGTTTTGTTAGTTTTTTTTTTCCCAGTTGGTTGTTTGAGGCAGGGTCTCTATAATAGAGCCTTGGCCAGCCTCTGCCTTCCCAGTGCTGGGATTAAAGGCGTGTGCCACCACACCTAATTATCTTAAATTGTTGCTTCCTTTGTTGTTAGATCGTGGTGGTGACAATCCCCCCACCCCACCCCAGTGTAGCTCAGACTGGGCTCTAACTCAGTATGTAGCTGAGATTGGCCTTGATGCCTGATCTTCTTGTCCCATCTCCTGAGAGCTGGGCTTACAGGTGCTTGCTGCCGCACTTAGGTGAGAGATTCATTTTTAATTCTGATTTTCTTGTAAGCTGTCCTTTGGCATTGGGTGAGATCTGATGCCGTTGTGGAGTCTTTCCTTGCAGGGTGTGACACTGATTCTTTGTGAGGCTGTGGGTGACAATGGTGATGTGCTGCTTTAGCAGAGTTGTATGTAGTTGGGCCTTCCTCCAGCCGGGATCTGGAGAACGGAGTGCTGGTTAAGACCTTGTCAGCAAATTGAGTGAGGCAGGCGATGCACAGCAGGCAGCCCGTGGGGTGGAGGCTTCTTATCCACGTGGTAGGATATTCCCCACACCCCATGAACTCTCCTGTAGCTCAGGCCTGCCTTACCCTGGAACCACCCCTGCTCTAGTCTCTCAGATACGCATTCTGCCCCACAGCCTGTTTTAGGGAGACTGAGAGTTGAGCTCAAGGACTTTGTACACAATAGGCATTGAGTTGCATCTTGGTGCCACTGTCCCATGGTCCCTTTTTTGTTTCATTTTGAGTTTGAGACAAGAGTCTTATTAAGATGCCTAGGCCCTATAGCTCGGGCAGGTTTTGAACTTGGGATTTTCCTGTTGCCGTTTCCAAATGCCTTGCCTGCTGACTTTGCTTTTCTCGATGACAAGTGTTATTTTTCTGAAACACCCAAGGGTGTTCCGAGTCTAGGATGTCTTTTCTTCCTGTCTCTGACACTACTTTACTGTGAGTTTTGAAACCCTGAAGTTTTGAGTCTGAGAAAACAATGACATAGGCTACCACTGGGTTTATGTAGCCCAGGCTGATCCAAAACTGGCGATCCCCTAAGTACTGAGGTTTTTTTTTTTAATGTGGCAACTTTATTGTTTATAGAAATGATGACAGCTTTGAATAAACAATGGTTTCAGTTTCTAACATTATAAATATTTGTTAAATTTATTGATTTGAAACTTTATTATTTTTCAAGTAAGTATTGCTTCTGTGTCAAACATTACCATGACAGGAAAGTTCAAAACCTACAGAACTTTCTTTATTATACTGGCGCAAAGGTAAATCAACTAGACATATAGACAACGAGTTAAAAAAGTATTTAAGTGTTTACCCTTTCCCTGGGGTGCTGTCCAAAGAAATCGGGATGAACTGCGAAGTAGAAAGGCCTTAAGGCATTGACGGCTCCTGCTCCTGACAGATCCCGAGCGGAGGGAAGCCAATGAAGGAGGATCTTCTTCAGAACCTCCTCAAAGGCTTCAGGTGGCAAAACATTTCTGAATACGCACGCCAACCTCCAAGCATCCATTAATTGCCTATATACAGGCCTTGGTGCTGTGGATCCAGGGTCACATTAAACCCACTGAATGTAAGTCATCCAGCTGAGCGTCATTCGCCAGTGCCAACCCTAAGAACCCGCTATTTGTGGGCTTCAGGAGACACAGCCTGCACTCTGGCACCGACTGGGTCTGAGGGAGAAAGATCGAGTTTTTTTGTTTTGTTTTGTTTTTTTTAATTCTTTTCTCCTTCTGGTTTTTCAAGACAGGTTTTCTCTGTGTAACAGCCCTAGCTGTCCTGGAACTCGCTTTGTAGACCAGGCTGGCCTCCAGCGCACTGAGATCCACCTGTCTTTGCTTACAAATGTTGGGATTAAAGGCGTGTGCCACCATGGCCCGGCTTAACAGCAAGTTAATTCAGGCCGAGGCAACAGATAAAGGAAACATAGTATGGCTGAGAGGTAGCTCAGGTGTGGGGAATGTGTAGCGCCGTGAGTCTGACCCCAGCAGAGCAGGGAAGAAACCTGAAAAAACTTGAGGCAAGGCATCATAAGCTTGTAGTCTCAGGCTGAGCTTGGTGGATCTTTTGAGCCCAGTTTTTGAGGCCACCTTAGGTAACAGGGACCCATCTCATAACAAGAGTCTCAGCTCTGGAATACACACTGTGCCCAAGTGTTGGATAATGGCCATCCCACTGAAGAAGTTAGCAAATAGCCCTGACAACCCGTCTGCCTCCTCAGGGAGGTTTGCAGAAGGATGTGGGAAGTGCTTGGAGCTGGTTGGAAGGTTAGTTACTCTCAGCAAAGTTGTTAAAACACGTGTAATTGTCAACACTGCCTTCTTTTCTAGTGGTCACTGCGGGCCACTTTGTAGGTGTTGGCTGCTTAGGGGACCGGCTGGTGTGTGCCGATGGCGTTCTCACTGTTACTGCCTCTTGAGGATGCGTGGTAGATAGGATACATGGTAGACGGTCTTGGGAGAGCATTGCCTCGGGTGTACTTGCCTTGGACTGTCCTTGTTTGGGAGGGCTGAAAAGACATCTTAAAATTGTTTTCATTGTGTTTTATGAAGTTAAAATGTTTCAGAATGCAAGACCACAGTCTACTGTAGTTCTTAAATGTTCTTTTTCTGCAGGTATTTGAAATATCTCACCAAAAAATATTTGAAGAAGAACAATCTCCGAGACTGGTTGCGTGTTGTCGCCAACAGCAAAGAGAGCTATGAGCTGCGTTACTTCCAGATTAACCAGGATGAAGAGGAGGAGGAGGATGAGGATTAAGACACATTGGTCTGGAATGTTTTGTATTAATTCATAAATAAAATTTAGGAACAAAACCTATGGTTTATCATTGTATCTCTACAGTGTGGGTTGGACAGGAAATTGGAGGTGACAGGCCTGGGCTATAGCTGGTTGCTGCTTGTTTGTATATAGACACATTCTCCAGTATTAATGCCCGAGTGGAGCGGGGGCCAACCTGCACACGGCAGCCAACTGAGGCTTAAAAGGCCTGGCGCCTGTCTCAGCGGTGTGAGACTACAGTGTGGTGCTCCTCGTTAAAAGCAAGCAGGTGATGTCTGTGGAGCTTTCCTGGGAAAAATGACAGCCCATAAAACAGCTTCCCAAGCTGTTGACTGTTGCGAGCACTAACCTTTTTCCTTCCTGTAGAAGTAAGAGGTGGTCTCTAGTGTTGCTGCTGCATATTCTGCCTTTTATAGAAGGATTTGTAAATATACTGGGCATCCATGCCTTTAGGGTGCTCTCGCCATAGGATAGGTGTGAGTCAGAGGTCAGCAAGGGCTAGTAGTGAGGCTTAAAACACACATAAAGCCTCAGCTTGTCTAAGTCTGTAACAAGCTGGTTTTCTAGCTTCCAGATGTTCCCTGTAGGGGGAGCCCTTCCATGCCTAGGGCTCAGCAGGCTTGCAGGGAGGGAACATAAGTGATGAAGGTGTTTGTAAAGATGAAGTTGCCCAGGAACTTCAGCTGTCACTGAAGGTCACAACTGGATTTAGTGATAAAAGTCTTAGCCTGGGGCTATAGCCCAGTGGTGGAGCTCTTGCCTAACAAGCTCAAGGCCCTAGGTTCAATTTCCATTACTGCAAACTGTCCAAGCAGTGTGCACTGCAGACCCTGAGACAGAGGAGGGCCTTGTCAAGTCACTTTGGTGAAGTTCCTGACACCTTAGGGTAATTCTCTGAAGGCAGAATTGTGTAGGAGCATCTCATCTGCCCTGCTTTCTAGTAACTTGAAATGTCCGAAAGGTCTTGCTTACGGCCTCTGGCCACAGTTGAGGCCTGTGCTCTGTCAGCTGGACATCAGATGTCAGTCCTCCACCTCCAAGGAAACATGTTTCTGGGGTTGAGTTTGACAATCTCACTTATAGCAAAGGTTCCAGCATTTTCTATTTCTATGCAAATTTCTTAAAGCAGAACTGTCTTGATTTTCTTCTGCCCTTGTAGGAGGTAGCATTTGCTTTAGGCCTATATGTGCAGCCCCTCATGGTTAGAATTCTTGGATTTGTGACTTGGATTTGCAGATCTTGTTTGTTGTGTTGATGTTCCCATGTGGTTATTTCTAGTTTGGCTGTAAAAAAAAGATTAACCCTGGGTTTATTAGCACATGCCTCTAGAAAATGGTCCCAGATTAACTGTAATAAAATGGAAACTCAGTGCATTTTCTGCCCCCTTCTAAGCTCCTGTATTTGAATGTTCACGTTTTGTATTAAAGTGGCTAATGTGGCTACTGGTACCGTGCAAGGCTTGCTTTCTTTTTTTCTGCTTCACACCTGTTAGCCTTTCCTTCACTGTCTTGTTGCATTGGGCATGGAGAAAAAGTCTCCTTTCTCTCTGCTACCCTCCCCTCTCTACAGCTCAGCCTCCAAGAGGTTGATTGGCGTTGACTGAGAATCGCTTTCCAGACAGATGCCCTTTTCTGCTGGGCACCGTGAAGAGTAAACTTGAATTCTGTTAAACCTACCACAGCATCTATGTCCAGGCCCCCTCCTAGACCCTTCTCCTTTCTGTCTGTCTGGCCTTGTGCCCTACCTGTCCTTATCAGAAATGTTGGCACAGGAACACTGGAGCTTGAAGCCACAAACCATGCTGGCACAGGCTTGCTCCCTGCCGGGTAGGGTTGCACCCAGTGACTCCATTGGGTGTTGGTGCATCCCAGGAAGTATCTACAGGGGAAGCTTCATGTCTAGACTCGGTTTACTTTGAGAAGTCTCCACAGTGCCATAGCCCCTGCCTTTCATGAGTGGAAATGCATTTGTAATGCCCTCCCCTCAGCAGCCAGTCCAATGTCCAGGTCCCTGCTGGTCCCTTGCTGAGTGCTGAGATCCAGCTCTGACCAAATGCCTGGGGCGTGGAGCCTCTCAGGGTGGGGCACAGCTTATTGGAAGGTGAGGACCCTAGTGTGGGGTCCTTTAAACCCTTTTAAAGTCGGGAAATTTTTGGAGTGCCTGGAGGTCAGTGTGTACACCTGGGGATGATGTGGTCCCTTGGACTGGCAAGAGCTGAAGCCAGCAGGGACATGAGGTTGTTGCTCTATTCTAAGAGGCAACCAAAGTGGGGAATAGTGTCACAAGAGGGTGATCAGTGCTCATGGACATGGCTGGTTGATGATAGAATCTCATTATAGGAAACCTCGTTGACTGATTTATCCAGGTTTGTGGGTTAACCTGCAGGTTGCTTGCTTGGGGAGGGACTGGTTGTAGGGTATCTGCTATCTACACAAGGCTTCAGCTAACCGGATGAGGGAGATGTTTGCCACAGAAGCATGAGCACCCACAAAACGTGGGTGCAGTGGTTTGCTCCCGTAATCCCAGTGCCGGGAAGTCAGAGGATCCTTGGGACTTAACTGGCGAGCCAGTGTAGCTGGTTAGCAAGTTCCAGATTCAGTGTATGACCCTGTCTGGAAAGATGAAGTGGGGAGCTGGAAAGAGTGCTCAGTGGTTGGGAGCACTTGCCGCTCTTACAAAGGACCTGGGTTCACTTTCCAGTATCCATGTGGCAGCTCACTACTATTTGTACCTCTAGTCTGGCCTCTGGGCACTGCATGCATGGAGGCAAAACCCACATAAAATAAATCTTAAAAAATGGGGCGGACTAGCAAGATGGCTCAGCAGATAAAGGTTTGCCATCAAACCTGGGGAACTGAGTTTGACCCCGAAACCCATGTGGTGGAAAGGACTAAGTTGTCCGCTGCCTCCACATGAGTACCATGGCATTCTTGTGTCCCCTCCCCCAAGTTAAAAAATGTAAAAAAAAAAATAAGGTAGAGAGCAATGCAATTGATTGAGGAATACCATATTGACTCGGGCTTCCCCACACATCCGTCTATAAACCTGCACCCAAAGATGAAGCACACTTCTTAAATGATGCCAAAAGAATAGCCGTCCAGCCGTATTCCAGTCTAGTGAGCCCTAGCCATACCCCGGGAAGTGCCCATCAAATGCTCCAGGCTGACTGCCATACCTACTTAAGGGCCCTGGCTCCAGGCTTCTCTTTCTGAGAAGGTCTAGCTTTTCCCACCATCTCCAGTAGTCTGTAAGAGGTCTAGGAGACAAACATGTCCAATCTGAGCTAGGTCTTGGTCTACAGAGGGACATTGACCTTCCACTCCCAGGACAACTGGCCATCCTGAGTGAAGTTCCCCTGCTGAGAGAAGGTGCCCAACAGTTCTGATCTCTGTAGGTGCACACTGTCCTCAGAGTCCAGAATCAGGAAGTGGCCATTGGTGTGGAGACGTTGAAGTTGCTGTCTCTAGACAGTTCCTGGGGGTGTGTTCACACAGCCCAGGACTGGAGTAGTACTGGGCATGCAGGAGAGGACCAGCTATTTCGATTTTTCTTCAAAGACAAAATTTCACACGTTTCAAATTTCAGGATGTTTCATAGCTACCATATTAAAAATATTTTGATTTGTGAATTGTCATTGAATGTTATTACAGATCCCGTGTGAACAAACAGGAGACTTGTGTCCTGACTCTAACCTTAATGGTCGGCTGTTCTCACAACTGCAGGTTATGGAATGCTCACCTGTTAGAGATTGCTTTTTAACATCAGGCATCTTGGGTCCATAGTCATGAAAATGTACGTTTAATAGTTTAATAAGGGATATCCTTTAAAAATTACTGCAGATTTACAGTTAAAACACACACACACTCGTGCATGTGTGCACACACACGGCGTGATTTTTCACTACCATTCCAGTTTGGGTCTTTAGTCATTAGCTAATGCCACCCCAGTGCAGTAACTGGGAAGCATCCTGAGTGCACAACTCACATCTTGACTCTAATCTGCTTCAAAGTAAGCAGCTGGGGCTGTTCTTGAAAGTCTTGACTTTCCCAGCTTTGCCTTGGGAATTCAGAGCGAAGGTTAATGTGTGTGTGTGTGTGTGTGTGTGCGCGCGCGCATGCCTGTACACACACATGTGGGGATAGGGGAGACTTTCTGGTGGTGTGAAATGTGTCACAAGTTTCTCTGAGGTGGGACAGGGGACCTTTGAAAAGGTTTAATGTCTACCAGCAGAGAGGTCTTAGGGGGATGGTAATGGAGGGTGGGCTTATTTGGTGGAGCTTGGGATTTTGCGTTTGTTTTTCCTGGATCCTTAGCAGACAGGGAAACCAGTGGCCTGGAGAGCAAGCCCTCCCAGGGAGGGTCCAGGCTCAAGCCTCAGCAATCTGGGGCTCCCCTTGGCAGGACAGCCTAGATCCAGGGAACCATTTGGATCTTCGCCACCTTCTTCCTGCTGGGTGGTCCTTTCTTCTTGTGCAGGTGGCCTCCACTGTTCACTGAGTGCTGTAAAAGTGACCTGTGAGATGAGGTGTCTGAGGGCCTTCCTGGGAGGCCGGACAGACATGCCTCTGCTCACCAACAAACAAAGACGAGGTTTTCCATGGCGTGTGCTCACTGTTTGTGTAGAGAAGAAACCTTTAGCAACTGGTAAGGGCTCTTTCCACCTCTCTCCCCATCAGCTGTCTTGGGCCAGCCCAGGGCATGCAGCCACCTCCTCAAGAGGTCTTGTGCTGGGGCACTCAGCTAAACTGGCATGATTCTTATGGTTCTCCGAAGGAGCTAAGAGAGGGGAATCTTCCTGGTGACAGGTCTGAACACTGGAAGCTGAGGGTCTATATGGAGTGCTCAGCCCAGGCTGGAGGATTTGTGTTAGAGCCCGCGCCCTTCCTGCTCTTACCCTCTCAGGTCAGGCAGGTCTTGCCCTCGCCGCAGCGGTGAGGTCCACTCCTTCAGTGGGTGGCCAGGGCATGGCATGAAGATGACCCTTCCTTTCCTGGACTTTGTGGGACTGGAGAGCTGGTGACCTGCTTCCTGCTGGACCCCGCAACTTCTGTGTTCTTAAAGTTGCCCTGTAAGACTTGGCTGCACCAGGCTGAAAACACTCACTTAAAATTCCAGTCTTGCTCCCTGGGGGCTTAGGCATCCAGCTTGTCATTTAACAAGCGGGGCTGGCAGCCATCAACCCTTCCGCCTGGCGACAGGTGTCCTGAGTGGGTGTCCGGGGCACAGACCATACCGAGCCCCAGGGACCTGGGTGTGTTTGAGCTGGACACAGCCCAAAAGAGTGTTTCAGAAAGGGCACGTGGGCGGTGGGGAAGCTACGGATTTTTCTGGATCAATCGCACCTGCTGTCACCAGAGTGACCCTTCCCTAAGTGCGGAACACATTTTCTTCTGCTTCCTTTTTGAAAAGGGTAGCCTGAAACCGAGGGTGGAGTGAGTCCGGAGTGTAAAAGGCTAGCGGGGCAGCTCGTGGTTTACCACCCTGCCTCTTGGGGCCAGGTGCCTTCGCGGGCAGGGTGGCGACCGCTGACCCTGCCTGGGGCGCGCACTGGTAGCACTGCCTCGCCTCCTCCTGCACCTGGGCCACCGAGCCCCCACAGTCA
>LOEQ01000401.1:220352-235640 GCA_001685075.1 Bramus lutescens | reverse complement strand
CCTGGGTGGTCATCTCTCTGTCCTTTGCCCCTGGGTGGCCATCTCTCTGTCTTTAACCCCCTGGGTGGCCATCTCTCTGTCCTATGACCCCTGGGTGGTCATCTCTCTGTCTTTTGCCCCTAGGTGGCCATCTCTCTGTCCTATGACCCCTGGGTGGCCATCTCTTTGCTCTGGGTGGTTTGATTCTTGCTGCCATGTCCTTGAGATGACCCTTGACACATCACCTCTGAGGTCATGTCTGGTGAATAGGAACACTGGCTCAACCTAGGTTGCCCCAGTAGGTAGGAGTCAGGCTCCAACTTATCAGGTCTCCCCAGTACAGAAGTCCCTTCTAGGTTGACGGTGAGCTGAGGCAGACTTACCTTTCTCCTTTTGGGGTAACATGGAGCCAATAGCCACCTTTTTAATGACCCCAGCCCCTAAGCCCACCCTGCTCCCTCTTGGCCTTTAATTAGTTGAATGTGGTGTGAAGGAACGCCTGAGGGCGTGCGTCCGTGCACACGTAGAGGCCAAAGGAAGACATCGAAGCCTTCTCTATCACGCTCTGCCTCATTACCCTCAGACAGGACTTCTTATGGACCACGGGTTCCCTGTTTGACTAGGCTGTGTGGCTAGCAGGCTCTTGCCAATGCTGGGGTCACAGGACATTCAGCCATGTCAGTGAGGGAATTTGGGATTCATGAGCATTTTCTGGAAAACCCATATGTGGAATGGGCTTGGCATCCTGCTAGTCCCTCTGCATCTGGGTTAGTCGTGTGTATTGATTCCCTGCACAGAATTGGGCAGGGGGGACAGTGTAGTCTTGAATCCCTCATCAAAAGGGATCCTATCAAGTCTTTGGCTACTGGAACCCGGGTCCCTTATTGTTTTGCATTTGTTAGTCACATCACAGCTATACTTGAACCTCTGGAGGTAAAGATAGGCCTTCCTCACCTTGGCCTCTCTATTGGGCCCCAGCCTTCCCTAGGCTAACTAGCAATGGTTTTGACGTCCCATGAGGTCACTTCTCTCCCAGAGCAGTAAGGACACCTGATTAGACGCTCGCTTTTGCTTACAGGGTTCAGGACTAGGTGATTATTGTCCCTTCTTACAGAGGAGGGAGGGAGGGAAAGGCTAGAGAGTGGCAATGACCTGTGCTGTCCACCAGGGTGGACATGACAGTTGTCACTTGTCCTAGGACTGTGGCCGCATGGCTGTGATCTGGAGTTGTTGGATCTGGGTGGTATGGGGGTTCCGTGGCCTGCCTCTGCTTCTGTGTCTCTGGTTCTGCCTAAAACTGAAGGTTACCCCTCTCCCTTCCAACACCTGCAGAAGAAGACGACGGTGGCCTTGAAGGCTTCGAGGATTTCTTCCCTGCAGAGCCCGTGAGCCTTCCCAAGAAGAAGCCCAAGAAGCTGAAAGAGAGCAAGTCCAAAGGGAAACGGAAGAAGAAGGAGGTGAGGCATGGGGTGGGGTGGGTTTGGCCTTGTGCACCCCTTGGAAGGAGGTGAGCTGTGGGGTGGGGTGGGCTTGGGCCTTGCGCAGCCCCTTGGACACCTGCGGAGGTGCCGTACAGGAGTCCCCTGAGATGGAAATGGCATGTTGTGCTTCTTGAGAAGGTTGGAGGTTCAGCTGTCCTGTGCCTGAGCTGGAGCACCATGTTGCTCTCTCTCTGGCTGCCTCCCTGCCCCGCACTGTAGTCTCAGCCTGGTCCCTGGCAGCATTGCTGTCCGGCCTCTCTCTGGCTGCTCTGTTGGAGCCTCTTGTCTCCTCAGTGAATCCTACTGAGAGCAGAGGTCAGAGAAACACCAGGAGGCTCCTGTGAGGAATAGGCTGTGTGTAAGGGGTTGTGCTTGTGCGCGGTGACGTTAATGTTCCCGTTCTTTACTTCCTGGTTCTTGGTGGCTGTGTGCAGGGTGCTGGGACTCAAGGCTGAAGAGGTGAGGTGGCTTTGCTTGCTGACGTTGTTTCCCTGTGCCTCGTGCTGACTTGCTTTGTCCCTGAGATCAGCCTTGGGAACTGATGGTGTGGGGAAACTGAGGCAGGCATGTAGCTTAGTGTCTTTCCCATTTGGGACAAGACCGTTCTGTCTTCTCACCTCCTGCATCTCCAGGCCACCCTGCCAGGAGGGTGGAGCATACACCTCTCCTTCTAAATAAGGGAGCAGAGGTGCTCAGAGGGCCACTCAAAGGGGTGACCTCTTGCCTGTCCCTCTGTAAAACAGAGTCACTGCAAGGCTTTGAGCAGGTTTATCTGGGGCTCCAGCATGCAGGCCGGGGGTTGAAGTGAGGAGAGCCCCAAAGAGAGAAAATGGTGGTGAGAGGCGGGTGAGAGCCACTGCCCTCTTGAGCATCAACTCTGACGTCTTTATTTTCCCTGTGTTGGGATCATGTCAGACACTGACCCAGCAAGTGTCTTTATCTGACAGAGGACTCTGGAGAAGGCTGAGAGCATCAGAGGGGCCCTAAGCTCAACCTGCAGCCTGTATGTTTTCTCCTCTGTCTTAGCGTCTTGTCTAGGACTGTGAGGACAGCATTACCTAAGGATTCCCTCAGCAATGTGAGGCAACTCTCTGTGGCGAGCTCCTCAGCGCTCCTTCTAGCCCACCCCAACCTCTCCCGGCTTTGTGTGTTAGTCAGCTCTCTTGTTGAGTGCATGTGTGTTCATGCGCATGTATGCATATACCACACTTGGCTCTTCTGGAGTTCCTGACCCCTCAGCTGACTTCTGTGCCCGTCAATGCTTTCTGTAGTCTGGCCTGTTGTCTGGGATTGACGTGTTTGTCTCCTCCCAGAACACCTCACACCCTGCTGCAGGGCGAGTCTGTCTCCACCAGGAAGGAAGGAAGCAGGTTGTCAAGGGTTCTGGCCCACAGACCTGTATTTTAAGGCTTCTTCCAAGGTGTCACCAGAGCTCTCTGTCCACATTATCCAGAGGAGGAAGTGGAGGCAGGATGTGGGAGTGGGCCCTGTGCTTGGGGACTCCCCATTGAAGGGGGTGCTGGGAACCAGCTCCTTTGACACAGGGGGCCCCAGAATTCTCTTCCAGCAGCCACTGCCTCCTCCTTGCTTGGTCCTGCAGATCTGTCCATGGCTGGGCAGCGGATAGGTTCTGTGAGGCCTAGGCATCGAGGTCCTCAGACTTTCTGCTTGAGGCTGTGAAGTCTCTCTCTGTTGTCACTGTTTTCAGCCTCAGGTCCTGGCGTCATGGCAGAGGACAGGGGCCTCCACTACCTGCTTGCAAGTGTTGAGCTGGGACCATTCACTTTTAGATACAATGCCCCTCTGGCCGGGGTTCCTGGGGTGGGGGGAGCTTTTGTTCTAATCAGGACTGGCTTTTTCTCGCTCCTTCCTGGGCACAGGGTTGACATGGCTCTGGCTATAAGAAGGATGCCAGAGGTGGAAAAGGCAGGGGGCTGTAGGGCTGGGGGTCTCTGTCCTGCCTTCCTCTGGTTCTGCGTCAGGCTCTTCCTCTGGCCTGTGATTCTTTCCTCTGCCTTATTAATCTCACCCCTCCATCTCATCTCCCCTCCTTATCTCATTTCCCTCCCGTTCTCTCTTCCATTCCCTCCTTCGCTCTGGCCGCCTCTCCTTGCGATGCAATACGTCTTCTTTAAAAGGGTGCACACTGGGGTAGACAAGACTCCCAGATGCAGGCACCAGAGGTGACCCTTGGGCTAGGGGTGCGCCCTCCCCCTTCACCTCCCCGCCCCCAGCTTAGCGCTCTCCAGCTGCAGGACCTGGGGGTGGGGATGGCGGTCTACAGTGTGCTATTTACAAAGAGGAGGCTGTGGCTGCTCACCCGCCCACCCCGCAACCCTAGATCGCGGTGTGGGAATCTCTTTCCTCCCCGACCCCAACGCTACATCCCCCACCAGGTGACTCCCGAGGCGCAGAGGGGGCCTGAGCAGGTGGGCTCTAAGCAGTGGCTTGGGCGGGTGGCGGGGCACAGGCAAGCAGCAAGCTGTGGATCCCGATTTACATAAAATAACCGGGCTGCAGCCGGAACCTGAGCATATGTAGATGAAGCTCTCCGTCAGACCGGAGAGCAGGAGGGAGAACTGATTTCAACCTGTACTGCAGCGGTTGCCATAGCAACCAATTATTCAGTGCTAAATTATAACTGTTTATAACACTGGTGAATGGGAAGGCTCATATTTCATTCTTTCTTTTTCCCTCTCAGTCTTGAAGGACCCCAAGTCGAGAATGACCAACTCCCTGAGTTCTTCCTTTGAGTCCAAATGCTTTTTTTTTTTTTTTCTGGAGATGTGATGTGTGTGCTGGGCATAGAAGGGAGAGGAGAATTGAGACAGGAGGTCGGGATTCAGAAACTGAGGCGTGGGGAAGAGAAAGGGTGGGTTGCATTGACGGCTTGGAGCCCCCACCAGCCATGGCCTGTGTGCTGTGCCCTCAGCAGGCAGAGGGACTCTCGAGCAAGAGACCCCCCTCTTTGCCCTCAACCTGGGTGTGGCATCTGAGGTGCTTTGCGTGAGTCCCCTAAGGTTCTTCTCACAGCCACTAGTGCAAAGTTTACAGTCACACCCAGGGTTGTTTCCGTGAAGGACAATGCCAAGGTCAAAGGCCCAACTTGTCATTCTCATTTTCACAGCCTGCTAATTGGACTTTGGTTTCTCTTAGACCTCAGGACTGAGGTTGGTTTGCGGGATTTGTTAGACTGATTGATTGGTCTGTGTCTCCTTCCTGAATGGGTGTGGCCCACCTCACTAGATGACCGGGGATCTGGTCTATCAACCAGGCTGACCTCAGACTCACAGATTCTCCTGCCTTTACTCCCTAAGTGTTGGGATTAAAGATGTGCACCCTAGTAGATTCCGAAACACTGAGTGGTCCCTCTTGGTCTGGTTTGTGGCCAGTTTTTCCCTTCTCCAGTGACACTGCTACCCCCAAGTCCTGCCGACAGCCCTTCAGTGCATGCTTTTCCAATCTAGTTGCAACGCTCCCCCGTCGCCATCTTTTCTGTGAGGCGGGATGTTTTTATGATGTGCGTCAGGGGGAGGAGGAGGCCCAGGAGTGGAAGCGTATAAACAGCTGGTCCAAGTTCTGCCGGGACACAGACTCATTTTGCCTGCACTGTCATGTGAGGGCATGGATGTGGGGGTGGCCCAGGCTGTACTGACTTGATTTGGAAGAGGCGGGGCAGGGGAGAAGAGAGGGGCTGGAGGTCAGGGTCTTCTCTCCCCGTGGGTGGAATAAGAGGTGAACATTCGGCCTATGCTTTGGTGAATGGCCAGAGGAAAGGGACACCAAGCCTGATATCCACACCCAGGGCTCCAGCTCAGTCCCTGCCCTCCTCCAGCTCTGGAGGAGGAATAGGATAGGAATCTTCCAATCCAGGCCAGGCTTTCAGCCCCGCCCCCCTCTCTGTGCTGAGCACAGGCTGCTTTGGGCAGATGCAGCAGTCTGCTGGAGGCGCCTTCCAGCCTTCCTTTGTGCTGGTTACTCCTGAACCCCGGATATGGTGGTGTCTTCTACCCAGGACACGCTCTGGCCAGCTACCAGGCAGAGTCGTGTTGTCTGCCCATACCGTCACCCAGCTGCCCGTGACCCATGTGGCTGGCTTTGGTCCTGTCCCAGTGGGTAGAAGTGGGGTGGGACCTATGTTACCTTTGCTATTTCTCTGCCCCCCAAGCAGAGTCATCACCGTTTTGGGGTGTTGTCACCGAGAGATGCCTCTGCTTGGGTGTGGTCCAGTTGTATCAGGAGTAAAAGGCACCTGTGGTTGTGAATGCAGACAGATCTGGCCTAAGTCCCCTGACAGGACACATGGTGAACAAATGGTTCTCATGCCACCCCAGTCTCTGAGCATGGCACCTTCATGTCAGGGTCTCCTTGTGCACAACCCCCCTGGTTCCTTTCATCACTGCACAGACGAGAGAGTTGGAGGTTCAGGTTGTTACAATGACTTGCATGTGTCCCAGGCTTGCAAGGACCCACAGGCAGGCCACACAGGATCCACCCTCAGTCTTTTGGCCTCTGCTACGGAGTAGTGCCTGGGTTTCCTTCTCCAGGGCAGCTGCTGTCTGGGGTACCCTCTGTCTCTCATCTACACTCCTTTTGGGGTGAGGACCGGAGCTTGCAGATCTCGTGGACATCGTTTCAGAGAGCTTGGCTGGCCTGTGTCACCTGGGGGGAGGGGATGTCCCTAACTGACTCTCACTTTCCCCTGCCATAGCCTGAGAACTGTGGCTTCGGAGTCCCATACCACTGGTAGTTGTGGGAGCTGGGAGCTGTCCCTTGGCTGTCGACCAGAGTCGGTATTCTGGGAAAGTGAGGAGGCTTGGCTGTGCGCTGATGTGAGGACTGGTTAGCAGGTGACAGGCGCCAGAGCAGGGCTCTTAGTGGAGAGATTGAGCTGAGCTTCCAGGAGAACATATGGTGGGGTCTTCCCAGCTGGTCTGCAGGGAGAAACCCCTTCAGTGACAAGTTCACCCTCAGCTAACTGATGGGGTGTGCTGACCTGCAGGTTCTCTATTGCCCTGTTGCCCCTGTCTCCCATCACCCCCTTCCTCTTGTTTTTCTCCCTCCCTCTCCCCAGCTGCTGAGTTCATAGGGCACTCTCCATATCCCCGGCTTTCCCTGTCTCCCCTCAGGCCTGTCTTTGCTCACCTTGAAAGCGCCTCATAGGCATCACAGGTGTAACAAGCCCTGAGCTGGTAATTGTGGGGACAGTGCCAGCCTGTCCCTGCAGACCCATGTAGGAGAGGACAGGGCTCTGCCTCCCAGTCACAGGCAAACCGTTTCTGTCCAGGGACAGCATCCTTCTGGTGGGCATGCTATGACTGTAAACACCCTAATCTCCATATAAATGGGCCATTTTCTGCTTCTACAGACAGAAAACAAAATCAAGGAGTCAATCTCAAGAGCTGCCTAATTTACCTTTTCTACCATTGAGATGGAGTGGCCATCCTGGAGACAGGCTTGTACTGTGGCGGTCTCTGGAGAGCTGATCCTCTGCACTCCCTGATCACAGGCTTCTTCCCTTGGCTGAAGGGTGAGGGTGGGCGCTAGTGGGCAGGTCAGCTCCTGCTTGGAGCTTCTCGTATATCCTTCGGCTTTCTCCTCTGGTTATCATGGACTCTACCAGGAGTTCCTGGAGTGGAGGACGATCACGCTTTCAAAATCCACTATGACCAAAGCTGAAGCCCAGCTTGCCCTGGGCTCACCGCACACTTCGCCTGCCTGGGGAAATTCTGGTTTTGCTCAAGATCACCTCACCATTTGGTCGGTCACCTCTGCTCACGCTCGCTCCTTTGTGCACCATGGATGAAGAAAGATGGTGGCTGAGCAGCTTATCCAGGCCTTGCCGCCCCAGGTCTCTGGCATCCCAGGGTGTCTGGCACCCTCACCGTTCCCCTTTCTTTTCCAGGGGAGCAACAATGAGCTGTCAGACAATGAGGAGGATCTGGAAGAGAAGTCGGAGGAGAGCGAAGGCAGCGATTACTCCCCCACCAAGAAGAAGAAGAAGAAACTGAAGGAGAAGAAGGAGAAGAAAGCCAAGCGGAAAAAGAGGGACGAGGATGAGGATGATAATGACGATGGATGCTTGAAGGTAATTGGGGGGGGGCTAGGGTCAGGCAGGGGGATGGGGTGTCCCTGGAGCCCGAGTTGGGGGGCTAGGGAAAGGCAGGGGGATGGGGTGCCCCTGGAGCCCAAGTTGGGGGGCTAGGGTCAGGCAGGGGGATGGGGTGTCCCTGGAGCCCAAGTTGAGGGGCTAGGGAAAGGCAGGGGGATAGGGGTGCCCCTGGAGCCGGAGTTGGGGAGATAGGGTCAGGCAGGGGATAGGGGTGCCCCTGGATCCCGAGTTGGGGGGCTAGGGTCAGGCAGGGTGATAGAGGTGTCCTCGGAGCCCGAGTTGGGGAGCTCACCCACATACATGTGGACGTCAGACATGGGATATAGGGAGCCTGTATCGAGAAGTCTCAGCCATGCAGGGAGGACTTAGGAGTTTGTGGTCGCCACAGTGCGGTGTCTTGTTGACAGATTGGGGCTGCTCTTGGCAGCAGCTTGCCCACCCGAGCATGCAGCTGTTTCTGGAGTGAGATATAGCGTGAGCTCAGGTTTGCTGTCGGGAACCTCTTGCTTGGAGCCCTTTGAGGAGATAAATAACAAATGGAGTCTTTGCCATAAGCATCTGCTGGACAGCCCAGCTGGGGTACTTTGGTGTGCCCTGCCGCTCTGCCCACGTGGGTGTTCCTCCAGCCTCTCGGTGAGCTTGGAGCAACATGGCTGTTGCTGTGGCTGTGATGGGCCTGGCTGTCTTTTGGGCATGGGCATCATTGCCATAAAGCAAGTCAAGGCATCACGGTTGAACGGAGGCCATCCCCTGGGCTGTGGGGTGTGGGTAGGTGACCTCATGTCACCAGGAATGGTTTGTGAGCTATGATGTGGCACCATAGACATCAACACAGTCGCCGTTGTGTGGCAGATTGCTATGAATGATTGAAGACTGGCGTGCTTAAGGGAGCAGAGCTTACTTGGGGGTGTCCTGCCTGACACCCCGTGTGATCCCATCAGTTACTGGTGGGTGTGCTGTGAATCGGCAGTGACTGGTAATAGCCTTGGGGACAGTTTTGAGAAATTGACTCTGGGGGCTGTCGAGGAGTCCCAGTGACAACATCGTGCTTATTTCTGTGCTCCGTGGAGGTGCCTTCCGGAAGGCCTGGGTGTGCCTGAGGGGGCAGGTCCCCCATGGAACCATCCCTAAGCTGTTGTGGAACCAGGTTCCTAAGCCCCCTTGCTTTGTGGGTCATTTCTGGGACATAGGTACTGGTGACCCAGGGAAGGTTTGTGCACCAGCTGAGTGGCCTTCCACTGCAGGGCCAGAAAGTTAGCTTCCAAGGGAGCTTGAGGGGTCAGGACAGATGGTTCTGTGTGGCATTCACTGGTGTCACCCAAGGCTGGAAACACTTCTTTTTCTGCTTCTGTAGATGGGGGTCTGTGTCCCCTGGCTGGTCAGAAAGGCCAGGAACTATGGCAGAGAAAGGTGTGTGCTGATTGGTTTAGTGGGTCAATGCTGGGGTTGGTGGGGACGAGTCAAGATTACTTGGAAGAGGTAAGGTATGGGGGGGGGTTCCGTGATAACAGTCACTAAAACATTCAGCCCTTCCCCAAGCACCTGTGCTAATTCTCTGAGACAGAATGAGGAAACTGAGGCAGAAGGGTGAACTAATTTGTTTACCTCTCACTGCTGGTATGTGAGAGAGTGATGGTTAGAACTGAGTCATATAGCAAGGCTGGAGAGATGGCTCAGTGCTTAAGAATATTGACTGACTGCTCTTCTGGAGGATGGGATCTTCCCAGCAACTCTGGTGTCGGGCGATCTGATGCCCTTTTCTGCCTCCCCCGGCACCAGGTCCGCATGTGGTGCATAGACATACATGTAGGTGAAATAGCCATATACATAAAAAGAAATCAATTAAAAATAGCTGGGTGTAGTAGCAAATGCCTTTAATCCCAGTGGAAGCAGGGGGATCTCTGTGAGTTTGAGGCCAGCCTGGTCTACATAGCAAGTTCCAGGACAGCAAGGGTTACACAGAGACCCTGTCTTGCCATCTCTTCATCGGATCCAGACCCACTAGGCCATCTTGTCCTCTGGCTTTCTAACTCTTGGGATAGCCCTCTTGAAGACTCAGAGGGACCCTTAGGGTTGTCACACACTTCCCTTAGCACCACGTCTGGGAAGTGACCGAGGGATTCTTTCAGCACTGTCTACTGCTGTCACTCTGTCCAGTCTATCAGAACAGCCTGGGCTTGCCTCTGACCTGCTTCCCCCATCTGGAGAAACATGTGTGACCTTTCCCCAGTCTCAGTGTTAAAACTCATAGCATCCCATGAGCCGGCATCTGAGGCATGCCCCTGGTGGGGTTGGCGGGTAGGTGGGTGTGGCTTTTGGGTGTCCCAGTGGTAGGTGGGAGTTGTTCTTAGGTTGCAGGTTGCCATCTTCCCCTTTCTCAGAGCAGCAGGCAGATCAGAAGGCCTCTGCCCCTGATCCCACCTCTCTCTGCAGGAGCCAAAGTCCTCGGGGCAGCTCATGGCGGAGTGGGGCCTTGATGATGTCGACTACCTGTTCTCAGAGGAAGACTACCACACGCTGACCAACTACAAGGCTTTCAGCCAGTTCCTTCGGTGGGCCGGGGGCTGGCTGCTGTGGCCGGGTGACCTTGGGGGTTCTTGCCTGAGGGGCACCAAATCCAGGGGAGGTGGACAGAGAGGTAGCCGGGGCTCCTGATGGATGAGAGTTATTAGAGCGACCGCTGACCTGGGGTCAGGACTCCTTCATTTTATAGCATAGCAGATGGTTGGGTCTACGTCCCTCATAGGCCCTGTCCTGGGGTCTAGGCTCCTCTCTGGTCTGCAGCCAGGAGTCAGGAGTATGTTGGGGTGTGCTCTGGTCTCATTTTTGTCTCTTCCCTGTCTCACGTTCTGCCCAGTTTCTCTAGCCAGGACTATGGGGCTGGCCACACCTCACAGATGTGAGAGTGAGGGTGGTCCCTCCCTCACTTTCCTGTATCTCTCCCACAGGCCGCTCATTGCCAAGAAGAACCCCAAGATCCCCATGTCCAAAATGATGACTGTCTTGGGGGCCAAGTGGCGAGAATTCAGTGCCAACAACCCGTTTAAGGGTAGCTCAGCAGCAGCAGNGTGGAGACTGTGACTATCGCTCCTCCATTGGCTATCAGTCCCCAGCAGGTGCCCCAGCCTCTGCCCATCCGCAAGGCCAAGACCAAAGAGGGCAAGGGTAAGGCTGTGGGTGAGTGGGCACTGAGCTCTGTTCGGCAGATCTGCCCCCTCCCAGACCCCACAGGTCAGCTAGGGGCTCTCCTTATGGAGGACCCAGTATTTTCTGTGATTTGCCTCAACCCCTCTTTATGGCTTCAACCCTGTCTCCTGTTGTGGAGAGTGGGGAAGTTGAGGAGTTTGGGTGCATCTTTGGGAGTTAACATTTGCCCAACTACCCTCTCGCTGTGGGCATGGGGGATGGGAGGGGTAGGTCACAGCATGAGCTTACTCCAGCCCACCCCAAGCCATACTGTGGGCATGGAGATGGGGGCCCATAGAATGGGGTAGTTCCAGCCCTGGGCTTATAGAAGTTTGAGGCAGTCTTGGGTTAGCCTGCTAATCCTCTCATGTGAGCGCCTCCTGCACAGGGTCGAGTCCCTGTGTAGGGACCTCACAGGACTGGGTGTGACCAGGGATGGGAGGACATCAAGGAGGCCCAGGTCCAGTCTGACTCCATGCAAAAGGGATAGGAGGGTCGGGCAAGCAGGGCCTTCTGCTTCAGAGGGACCAGGCTGCAACCTGGGTGGAAGTTCTGGCGTTTAAGAGCTTGGGGACATTGATCTTTCCCCGTGGGAACGTTAACCCCTCTGTATTCTGTTCTGATTTGGGATTTGATGGGCTGAGAGAAGTCTGGGGATGACCCCATGTGCCAACCTCACAGAGTTTTGGTGTCTGGGACAATGTTGAATTTTGTGCCTGGCACCTCTGTTTTATGTCTCAGAGAGTGCCTGGTGAGCGAGTGCCATGGGTCACCTGCCCCAACTCTGTGCACCCCCATATTTCCTACTTTTCCACTTCCACCTGCCTAGGAGCTACTGCAGAACTGTTGATTCCCTGGGCTGCCTGTTCAGAGCTCGAAAGATTGAAATAGCTTTTCCGTGGCATGCCCTGGTTGCAGCGGGGTCCCCATCTTCATGATGTCCGTCCTTGTGTGTGGTGTAGCCATAGGAGAACTGGGCAAGGCTACCTGGCAAGGGTGCGAATCCTATCACCAGGCCCCATGCCTTCCCCTGGCAGCAGGATGGGCTGCTGGACTGGGGACAGAGTCCTTATTCCCTAGGTGGTTAATTGACGTCATAGATTCCAGCCTGTAGCCCGTGTGATAGGAACGTTGGGGGTAGCTGTGGGAGGTGCCTTTGGCCCATGGTGTGGGAGGCTAGTGGCCTGGCTTTTGGTACCAGGATGACTCTCTAGGGATCCAGGCATGGATCCCAGGTGGGCAGTGTTGCTTCAGTGGCCTGCCCTCTGGTACGGAAGCCGAGGGGCTCCTTGGAAGCAAGTCAGTTGGACAGTGTAGTCCATAGCTGACCAGCATGGTGTCCAGGACAGCCAGACTTGGGTCAGGTTCGTCTCCTTCTCATTACTTCCTGCATAACCTAAGCAAGAGCCTGGCCTCTCAGACCCTCAGTCTTCACGTGACCCATTCCTCGCTGGGGTCTTGAAGGCTCCGTGAAGTGGTGGGGGAGAAATGGGCCATCAGTGGCAGTGTTGGTCATTGCAGCCCTTGTTACAACGCCCAGGGCCTGGAGTGAGGAAGAAGAACAAAGGCGCCAAAGACTCCAAGAAGAAGGGGAGGGGCAAGCGAGTGGCGGGGCTCAAATTCCGCTTTGGAGGAATCAAGAGGAAGAAGGGTTCCTCGGTGAGTGTGCATGTGTGTGCATGTGTGGAGAAAGGTTCCTCAGTGTATGTGCGCATGCATATATGTATATGCGTATGCGTGCCCATGCGCATGCATGTTCGAGTGTGTGCATGTGCGTGTGTGATCATGCATGTGCACATTCAAGTGCGTGTGCATGTGTGGAGAATGGTTCCTCAGTGTGTGTGTGTGTGCGTATGTGTATGTGCATATGTGTGCCCACACGTGTGCATGTTCGAGTCTGTGTGCATGTGTTGAAAAAGGTTCCTCAGTATGTGTGCATGCGTGTGTGAGCCCACGCGTGTGCATGTTCGAGTGTGTGTGCATGTGTGGAGAAGGGGTCCTCAGTGTGTGTGCGTGCGTGTATGTATGTGCATGTGTGTGTCCACGCCCGTGCATGTTTGAGTGTGTGTGCATGTGTGGAGAAGGGTTCCTCCGTGAGTAGCTTGTATGTGCAAAGAGTTGAGGGGAGGGCTGTTTGACCAGAGAGTGGACCATATTCATTTCCTGAGCTAACTGAGGCGAACCCTGCACCCTTCTCCCAGTCCCTGCACGTACAAACCCACTGGTACATTTATTGGTGTGGACTGGACACTTCCAAGGGCCCATCTGACTTTGCTGTGGCTTCTGCTGCCCACAGTGTGGCTCCATCAGGCCGGAGGATCAGCTGGCCCTTTATAGGGTGTGTGTGCTCAGAGGGTGCAGCCCTGGAAGGCAGCCTGTTTGACCAGGCGGGCTGGAGCCGTGATTCCTCCCCTAGCCACTGTCTCATCCTCCTCTCTGTATGGGGCGTCTTCTCACTTCACGCCTGCTGGGCAGATGTTACTTCTTCCAGCTCTGCTGAAGCTTTTCTATGTCACCTGGTGACACAGAAAGGAGCATGGTTCTCTAGATGTAGCAGACCAGCTCAGCTCCTAAGGAGCCATTAACCCTCCAGACTTGTCCACTGAGAGAGATCTGTGGCGATTCCCTAGAGGAGGGGGTTGTTAGGGTGACCTTTGAAGGTTATGTAGGGTTAGGCAGTCGGAGGTCACAGCCTGGGGAAACTGTGGAGCAGGGCTGTGGAGGCATCAGAGGACTAGAGAGCAGGAGTTCCGAGGATGGTGGGGCGCGTAGGCTGTGCACAAGCACACGTTTCTGACCGGGTTGGGGACAGAGCAGAGCCACAGGGTGTCTTCAGAGCTTCCTGGCCCTGCCCTACCCCAACCATCAACCCGACATCCTTCCCCGCAGAGCGAGGAGGACGAGCATGAGGAATCCGATTTGGACAATGCCAGCATCCACAGCTCTTCCGTGCGCTCCGAGTGCTCCGCCGCGCTGGGCAAGAAGAATAAGAGGAGGCGCAAGAAGAAGAGGAGTAGGGGCTCCTCTCCAAGGGGCGCGGGCTTTTCCGCGATGGGGTGGGGGTGCAGCGTGGGGAGTAGGGCTCCCCTCCAAGGGGCTTTCCCGTGTTGGGGTGGAGGTGCAGAGCTGGGTAAGGGCACCCTCATGTCCCAGGCTCTCCCAACCTCAGCCACGCAGTCTCCATGTTGTCTCTCAGCCGCCCTTGTTCACTGTCTTGTCCTAGGGAGGAAGAAGAAAGCTAGGACTTCTTAATATGAAGCCCTAGTAGCGTGGGGAGTGGAGGAGTCACTTAAGTTCCCCCATCTGTTACCCACTCAGCTCCTGACCCACCAAATACCCCACCAAATACCCCACCAAACACCCCCCACTCTCCCCCTTTCCCTTTGGCTTTTTTAAGCATTTTTTTCCTTTTTAAAATTGTTTTTATTGAGCTATATATTTTTCTCTGCTCCCCTCTCTTCCTCTCCCTCCCCTTCAGCCCTCTCCCATGGTCCCCACGCTCCCAATTTACTCAGATCTTTTCTTCTATTTCCCATGTAGATTAGACCCATGTGTGTCTCTCTTAGGGTCCTCATTGTTGTCTACGTTCTCTGGGATTGTGAATTGTAGGCTGTTTTTTCTTTGCTTTATGTCTAAAAGCCACTTATGAATACAGATTATATTTGTCTTTCTGGGTCTGGGTTGCCTCACTCAATATAATGTTTTTTAGAGCTATCCATTTGCCCACAAATTTCAAGATGTCATTATTTTTTTTCCATTGTGTAAATGCACCACATCATCTTTATCCATTCTTTAGTCAAGGGACGACATGTAGGTTGTTTCCAGGTTCTGTCTATTATGGATAATGCTGCTATGAACATAGTTGAGCACATGTCCTTGTGGTACGACTGAGCATCCTTTGGGTAGATACCTAAAAGTGGTATTGCTAGGTCTTGAGGTAGGTTGTTTCCTAATATTCTGAGAAATTGCCACACTGATTTCCAAAGCAGCTGTACCAGTTTGCACTCCCACTAGCAATGCAGAAGTGTTTCCCTTTTCCCCACATCCTCTCCAGCATAAGTTGTCATCAGTGTTTTTGATCTTGGCTTTTCTTATAGATGTAAGAATCTCAGAGTTGTTTTGATCTGCATTTCTCTCTTTGGCTTTTAAGACACAGCCTCACTACATAGCTCTAGCTGGTCTAGAACTTGCTATGTAGACAGGGCTGGCCTTGAACTCATAGGGATGCCCCCACCGCAGCCTCCCAAGTTTGGGCACTAAAGGCATGCCTTTACCGCTCTTTCTCCATGTGCATTCACTGTCTGTCCTAGGAAGGAAGGAAGGAAGGAAGGAAGGAAGGAAGGAAGGAAGGTCCCTTTCTCCCTCCCTCTGTTCCTCTTTTCTTTCCTTTCTTATCTTTTACCCATCTCTGTCCACCTTCACACTTCACAGACACCCCCCAATAATTTTTCACCCCCTTGGTCTGTCTACCCATCCACTTGAAATCATTTAAGCACCTATCAGGTGCCAGTCTGGCCTGGGGTAGTGGAA
>LOEQ01000401.1:197629-213769 GCA_001685075.1 Bramus lutescens | reverse complement strand
TCAGGCTCTCTCTGCAGGGCCACTCCAAGGGGCCTTACCTGGTCAGCGCGCCCCTGTCCACCATCATCAACTGGGAACGTGAGTTTGAGATGTGGGCGCCTGACTTTTACGTGGTCACCTACACCGGGGACAAGGAGAGCCGCTCTGTGATCCGGGAGAACGAGTTTTCCTTCGAGGACAACGCCATTCGGGGTGGGAAGAAAGTATTTCGCATGAAGGTGAGCGCCGTCTTTACCCCCACACATGAGCCCAGCCCGAGGGGGGCAATATCCCAGTTGTTCTGTGTAATGGAGCATCATTAACTGATGCTTGGCTCTGCAGAGCTGCTTTGGACTACCTGGAAGTCAGCCGGTCGGTCAGCTAGACTCCCTCCGAGGCCCCAGGGGGCATCCGTCTTCCGACTTGTTGCATCTGAGAACTGCCTGGCTTATGGCTACTTTTCTCTGTCCCTGCCTCTGTTGTTACCTGGCATCCTTCTCCTTGGGTGTGGTTCCTCTCATAAAGACGCCGCTCGTGTCGGATTGAGAGCCGCTCATATCTTAGCCAAATAACTCCCACCTGCCAAGTCTTGTTCCAAGCAAGGAATAAAAGCCTTCAGGTGGCTGTGAATGTTTATCCTGGCTCCCAGCTGTGTGTCGGGTCATGACACACAGCTTGCCTCACAGCCTGCTCAATGGAATGGAGCCGGCAGCTCCAGCCAGCAGGGCTTTTGGGAGGCCCAAGAGTTAGCGAACAGTGGGCATGGCCTCTTGGTGTCCTCACTGTGCTTCAGTCCCCAGGGCGTCTTGTCATTGGGCAGGCTGTGACCCAGAAGCTCTCGGGAGCAGGGGGTGACAGTTGGCGCTTGTAAAAGTGAGGTTCACCGGATGACTCTGTGGGTAAAAGGGCTTGCTGTGCGAGCCTGAGCCTGTGCGGTTTCTCTGTGGAACTCACATTTAAAAAAGCCAGCTATGGGAATGTGCATCTGTGATCCCAGAACTCTTAGGACAAAATGGGAGGCAAAGGCAGAATAGCTAGCTACCCAGGCTTGCCTTCGAGGCTCAGGGGGTCTGTATGGAAGAGGGGGATTCTAGGAGCCACCACAACAGCATTTTCTACATGCAACAGGACAGATTAACTCACAGAGACCACACAGGACCACCATAAGCTCAAGCCACACAAATCAGCACAAAGGAGAAGTCGGCTCAAAGCCCTGCCTCTAGCCAGGAAGCTATCTGCAGGTAGCAGCTGCCAGAAGAGGGACAGTCAGTGTTCAATGCGATGACACTGAGGGTACAAGCCACAGGTCAGGCTTCACGCTCAGAAGTAGCTGGCCAACCAACCAGACTCCATGTTTGTTTGAGAATGAAAGACCATGACATTGGGTGGGTAGGGTGGTGGGAGAGGATCTGGGAGGAGTTGGAAGAAGGGAAAGAATATGAAAGTATATTGTGGGAAATTCTCGAAGAATAAATATCTCAACAAGCAGAGAACTGACTCCCAAGGTTGTCCGCTGGTCCACATAGACATCCTGGCCCACATAGCCCCGCACTCACACCACAGACACCATTTGAGATAAGGTCTCATTGTTGTATACACCGGGCTATCTGGCCTGTCTTCGGATTCCTATCTTCGCCTTCTGTCTCACTGGGCCTGCAGGCCTGTGACAGGCCTGTGCTACTGTGTCTGGCTCAATGTGGGTTCTGAAAACCCACACTCCAGTCTTCCATGCTTACCCACTGAGCCATCTTCCCGGCCCTGGTGGCCTGGATCAATAATATCCTTAAACATTTCCACCCAAGATGGTTTGCAGGCTTGGATGTGGAACATGTGGGCATCGAGGCCTATTTATTCTCCATCTTCTGCAACAACACCTTCTCTAGGGCATTGCGCTTTGTCCGTGAAATGCCTGGTGCCAGTGTGGTCCCTCCAGGACTCCTCAGGATGCTTGTGGGGTTCCCACTAATACTTTCTCCACTGTCCTGGTCCCTTGGGTCTACTCTGTCCCTGCTGCCTCCTTCACGCTCTTGTCTCTTCCCACAGAAGGAAGTGCAGATCAAATTCCACGTGTTGCTCACCTCCTATGAGCTCATCACCATCGACCAAGCCATCCTGGGCTCTATCGAGTGGGCCTGCCTCGTGGTGGACGAGGCCCACCGGCTCAAGAACAACCAGTCTAAGGTAGGAGGCACTGACCGTGGGACTTAGGCCTCTCTGTGTGGCTGCTGTCCTGTGCTTCCTGACAGCCCCTCCCCTCTCCCTGAAGTTCTTTAGGGTCTTGAATAGCTACAAGATTGACTACAAGCTGCTGCTGACAGGAACGCCCCTCCAGAACAACCTGGAGGAGCTATTCCATCTCCTCAACTTCCTGACTCCAGAGAGGTTCAAGTGAGTCCCTGGGCCTGACCAGGAATGATGAGTTGCAGCCCAGTGAAGGCCTGCCTGGCAGATGCATTTTACTGACTCTGAGAGCTGCTTGGGGACCTCGGTTTCCTCATTAGTGAAATGAGAGCATGGGGTGTATGCTATGATAATCCTGTGTGGGACGGCCTCAGCGTTCACCTTCCCTGGGGAATTTACAGCTGGCCAAGCAAACCAGGGTTTTCTTCAGCACTGTCCCAGAAGGCCCTGGGGCTTCTCCTGGGTTCCTACCTTGTGTCCCTCTGCCTATCCCTAGCTCCTTTCACCCACAGTGACACACACGTGATCCACAGGAGCACAGTGATGACAAGCAGAGACCAGAGCTGGGGTGGGGTGGAGATGGGAGCAAAGATGGCGCCCTGCTTCCTAGGCCTCCTCATCTGTGTTTAATTCCAGTTGGCCTGATCAGACTTGCAGAGGGGGCGCAGGAAGGAGGGTCCTGTTTTGAATGTTGATCCAAGGGCAGGCTGTGGCATGCTGAACCACGTGACCTTGATATTGGTCAGCCTTGGTCTCCTTTCCTGTAGTCTGGGTCGTCTCTGGAAACTCATGCGCAGAGGAGCCATGAGAGTGGAGAGGGACCTTGTGTGGCAGAGGACATGTGACATGTCATGCAGGCTGAGACAGAGTCTGAGCCTTTGGCCTCTGCTGGCTGGGGCCCTGTGCTTGTCCGCCCTGGTCCTGATTCCTCTGCAGAGGGCTGTAGTCCACTCGGCTGGTTCTTATCCTAGCTCTTTGTTGCAGCAACCTGGAAGGCTTCCTGGAGGAGTTTGCTGACATCTCCAAAGAAGACCAGATCAAAAAACTGCACGACCTGCTGGGGCCGCACATGCTCCGGAGGCTCAAGGCCGATGTGTTCAAGAACATGCCGGCCAAGACAGAGCTGATCGTCCGTGTGGAGCTGAGCCAGATGCAGAAGTGAGTGATGGAGGCTCAGCTCCATTCTGCAGCAACTGGCTCACTTCCTGGTCTTATATCCTCAGCCACTTTTCCCTGCAGGCCCCATCTGGCTTTTCGGTTCATTTTCTGGGGTTGGCAGGAGGGCCGCTTGCCTGCAGAGGCCGTGCTCACTGCATCTCCTTCCCTGTTCGTGAACTGCAGTGACTGGAATCAGTACTNGGCTTGCTGGGTAGCCTGGGCCCTGCGGGAAGGTTTCCTGCGCTACTCTGTACATGGTGCCTGCCCCTTTAGGAGTCTGGTGGTGTCTGGGGCCACCAGTCAATCTTGTCCCACACCCTGCTGCAGGAAGTACTACAAGTTCATCCTCACACGGAACTTCGAGGCACTCAACTCCAAGGGGGGCGGCAATCAGGTGTCTCTGCTCAACATCATGATGGACCTGAAGAAGTGCTGCAACCACCCGTACCTCTTCCCCGTGGCCGCCGTGGTGGGTTCCCCCGTGGCCATCGTGGTGGGGCCCAGTAGGCATTGTGTTGGGTTCCTCACGGCCATCAGGACATGTTCCCATTGTTGCTTGGTTGGGTTCCCTGTTCTAGTGGGTTCTCTGTGGCCATCATGACAGGTCTCTGCTGGCTGTTGTGTTTCCTGTGGCCACTGTGATGACCTCTGGTCATCATGGCAGATCTCAAATGCTTACTATGGTAAAGTTTCCCATGGTCATGGTAGGTCCCTGTGGCTGCCACAGTGGGTTCTCTATGACCATTATACAGGCCCCAGTGACTGCCATGGCTATAAGTACCATAGTAGGTTCTTTATGGTAGTCATGATGTGTTCCCTGTGGACAATGTGGTGTGGTGTATTCCCGGTGGCCATTGTCTAGGTTCCTGGCTTCTGTGGTGGGTTTCTTGTGGTGTCTATGGAAGTGCCCATGGCTAGGTGCTTTGGCCCCCAGTCCTCCATTCCTTCCTGAGAATGAATGCCAGAGGTGACATGTGTCTCCATCCTGTTCCTTTGGTGCTGGGGGACAGTTTTGGAAGCTGCCTCTGCCTACTGCTTGGCCCCAGGTCATTTCTTCCTAACCAGTGGCCCCAAAGCCTTCCCAGCCTCAGCACTGAGCCTCCAAAGAGCTCTAAGGGCTGACCCAGCTTCACTTTGTCCCCTGAGTGAATCTGAGCGGCAAGAGTGAGTGAGACTCTGGACTCTGGAATTCATCCAGCCCAGAGCTGCGATCACAGAAAGTTGATGCTCCTTGTGGAGCCTCAGGCTATCCTTTGTCAAGCAAAGCAGTGGTGACATCATCCCACAAAGACCCTGGAGAGGTTCAGGGGAGACCCTTCACAGAAAGCCGAGGACTGGGCACTCAGGGAGCATCACTGGTCACCACCTCATCACCACCCTTTGGGTTCTAACTCATCCTCTGTAGTCATGTCTTCCCTATTACTGCAGAGCTGGGCATGCTGGCTGCACTGGGGTGACCTCACTGTGGGCCACTGGAGGTTCTTGTGACTTGGTGTAACTCAGGAATCTTGTGGGATCTGCCTTTAGATTGACCTGCCCATCTGGGGTCAGAGATGGGCAGAGCTGGCCCCATTGGACACACCTTCCAGGGTGTTTCTGTGGGAAGGTCCCTGAGCTTCCTTTCAGTACTAGGCTGGGAGTGAGGCTGGCAGACCTGCGCCAGGCTTAAGCATGTGTCTGGAGCCAGGCTCTGTGTGACCCACACTATTGAGCCCCTTGGGTTTGTACTCTGTGCACAGTAGTGCAGATGGGCAGGTGGCCCTTAGCCAGCCATTTGTCCATCACGGCAGTCTCGTTGGTGCCAAGCCAGAGGGAGAGCTCACCAAGGCTCTGCTGTGCTGTGCCCACAGGAGGCCCCCGTATTGCCCAATGGCTCCTACGACGGCAGCTCCCTGGTCAAGTCTTCAGGGAAGCTCATGCTACTGCAGAAGATGCTCAAGAAGCTGCGGGATGAAGGACATCGAGTGCTGATCTTCTCCCAGGTGGGTACCCCTGAGCCAGCGCACATCTATAGGGAAGTCAGCCTGCCTGTGGGCTGAAGGCCTCTGAGCCCCTACACGACACATCCGAGTACCAAGCTCATGGAGATGGGGTCTGGTTGCTATAGAGACCAGCATATTCTCCCATCTCATCTCCCTGTACCTGTCCCTTTGGCCCCCGTGTGTCCAGGCTGGTGTGATCGCCCCTCTCTTGCGTTCAGCCTCTTTTCACCCCTGTGGCTTGGTTCGTTAAGGCAGGGTCCCGAAGTTGGTCTGGGAGGACCCCCACAATGGGGGCAGCTCCGGGAGCACCTCTCCGTAGCTTGTTCCTTGGGGGTCCACTGGTGACATCACTTTCTGAGTATGCAGGGCCACCCAGCTTCAGTGGTTTTGTCCCTCTTCCCTTGCTCTTTGTTCTGCTCATCATGTGTCAGTCTGGTTTCTGGGCACAGAGAGGAACATAGAAGCTCTTCCCTCAAATGCCTGGTTTGGAGGGGGAAAGACAACTTGAGACATTTGCCCAAATTGATGGTCAGGTCTGGGTTGGAGGTTGGGACAGTGGTGAGGGTCCTAGGACTAAAAACACTTACCTGGGGTGGGACTGAGCGAGGCTGTTTCTCAGTGTGAGTGTGGGGTTCTGCTCTCTCGTACAAAATGTTGAGGGTAAAAGGTTGCTGGTACCTGCTGCCTCTGGAGGCAAGCTGGGGTGGGAAGTGGGTGCGGAGTCCCTGGAGGCAGGCCAGGCCTGTGACTATAGCTGGACTAGGTGATAGCTTTGGGCAGCATTCATTTTCTCCACTGACACCATTTCTGCCACAAAACACGAGTCAGGGTGAAGACCCTAGGAGCCCAAGTTGTGGAAACTGTGGTGACAGAAATGTACCAGAGGAGAAATGATAGGGCATGGGCCCTCCCATCTTTATGATCTGATAAACCCAGACCCTCAAACTCTTCAGGAACTTATCTGCATCCATCCCGTAAAACAATAATTAGAACTCAAATGAAGAGAGAATACCCTGGAAAAAAACCTATGCATTTTTGGAGTTTTGAAAGTTAAGGAAGAGATTAGACACAAGCAGGAAGAGACAGCAGATCTGAACACAGAGGGGCTGGAGGGACGGCTCAGCGGTGAAGAGCGCCTGACACTCTTACAGAGGACCAGCACCCACAGTAGGCAGCTTGTCGCTTCCCAGAAGCCCATTTCCAGGGTATCAGATGTCCTCTCTGGCCTATACAGGCACCTGTGTGCATGTGCACATCATACCCACATGCAAACACATGGACACATAAATTAAAAAATGATTTAAAAATGCAAAGGAGTTTAGACATCGAAAGAAAAATTTTGTCAGACTGAGTGAAAACTCTCACTGTTGAAAAAAACACTGAAGAACTGGAACCCGAGGCTGAGGAATTTCCCAGTGTGCATCATAGAGATCAGAGACAGATGAGAAAGGGTGGAGGATGTCTGGGGAGGCACTTCCAGGAACTGCAGAGGAAGCGCCGAGAAATTGTGAAAGTCATATTGGTAGACCGGAGAAAAATAGCAGTCTCAGGTCTGAAGTGTGCCACGGAAGAATAAGCAGGGTCCAAACCGATAGGTCAGCCCCTGGACATCAGCTCAGGAAAAAACTCAGGCTCAGAACTTTGGAGAAGGTTGGGATCTAACCCTCAGACTTATCAATAACAGCAGGTGGTGGAGGGCAGTATCCAAATCTCCATGCTTTGCGGGAGGATGTCTGCCGGTAGTTTCATATAGCTGAACTATTTAAAGACTGGAGGGGACCAGAAAGGACTCTGGGAGCTCGGAGGGATATAACATAAAGGACGTGGCATTGAAGCGCTCTAGTCAGTAAGGGGCACGTGTGTGTCAGGAGTCATGTGGTTGGGAGCAGTTGTGCGATAAGGAAGCATCAGGTCTGCAGAGTGTTGGATGCTGGCAGAGGCACTGTGGCTCTCTTTTGGGGAAGCTTGTTCCTGAGACTATGTATGCCCCACTCATCCATGCTCTGGAGAATGGATGGTGGGTGAGAGTTGATGTTGGGGGCTGCATCTTTTCAACAGGCGTGCTTTGGGCATGTCCTGCTACTCTGGAATTCTCTTACCCATGGGTGGAGTCCTGGGTTGGTAGCAGCCACTCATGAATCCATGTGTTTTGTAGATGACCAAGATGTTGGACCTCTTGGAGGACTTCCTGGAGTATGAAGGCTACAAGTATGAGCGGATCGACGGGGGCATCACTGGGGGCCTCCGGCAAGAGGCCATTGACAGATTCAATGGTACCCGCCCCTCTCAAGGGACCCTGTGTCTCCGGGGGTCTTAGCCTGACTGTCCAGTTAACAGTGCTTCCCAAGCTGCCTCAGGCCACAATTGTTGTCCTTATTTTCTTAAGGTCTTACTATATAGCTCAGGCTCACCTCTAGCTCACCATCCTCCTGCCTCATCTCCCACAGCTGGGTTACATGTGTACCATCATGCCAGGCACATTTTATGGTCTGTGGGGTTCCAAGGTGACTCAGCAGATAGCAAAGTTCTCTAAGCAGCATTAGCGATGGACAAGAAGAAGGCAGAGTGGGAAGGAAATGCCATGTGCTGCAAACTGGCTGGGCTTCCTTGGTTGATACCCATCTGGGCCTTGAAAGCTGGCTTCCTTCTCATTCTGGCTCCTGCCGACTTGGCCAGGGCCCAGCATCTGCAGGGTTGCATGAGCCCAGCTGATGGTGATGTGGCTGCTGCTCTGGGATCACAGCCTCTTCCCTTCCCTCTGCCAGGGGACCTTTACTCTGATTCCTGCCCTCCTGTGTGCTGTCTACCTGACCCCTGCCCAGGTGTGCCTACTAACTCACCTTTGCCCTTTGGCCTCTTTCTCAGCTCCTGGGGCCCAGCAGTTCTGCTTCCTGCTCTCAACACGTGCCGGTGGCCTGGGCATCAATCTGGCCACAGCGGACACAGTTATCATCTATGACTCGGACTGGAACCCACACAATGACATCCAGGTCTGTGCCTAACCTCTTATTGTTCCCTCGGCACCTCTGTCCTTTCTCCCCTCCGTGTCCCTTCATGTCTGCGGTACTGTGCCCTCCTGGTGTGGAGCCCCATCCTAAAAGAGGACCCTGGGAGGTGAGAGGAGAGAGGGGCAAAATTGGCTCAGAGAGGGCAGGGAAGGTGTTCAAGACACACAGCCTTCATCTGCCCCATTCCCTTCAGGGCCTTGGCCAGGGAAGAAGGCAGGAAGAGGGAGTCAGAGGATGCATAGCGGTGACAGTTTTGGAGGGGATAAAGAATACAGGGAGCCTGCTGGATCTAGGGGAGAGGAGGAAATGGGGAGGACATACGGAATGACAGGGGAGGAGGGAGAGAGTGCAGGGGTGGAGGAATAGAGCCACCCATTGTTCTCCAGTCCCTCTGGGGCAGGACATGATACACTTGGACAATTTGGGGTGCACACACACATGTGCGTCGTATACACCACCACACCAGGGCCATGTCATATAGACACAATGGCTTCCCATGCATATCCTCCAGGTCAGTTCCCAGGCCTTGCTGCCCTCCAAGGCTGCTGTGTTTCCAGCACACGCCTTTACTGTCCCGTTATCACTTGACACACAGTGAGATGTGGCCCACCTTCCTGTGATTGAGCATTGGAGTCCATCAGACATGCAGGACTGTTCCTTGACACACCCTTGCACGCCTCGAGTCACACCTAGGTCCCCATGCCAGGCAACTGGCCATTGGCCACAATGCTGCTGGATGCTGAAGTGTGCGCCCCTCCCCGTGTGGTCAGGCTGCCCCTTGCATGACTGCGGGCTTCCGGTATGGTGCTTTCTGGTGCACCCAGCGGTGGCCTGGAGCCCTGAGACAAGCCCTGGGTGCTGAGCTGCAGTCTCCTCCAGGCCTTCAGCCGTGCTCACCGCATTGGGCAGAACAAGAAGGTGATGATCTACCGCTTTGTGACCCGGGCCTCTGTGGAGGAGCGCATCACTCAGGTGGCCAAGCGCAAGATGATGCTCACACACCTGGTGGTGCGACCTGGCCTGGGCTCCAAGTCAGGCTCGATGACCAAGCAGGAGCTGGATGACATCCTTAAGTTTGGCACGGAGGAGCTCTTCAAGGACGATGTGGAGGGTGAGCCTCCCTTCCGTGGGGTGTGAACCCAGGGTTCCTATCCTCTACTCCCAGCCTGGGACACCCCCAGAGTGGGTTAGGATCGCATCTCTGCTTGTTGACCACCAACCCTACAGTCCCTCAGTGCCCTGGTCCAGTCCCTCCCCTTCTCCCTTTCAGGCATGATGTCCCAGGGTCAGAGGCCTGCCACACCCATCCCCGATGTACAGTCCTCCAAGGGTGGATCTCTGGCAGCCGGAGCAAAGAAAAAGCATAGCAGTACCCCGCCAGGTAGGGGTCCACCTGAGTCACCCACTGCCTTGTCTTGTCAGTGGCTGCTCCTGGATAGGAAGGGGTCCTCTGCTGCCTGTGGCTTCTTGTTTGGTTGTCCACCATAGGCTATGGGTGGGTGGGGAGGGACTGTCACACCTGCTTGGGTTATGGTGTGGCCTCCTCGCCTGGGCCCCAACCTCCTCACCCCAGCAGAAGGGCCATCTTGGCAGCTGACCCTGAGGTTGGACCTGGGCCCCACATTTGTGTCCACATGCTGTCCCGTGCTCACCGCTCAGGTGACAACAAGGACGTGGAAGACAGCAGCGTGATCCACTACGATGACGCGGCCATTTCCAAGCTGCTGGATCGGAACCAGGATGCCACGGATGACACAGAGCTACAGAACATGAATGAATACCTGAGCTCCTTCAAGGTGGCACAGTACGTGGTCCGCGAGGAGGACGGAGTGGTAAGGCCATCGAGTGCCACACTGCCCCTTGCAGCTCCAGCCCCACACCATGCCTCTCTCTTGTCCTGTTCTAGAACATTCTACCTCATCTCCCTCCTGCATCTTGAAAGGCCCAATTGCCACCACAGCTCACCTCTCCCATTGGCTCCAGCCATCCTTGCAAACCTGAGCATTGGTTATAGTTCTCTTTAACGCCATGAACCCAGCTGGGCAATGGTGCTAGTGCTCAGGAGTCAGAGGCAGGAGGATCTTTGAATTTGAGGCTAGCATGGTCTACAGAATGAGTTCCAGGACAGCCTGGGCTACACGGAGAAACCCTGTCTCAAAAAACCAAAACTAACCAACAAAACAACCCAAAACAACAAACCAAAGCAAAACAAAACCAAAACACAAATATAAAACCACGAACCCTGAGGGAAGTGTTTTGGGTACCAGAGTTTCCTTTAAGAGCAGGTTTACCTGTGGAGTGACGAGCAGCAGAAGACAAGCTAGGACTGGAGAGATCAGGGAGGGCTCTCTGGAGTAGGCAAGCCCCCTCTCCTGCCCCATGGGTCTGTGAAGGTGGGTGAGGTGTGGCAGAAGCAACTGGGTGTGCCCAGCTCTCCCGCACATCTGCATCCCCAGGAGGAGGTCGAGAGGGAGGTGATTAAGCAGGAGGAAAATGTGGACCCTGACTACTGGGAGAAGCTGCTGCGCCACCACTACGAGCAGCAGCAGGAGGACTTGGCCCGCAACCTGGGCAAGGGCAAACGCATCCGCAAGCAAGTCAACTACAACGACGCCTCCCAGGAGGACCAGGGTGCGTGTGGTGAGCAGGGGCATTCCTGCACGGGCTGGAGCAGGTGGGGCGTGTGGCAGATACTGCACTGGGGGAAAGGGCAGGCAGGTGTGGGTTTGGGGACAAGATGGCTATCAGTCCGGTGGCTTCAGTGTTGGAGTGAGGGTGAGCCTCCGCAAGTCTTTTTCCAGCTGTGAGAGAGGCAGATAGCAAGGCAATTCCCGAGTGCTGTCACCTACAGGCCATTGTCACTGTCATGGCTGTGACTAGGCTGGGCAGGGGTTTGGCTTGGCCCGGGGTGCACAAGGTCCCTCTGCTGACTGCCTACAGAGTGGCAGGATGAGCTCTCGGACAATCAGTCCGAGTATTCCATCGGCTCTGAGGATGAGGACGAGGACTTTGAGGAGAGACCCGAAGGGCAGAGTGAGTATTAGTGTGGGTGACCTGGGCTGCCACAGTGCTGTGGGGACTCATGGCCAGTTGAGGCTGGGCTGCGGTGCCCCACGGGAGCTGCGGGAGGTCGTCCCGAGGGTCTTGCTGTTTTGAGTATGCTGGTGGGACCCTTCCACACCAGCCTGAGGGTCCATGGTGGGTTGTTCTCCAGGTGGACGGCGACAGTCTAGGAGGCAGCTGAAGAGTGACAGGGACAAGCCCCTGNCCCCTGCCACCTCTTCTGGCTCGAGTTGGAGGCAACATTGAGGTGGGGTCTGCCTGTTCCTGGATCCCTCCCAGCCCTACTCCTTACAGCCCCTGGGGTAGAGGTACCGAGGGGTTTCCCAGGCTCATGGGTCACGCTGAGGCAAAGCTGAGAGTGACCCTGTGGGATCAGGTTTTCCTTGATTTCCTTCCCCTAGCCACCAGTTTGGTCCATCTAACCTGAGATCACGCCCCTTCTCCACCCTGGCCAGGTTCTGGGCTTCAATGCCAGACAGAGGAAGGCTTTTTTGAATGCCATCATGCGCTGGGGCATGCCCCCCCAGGATGCCTTCAACTCCCACTGGCTGGTGCGGGACCTTCGCGGGAAGACTGAGAAGGAATTTAGGTAAAGGGTCCCAGTGCGGTGGCGGTCCAGGAGGGCGTGGCCTCTGGTCCCTGAGTGTGGTGGTGGTCCAGGAGGGCGTGGCCTCTGGTCCCTGAGTGGTGGTGGTCTAAGAGGGTGTGGCCTCTGGTCCCTGTAGAGTGGGCCCGCCAGTGAACAGTGCTTGCTACCTCCTGGTCAAAGGTGTCCGGAATGTACATGACTATCAAATCTTTGGGTATGGTATGTTGGGTAGGGATGATTCATAGAAAACACTGGCCAGCAGTCCTCCCGCCCAAACTCTGGGATAGTGAGGTTGGGCCATCCAGGGCCAGGAGTATCTGAGATGGGTTCCCCTGTCAAGGAGGCTCCCCTACCTTTCCAGGGGCCTGGCCCCAGCAGGCCTGCGTTCAAGGTACGTTGTGGTGGAGGGTTCCATCCAAGAGGTCTCTGGGGGGTTCTGCCAGCCTCCCCTCACTCCCTGAGCCTCAGTCCTCCCCACCCCAGAGCCTATGTGTCCCTCTTCATGCGGCACCTGTGTGAGCCAGGGGCAGATGGCGCAGAGACCTTCGCAGACGGTGTACCTCGGGAGGGCCTGTCCAGGCAGCATGTGCTCACGCGTATTGGGGTCATGTCGCTGGTTAGGAAGAAGGTGGGTGAGTAAGCCTCTCCTAGCCTTCTGGCTGGCATGTGGCCCAGAGCACTGCGTCTGATGGGGGGTGGGGGAAGTCAGCTGCCAAGGGACAAATGCCTGGTTCAGGTCACACAGCCACTCAGACAAAAGGAGTCTTCCAGGGGGAAGTGGGGGAGGATGAGGCCAGAAGGGTGAGTTCTAGGGAGAGGGGCCACTGGCAGAAGTTGGGTCAAAAGTACATCTGTCCTAGCTAGCCTGCAACACTGTCTTGGGGGCTGCCTCTGAGAGTCACCTCGTCCTCTCTTCTCCTCTGACTGCCCCAGGTGCAGGAGTTTGAACATGTCAACGGGAAGTACAGCACCCCAGATCTGGTCCCCGAGGGACCCGAGGGCAAGAAGCCCTGCGAGGTCATCTCCTCGGATCCCAACACACCCGTGCCTGCCAGCCCTGCACAGCTCCCAGCAGCCCCACTGGGCCTGCCAGGTTTGGCCTTAGGGCAAGCCTGGGAGAGATCTAGGGTCATGGGAGATGGGCCAAGCCTTCAGTGTAACCCTCAAAGTGAGGGTCCCACCACCCTACAACATCTTGTAGAAGGAGGCTTTTCCTTCCTTTTAGCAACAGCCTTGAGATTTTACTCCCATGCATGCTATGCAACCTGCCTTTCTAAAGCCACTGGCTAGTGGGTCCTGCTGGACTCACCCCGAGAAGAAACCCAGCCCTGGGTCACACCCTCCTTCCCCTGCTTCTGGAGGGCAATTGCGATGGTGGCCTCACTAGGCCCGAGGTCCTATAAGGGCCTGAGTTTTAGGCCTGGAGCCCTATTCTGATTTTGTCTCCCACTGTGGAGCACTGCAAGGCCTCATTCTCATCTGGCATGCCCTTCCCTGCCTTGCTCCTTTGTCCTGTCTATGCCCCCGTCTCACCTCTTTCCCTTAATGTTGCAGACAAAATGGAAGCCCAGATGGGCTACATGGATGAGAAGGAGTCAGGCATGCAGAAGCCAAAGAAGCCCCAGGAAATCCAGGTATGAAAGCTGTTGGTGGCTGGGCCTGTGGAAAATGTGGGTGGAGCTTGGCCTGGCCCAGCTGGGTAGAACCCAGGCCTTCCTGGTTCCCAGGTCCAGTCGCTGGGCCTAGGGGGACCAGGCAGGGAATAAGGAGGGACATCTGGGGTTGAAGACTCCAGCCCAGTGCATAGTCCCTGCCAAGCATCGCTGCTGAGACTCAGGTCCTGCAGCCCCTAGCTTGTCCTTCTAGGCCCTGCCAACTGCGCTGGACAGAGGAGAAGGTGAAGACAAGCACCAGACCTCAGACAGCAAGGACAGAGCTCGAGAGGAGAGGATGGAGGAGGCAGAGAAGGCCCAGGGCTCGCCGGAGCAGCCACCGAAAGGTAGGGCGTTCTCAGCACAGCATGTGACCTCTGCAGCCCTGGGTAGGTCAGTGGACCACACTCTAGTCTGTTTACCATGCCTGGATGCTAGCCCTGCTGTTGGGAAGGGCAAGGTGTCTATATGCAGACTTTAACACCGTCACCAAGAGTTTGGAGCACTTGGGTTATGTTTTGATTATGGGTTCCAACTCACTTGGATTCTTGTTTGAAAACATGAGTCCACCCAGATACTGTCAAACTTGCTTCTGGCTTAACATGGCCGGAGTTAGTAAATTGCCTTGTGTAGACTGGAAGAAGGCAGTTGGATGTGAGGTTCTTATACACTCCAGATCATTAGGCAGAGCTTGTTAACTAGACAAGTGCTTTAATATCCTCATTGGTCATTGCTAGGACCAATCACTTCTTGAGAGACTGTGCCAAAACCTCACTCGGATTGCAGGTTCAGTATCACGCCAGATTGTGTCGTTAGGCGGATATTCATTTTGGCGTTTAATGTTTTTCTTCTGAAGAAGCTTCTAGTAGTTCTAGTGGTCTGTAATAATTACTATCCCTCTTGATAGATTTGGCTCTAATGCTTACTTTGTGAGGCTGGGAGATGGCTCAGGGTTTCTGTCACCCATACAGAGCAAAGGCAAAAGCAGAAAACACCAATAAACAAACCAACAAGAACAGAAACAAAACCCAACCCCAGCCAACCCTCCCCCCACAACCAACCAAACCCCAAATACAGCACATGTGGGTAACCCCAGTGCTGGATAGAGACAGGAGGAACCCTGGGGTTTGCTGGCCAGTCTACCTGAACCCACGAGTAATGAGGCTCTGTCTCCAGAAATGAGGTGATGATGGTCACTAAGGATGACATTGAACATCAACCTCTGGCCTTTACACGCATGTGCAGCATTCTTTTCCACGTGCACACACACAAACCCATGCCCATGCATTTATTTTGGCTGACTTGTGTTTACTTTGATTTTATGTGTTTGGTGGGAGCAGGGCTGAAGATGGTGCTTTGTGGGAGAGGCCAGCCCTTCCGCCCAGGGAGTGCTCTAGGCTGCGCCTGTTGTACCATGACTAGTACCTCTGATGAATAGGGGGCCCCTCTTCTGCCCACGAGCCCCCCTTGTTTTGCAGAGGAAGTGCTGCCAGACAAGGAGCCCATCCTAGACAAGCTGGAGCCGAGCCCAAGTCACAACAGCGATTTCAGGCCAGGTGGGCGCTTGTTCCTGTTCCCTGCCATCTACCTCCTGGTCAGTATCCGGGTCCTCTCCCCAGGCCTTGATAGGAGCCAGTGGACAGGAGCCCTGGCTTGCAAGTTCCTCCTATCAGGAGGGCTCTTCTTCCAGGGAGCAGACTCATCCTACTTCCCTCCTCCCGCCTCCTGTGCTGGTCACAGAACATCTGTAGCTCACCTTTTCGCATTTCTGCTCTGGTCAGAGCCCTGGGGCGTCTGTCGGCTCGGCTCGGAACCTGAATTCTCCCTCCCTTCATGGTGTTCTTCTGCCCTTTGCGAGATTGTTCTGGTGTGGTGGGGGAGGGGTGCTAGGGCCCAGAACCTGCTCAGGGTAGAAAGAGAGGGTCCTTGGCCCTTTTCCTTTTAAGTCCCTATGTGTGACAGGCACATGGAGGACAGACATATGTTCTGCTTGTCTTTGGGGCTCCCAGTGCATGGCAGGAAAAGGGCTTTGGGTAATGCCTCCTATAGAGACAGTCAACATGGCCTGTTTCCTCCCCACCAGATGACTCCAAGGTTGAGGAGAAGGAGCCCATGGAGACACAGCAAAACGGTGACAGAGAGGAAGATGAGGAGGGGAAGAAAGAAGACAAGAACGGGAAATTCAAATTCATGTTCAACATTGCAGATGGGGGCTTCACAGGTACCAAGGTGGAGCAGTAGACAGGGCTGGGTTGTTGGTCTCATTTCCCAGGAGTCTGGGCAGACGGTAACTTTGTACTGGGGTATGAATGGTTAGTATCAGTCCTTCATGCCCCTCTTAGCAATACTGGAGCAATGTACCTCCGAGGCTGGGTGATGGCCAGTGCTGAGCAAGCCAGGGCTGGGGGAAATCTTTCATTATGCTCATTTCGGCTACTTTCTTCAGAATTGCACACACTGTGGCAGAATGAGGAACGGGCTGCTGTGTCCTCAGGAAAAATCTACGAAATCTGGCACCGCCGCCATGA
>LOEQ01000401.1:166599-186864 GCA_001685075.1 Bramus lutescens | reverse complement strand
AGTTCCTTCAGCTTCGCCTGTTGGCGCCGACCCTCCTCACTCAGGATCTTGTCCTTCAACCACTGGTAGCCCTGGGAAGGGACAAGCTCCAGGTAAGGGAAGGGCTCTGGATCTCCAGATGCAGGTAGCTGATTCTCCACAAACATCAGCTCTGTTGGCACCTGGCCTCACGCTTGCACCGGGCCAGACTTACACCCTTCCGGATCCTGAAGGACTAGGTCTGTTTGTAGTGGACTGACCAGAGCCTGGGCCAGAGGCCCTGAGGAGCCTCCTAGGACCCAGGTTTGGGAGAGAGTAAGATCTAGAGTTGGGGTCCTAGGGTGCTTGTCTCCCAAATATAATTGCCCTTATGCTTCTTGGGTGTTCAGCAAGGGAAAAGAATTTGATTTGGGGACAACTCTGTGCCCTACGTTTTGTCTGGGGTCTCTGTGATAGTAGAGTGGGGGACATCATGGGGACCGGAGCATAACTTAAGGTGGTAGTGGACCAGACCGTTGAATGTCAAAGCATGGAAGGGGCGAATGTGCATGCATATGAGTGTGTGTGTGTGTGTGTGCGCATGCGTGTGCACGTGTGTGTGCACGTGTTTGTAGGTTTGTGGGCCTGCTTATCTAAGGTCTGCCCCATGGATGGGAGGTCCTTACAGACTTGGAACCCCTTCTGATCCCAGCTGGGCTCACCTTCAGGGAGGCTCTGGAGTAAGGCGGGATGCCACTGTCATACTTTCCTGAGACGATACCACAGGCCAGAGGGGACCAGGTCATGGCACCCACTCCTGAGAGAGAGCGAGCAGGTGAGGTTAAGCTGGGGCCCTGAGGGGGTAAGGAGTGGGGCAGGCAGGGTAGGCTGACACCCACCTATCTTGTGGAACAGCTCTGGCAGCTGGACCTCTACCTTTTCTCTCTGGAACATGTGGTACTCAGCCTGCTCGCAAATGGGTGGGATCAGGTTGAACTGCCGAGCCACCGAGTACGCCTCCTGAGGTACAGAAGGAGATGGCTGCGTCAGGGGACCTGGGGGACCACGGGGAAAGGACATAGAGGCCTCCCAGGCCGTCATGCTCCCTCCACCCCCAGCTTTCCTGAGAGTCTGAGGCAGACCCCATGGGAGCCAGGAAAAGAGGGTAGGCTTTGGAATCCTAAAACTTGATGGTTCTTGGAGGAATCACAATGTAGTAAGGCCTCAGGTCAGGGGCAAACGGAAGCATGGTGCCTCAGTGTCCCCATTTGTCATAAGGTGCCAATGAGTCACAGGTGTCTGAAGTCCTTTCAATAGGAGCAGCTTGTGCCTGGCACTCAAGGCCCTAGACCTATGATGAATTTGGGGGTTGTAAAAGCCTTCCTGGGGGCAACAGCTACATCAGCTAACTGATGTAGTTAGTTGGGGATCAGGAGCTTGGGGCCTTGGCCTGAAGGCATTCCACAACTGCCAGAGACGAGATGAACTCAGGTTACTGCCTATAGACAGACAGTCCTATGGTGGGGACATGCCTGCCACTTAGAGCGGCCCTGCTTCCGCTCTGGTCTGAAACTCAGCTTCTCCCTCTAGGGAGTGGGGTGAAGGCACTGACATCTTTCCCAGGGCTGGCTGGGTGGTCAGCAAGATGTCCTACCCAGGCTCACGGGCCCACTCAAATGCTGAGTTACACCAGGGGCTTCCGAAGTCCACTGGGATTTTTAAAAAACCTAAATCCTGTTGCACTTCCTGCATGCCGCAGTGATGTGTGGCTCATTGAAGCTACAGCAGAGCTGCATGCCTGGAATGCAGGGACACTGGGCAGGCAGGGGCAGGGCTGAATGTGGAGTGGAGGTGGGAAGCTATCGGGATTGCCTGCTTCAGGCTGCAGGATGGAGACAGCCTCTCCATCTGGGCCACTCCCTTCTGTGTCTTCGAGGACAGGGACCTCCTGCTGACTCTTCCTGGAACCCCAGAAATACACAGGGACATAGGCTGCTCTAGCCTGATGGAAAGAGATGACAATTACTGGGGTGTTTTCCTGAAAAGGCGGCCCAGGCTCCGGCCTGCATTGTCTGGGTATCAGTCTTGACATAAGCAGTGTGACCTTAAGATGGGACTTAACCCCTCTGTCCTTGGCTTTCCCACTTGAGACAGAGGGTTAGCATCTTCCTTTACCTACTGCGGTACTGTAGAGGCTAAAATGGGCATCAGCTCCTGTGAAGCCCTGAAATCTAACGGAACATCCCAGAAGCCCCCAATAAATGGCAAGCAGCACAGGTACTGAGGCCCTAGGACCACGCTGTCAGTCTTGTCCTATAGATCCAGAAACCGAGTCCAGGGCCATGGACTGCGCCGTGAGGCAAGCTGAGATGCATGCCTATGTCAACTGCACCCTGCTATGCTCGGACACGTGAGTCCGAGTCTTGGGATCCCATCCCACAAGGAACCCACGCCTGCGGAGACATGTGTGTCATCCTACCATGATCTCCATGGAACTCCAGCGTGACGTGCCCCAGTACATGGCCATCCCCTGGTTGATGACATGGGTCATGGCCCGCACAGTCTCTGTGAGAGAGAAGGGAGAACATGGGTTGGGGTGGTTGGAGTTCAAGCCCAGCCTGGGGATGGTCTGCAGATGCAGGTGGGGTGCCGGGAGGAGGGAGCAGGCTGCAAAGGCATCTTGCAAGCAGTGTACTTCCTGGCTCCCAGGGTCAAGTGTGGGTGCTGGGGAGCAGAGATTCCAGGAGAAAAGAAAATGGAATTGAAATCCTGAAGACAAGTTCTCTGAGCAGGTGAGGCTTGCCAGGATCCCTGGAAAAAGGCTTTGTGAGTAGTCTGATGTCCCTATGGCTGGCTATGGGGATGAGGAAGTAGGAATCCTGGTCACTCAGTGGATGAGCTGGGGGGATAAAGGCTATACAACCAGACTTGCCAAGGCAGTGACATCAGCAATGTTTGCAAACACAGTTCTAGTTACTGAAAGCCATTCCCACTGGGGTCCTGAGGGCTTCACAGAGGGGGAAGATGGCGCCTGTGGAGACAAAGGCAGGCCCTTGAGGCTGGGGCTCTTGGGGCCAGCGTTTCTTGTTCCTGTGCTTGGGGAGCTGGAAGCAGAAGTGGAAAGGTTTGGGCAGACCATGCCCAGGCTGCATTCTTCCTCAGGGCAATGAGGGTAGGAGGGCAGGAGGGGCCGAGGTCTGCAGCAAAGAGTTACGAGACAAAAGCTGAGACTCCTAACATCCTAAAGAGTGAATGGCTGAGACACTCCCACCCCATCCTCTAGGGCAAGAATGGGACTCTCCCCACCCCAACAGCACATGTGCCATCGAATTCATGGGTTTGGGGGGCATAAAAATTTGCCAGTTGGAAGTGTGAAGGGGATTGGATGGGAAGAATAGGGATGATCAGGAGTGGGAGGGAAAGGGAGTGATGGGGTGATCGAAATACATGATATACATGTAGAAAAATGTCACAACAAGATCCATTATTACATACGGGAAATTTGAGCTAATTTTAAAAACGCTGCCACTTGTAGGCCTTCTCCCTTGGCCATTTCCCTTCTTAGAGATGTGCTTGGCTCTGAAAACGGAACGTGGTCTTGGAGGGGTGAGGGATGGCTCCATGGATTTCTCACAGGTCTGATACAATGCTTGCAAGGTCAACAGCCAAAGGCAGGGTAGGGGTGTAGAGAAGTGTTTCTAAAAACACAGGGGTAACATCCGCCTCACTTCTGAATGTCCCCACCCTACCCTAGCGGCCGCGATCCCTGGCAATGGGAGGGACCGTGAGAGAAGGGGAGAAGAGAACAGCAGAGCCATTCTGATGGCCTGCCTCAAAACACTATTGGGTCCACAGGACCTTCCTTGCATGTTGGCTTCTGTCTGCCCTGTTTTTGGGGGTGTTTTACTTCTTACTCATTCTGGGTCCCTAAGTACTGCTTTGGCTAAGGTCTATTCATGGTGGACTCCAGGGCGTCCTATCTCTGGGGCTAAGGTCACTGGGATTCTGGCAAAATGGTCCAAGTAGGTTCACCCAGAACACCAGGGAAGTTACATCTTAGTTCTGTCCCTGCAGGGCAACTCTGCCCTGCCCCGCCTCTTCTGAGGTCGGGGACTGTGATTCTTTGGGGTCTTCTTTACCCTACCTAGATGAGGGACATATAAGAAGGGAGTTTGGGCCTTTTAGGACCTTCCCTGAGTCACTGCCTTTAACTGACACGTTTGACATCGGGAAGAGGTCAGGAGACCTAGAGACCCCGGGTCCTACTCCATGGAGCCCAGGCTCCTAGACAAGCTGCCCTTGTGAAGATTTTTAGAAACACTCTTGGTGGCACCTGAGACCATGCAGTATGGTTTCCCTATTCTTTTCAGCCAAGGCTTAGGTCCACATACCAGAGGTAGGGAAGCTGAGAAGGTGGCGCACATTGGCCGCTCTCCCCAGCCTCCCCCAGAGCTGTCTGGTCATGGTCAGGAGGATCACAGCCAGGGAGAGTGTGCGATGCTCTTCCCATGCAGTGAGGGAGATGGAGACGGTGCAGAGCCTGGGAATAAGGCTGATGGGCCAGGAGCCTGTTGTGACTGGCTATTCTGAGGGGTGGGGGAAACCTAGGCAGCTGGGGGGTCTGGCCAGAGGCAGGCTAAATGTGGGACACGGGTTTAGGAGCACCGTGCGCCTGCGCCAGCATGTCAATGAACCCAGAAACAGTGACACTTAGGGATGGCCGTCTTTCACCTCAATAATTAATGCTACTCAACAGAAGCAGGGATGCTAAATCCTCCCAGCTGCAGCCAAACCCCACGGCGTCTCTGCAGCATCACAAATAATACATGGGAGGGGTCAGGTGGCAGCACCAGGTGGCAGGCAGGAGCCCTTCCAGCGTGGAATGCTGCCCAGTTCCCAGGAAGACCAAGGCCTACCCGTGAGGCGGGGTTCTTAGATCATTTGCTGATGGGGAGGGCAGATACCAAGCATTCCACAAGGATGCCCTGGGCCTCAGCATTGTGCCAGCTCATATATGTATTCTTCATGGAAGAGAATCACTCTATTCTGATCCTGGCTGCTGGATGAGCAGACTTGAGTGACCACACACGGCCAGAGTGCTCACCAGGAACCTCTGTGGTAGACGGGGCAGCTTGTTGTCTGGTGTTCTTTGCCTCTGTTTGAGGCTAGAACTTACCAAGCATGAACTATGAAAGAGACGAGTCTTAGGAGTTGCTCAGTCTGGGGTCCCAGGACCCTTGTGGAAACCTAGATTTTTTCCAACCCTTCCCATTGTACCATCCAAGGTCAGGCTCCCAGGCAGGGACTGGAGCATCCTCAGATCAAGGGAGACCCCGGCAGAAAGCCAGCCGGCCGCTGCAGATCACAGCACCACAAGCATGGAGTGGGGACATGCACACGGGGAAGGAGGGATGGATGAGAGCATGGATGGGCAGTGAGGGGCTCCAACACCATTTTGCTTTCCCTTTGCTTGCACGATGTCCTCAGGGGGCGCTTCCCCACCCCTTATGCATTTTATGGAGAAGTTTGTCATAGGGGGGACAGAGAGTCGTGTAAATAAAAATACTGTCTCATAAAATGCAACTCGGACACAGAAGTCAATAGTCGGCTGAGGGTACTGTGTACCTTCAATGATGAATGTCCTTGACTTGAAGGAACTAAATGGGTCCCCTGGTGATAAAAGAAAGATTTAAAGAGACCAGAGTTTATCGCTGTGGGAACACAGGAGTGGGTATGATTAAGGGCGGGACAGAAGAGCACAAATCACCACACAGAACAGAGTTCTGCTAAAAAGAATCTCTCTCTATATATACACATACACACAGCAGTGTGGTATATATATAAAAGCAAATGGAGACAAAATAACCGGTCCAACTTAACCCCCCAGTCCCAGAAGCAGCAAAGCATAAATGAGAAGATGCCGAGGCAGGAAGTGGGAGAGATGGAGGGACTGGGACTCGAGGGAATAAATAAATGCTAAAGAAACACAAACGGCTCTTCAAAGCCCTGAGTGCTTACTCCCCTCCAGGTAATAACTTACCCCCCAGAGCAAAAGACGGCTAAGCCCTCCCAGGGGAATCAGAATGAAAAGAAAGAAACCGTCCCCGACAGCCGCCACTGTGCAAAATACCAGCTGCTGAGAACACACTAGAGAAGCCCTGAACACAGCCAGGATACAGAATGAGATCAGGGCCCCCACCCCCGGCTCAGCCTGGCAGGGCCAGGGCCTGCCCCTCCCCCACCCAGAGGCCTAGCCCCCTCTGTCCTGAGCACTTTGTCCTGCATGAGCCAGCTAGGGGGTTGACCTACCTTCCATGGGCGTGTTGGGGTCTGGGCGGTTGGCAAAAACCACATCCACATAGTCCAGCTGCAGTCGCTCCAGGGAAGCCTTCAGTCCTGGGAGAAGAGCGGGAGGGGTCAGCACTGTCGGTACCTGGCTCAGGGGCAAGAGAAGAGGGCAGGCCCCTGTCACGCTGAGCTTTAGGACAGGTGAGGGTCTTGAGGAGATACCAAGACAGGAGGCACATCCTAAAGGGAGTGGGGGGCACCCTGGCTATCCCAGGGGACATGAGGAGAACCAAGGCCAAATGTCCTGAGACCCTTGGGCCACTTCCAGGACCTGTGGTCTGTACAGAAACAAGCAAAGCTTGGCATGGCATCACACAAGGAGAGGTGGTACAAAAAGAGGGTGGTGTGTAACACACACACCACCAACACACACCTCCTAGCAGCTCAGAGCAAACAGCTAGTGTGAAGACATTGAACCTGGGGTGTGAGGGCCAGGTACCAAGCCTCCCTTCAGTTATGATGTTTCTTAATGAAAAAATATTAGCTCAGAATAAGTATGATTTGGAGAGGAAGAGCCCACGCCTAGACACCCCCACTCTGGGCTACATTGTCTATCATTCCCAATGCCCCTGAGTATGTGTGTTGGGTGTGTGTGTGGGGGGGGTGTGTGTGCTCTCACAGCCCCACTTTCTAGACCTTCTGACACACGCTCAGGGTGTCTCGCCCAGGATCATTCAGACAGTGCGTGGCTCAGCCTGGCCTGAAAGCTGGCCATCTCTGTCCAGGCTCAGGTTCCCTGCTTTTTGGAGCAGAAAGAAGGGTCCATGTTCCCCAGGGTTGAGGCCTGGGCTGGGTCACTGAAGGGAAGTTTACTATGCCTCTTAGCTATCCTTCAGAGGAGATCATGAGCTGGGGACAGCATGGCTGGAGCCCCTCCTCACCCAGGAGGTCACAGGCTGGGGACACCGTGGCTAGAATCCCTGCTCACCTTCAATTATGTGCTTCCGGGAAAGGCCTCTCTCTGTCTCCGCTCTGAAAAACAGGCCAACAGGGTGGGAGATGTTGCAGCCGGATGGGAATAATGTTTACGATAACGATGCTAGGAAAACACAGGTCAGACCATGCGACACCTGCGGATAACAGCTCCAGGCTGAGGATCCACGGCTCAGGTGGGCACCTGGACACTGACCCCAGGGTGGCAGTGAGGCACAGGGCTTTAGGCTTCAATATTACCTTGTTGCTCAGCTTGGGTTTATCATTTATACTTTTTTGAGACAGGTTTTCCCTGCATAGCTCAGAGTGGCCTTAAACTCATGATCCTCCTGTCTCAGCTTCCCAAGTATTGGGGTTACAGATACAAGTCTGGCTAAGGATTTTTAAAACTTAAGAACAAATATTTAAAAAAATTTTTTTTTGAGATAGGGTCTCATGTGTCCCAGGCTAGCTTCAAATTTACACAGCCATGGATGACCTTCAACTTCTGATTCCTCGGCCTCTGAAGCGCTGCAATTATCTGCAGGAACCACCGTAGCTTACAGGGTATGAGGAGGAAAACAGGGCTTTGTGCATGCCCGGCAGGCACTCTACTGACCGAGCCTCATCCTCAGCCCATAAATCCACTTTATAATCTCCAGGAGATAAACTTCCTCAAGCTCTGTAGAGAATACAGAACCAGACACCTGGAGGCTGGCAGAGATCCGGATAGGTGGTCCAGAGACTTTAAGATGGTTTAGACAGATCATGATTTTCTGTTTTCTAGAGTTTTTATAATGTTACCACGTAAGTAAAAATAACAATTAAACAAGGCTTGAGTAAAAGACACATTCAGCCAAAGCTGCTTGCAGTTTGGGAGGGGATCAGATGGGTGTGAGGTCCCCAGACTGGAATGAGTGCCAGCCTGCAGGTAGCTGTGCAGAGGCCAACATCCCCTCCTTCCTCAAGGACAACAGTCTGACCATTGCCCCGGCTTTGCCAATGGTGTCTTGGCAGGAACCAGGGCTGCAGTGGCCAGCTACCCCTGGGGCATTGCAAATTGTGGTACTTACTTTCCTCCCCAGAAGATCTTAGTGGTGATGACGAGGCTGGACCGTCTGCAGAGCAGAAGAGAGGAGTTACTGGACTTGGCTGGCCCTTGAGGTCTTCCCTCAGCCTTCACCTAGAGATCCTACAGCTGTCACACCTGGGAGCCTGGTGTGAAATGGGTGTTTCTGAATTGTGAAGTTCTTGCCAGGTGCAAAGTGCAGGGTCTGGTTCTTTCCACTAACGGATGAACTAAGCGCCTCAACGCTGCAGGGTACCAGGGTCTGACAGAGGAGATGCAAGGTAGGAGCAAAGGTTTGCAGGAATGGGGACAGTGGCTTCCCCATCCCTATGCGTGCGCCTCAGCCCCATGAGGGCCTGCTGAGGCAGGAGAGCCTCAAGTTGGACTCACAATGCCTGCTCTGCTGCCAGACATGGGCAGTGCCAGCTTATGCTAAAGGAGTGATGACCTAGTGTGAGTCTCTCCATATACACCATCAGGCGCTTTATCTTGGATTACTGAATGGGAAGAATTTATTTGGGATTGATCAGCACCAAGGGGAAACAAGCGGGCTATGTGAGAGTAGAGGGGGAGGGTGTCAGGAACCCTGTGGCGTGAGGTCTGGTCACTGAGATTCTGAGTGACCATCAGGAAGGTCGGAGGAGGAGGAGGGAAGGTCCAGCTTCACCCGGGTCTTGGGATATAGGGAAGGAATCGGCCTAGACTGACAGTCAGGGATCTGCTTGAGTGGGTGCTTTGGGTTCTGTGGTGTCTGAATGAGAATGGTTCCTGCAGGTTCATGCCTTTAAATGCTTGGTTCCCAGTTAGTGGAACTCTTTAGGAAGGGTTAGGAGGTGTGGCCTTGTTAGGGATTTGTCACGGGGCTGGGCTGTGAGGTTTCAAAAGCCCACACTAGGCCCATTCTCCCCTTGGAGGCCTGCAGCTTGTGGATCAGATGTGCCCTCAAGAAGTGAGCTCTCAGGTGCTTCTCCAGTACCACAGCTGCCTGCCTGCCTGAATGCATGCCACCATGCTCTCCACTATGATGCTAATGTACTAAACCTCCAAAACTGTAAGCCAGCTTCCAATGAAATGCTTTCCTTTACAGCATTATAAACAAAATTATAAATCAAGACATTTCCTTGTCTTGATCATGGTGTCTCTTCCTAGCAATGGAATAGTGACTAAGACAGACTCCTATCCCGCTGTCTTTGAGCTCTACCACATTCTGATCCTCGTGGGACATGATTTGCAGAGTGCTGGGCTGAAGCCTGCCACTCCCCCGGTCCAGCATGGTCTGGCCAGGCCACATTGGTGATTTACAGACCCAGACAGTCTGTCTTCTGCCACACACTGGTCCCTTTACAGTCGCAGACAGTGAGCTCCTGAAGGTTGGACTATCTCTGAGGTCCTTGGACAGAGAGGATAGAGTTCAGCTGAGAGCTAAAAGGCCATCACACTTGAACCTCTGTGTGGTGTCCCTGTCATGCCCAGGCTACCTGGGAATGCTCACTGTGTTCAGGAAGTTCATCCCATGAAGCTCTGTGAGCGGAGCAGGACAAAGGACAGCATCACTTCTGCCTCAGAGAGCTGGACTGGGGACATGGCGAATGCTGGCACCCTGGCCTTAACTGCTTCCATGGCACATACTGTGGTGTGAAGGCTCACCCCCTCCAGACAGGGCAGAAGACACTTCTGTGCTGAGAAATTCTCCCCCTTCAGCAGGGAAAACTGGGCACCTTGAGATTTCAGCAAGGTTGCACAGGGAGGCCACAGGTGGCACTTTCCACGTGCATGACAGGGTTTCACCTGGCAGAGAATGCCCTTGAGTGCCTGCTTCTTCTGCCTCCTGATGGACGTGTACCACTGCCTCATTTACACACTGCTGGGAATTGAACCCAGGCCTGGCAAGCACTCTAGCAACACTCCCAGCCCTCGGGAGGACTCTCGTTACTGCCTAACCTACTGGTCCTTGCAGGGTACTGAATTAACTTTTCTATTAAAGGGGAGAGGGGGGAGAGAGAGAAGAGGCTGGGGAGCTGGCTCAGTGAATAAGGGTGTGTGCTGTCAAGCTAGGAGCCTTGAGCGTGAGTCCCTGAATTCACAGAGTAGAAGAGAATCAGCTTCCACAGGTTGTCATTTGACCTCAACATGCACAATGTGGCACATACCTACCACATGTAAACAAATAAATGTAATGATAAAAAAATAAAAAAGAGCACACAAGCGGCTGACGGACCACCCCTGTGGTAATCAGCAGAGACCAGTCCCCAAACACTGTTCCCACAGCAGTGCTGGCCAAGTCCAGGCTTGCCCCAGGCAGATGGCCTGCCCAGGGGTCGGTCCTTGGGGTCCTACCATTAGCCTCTCCTGCCATGCATACCGCCCTCCACCCCCAGCCTCCCTTGTGTGCCCTGGAGACAGACCGCAGAGATAATTACCTCCATCCCTTCTTCTTAATGATGTTTCCTAATACCACTTCAGCCCTGCAAAGCAAGAGAGAAAGAGAGGCAGACATGGGGATTTCATCTATACATAATGGAAAAGGAAAATGCAAACCCAGCCCCACCGTGACAATAAGCCATCGGGTCCCCTCTGTGAAAATGCCACTGGGGTTGGAATGCCAGGCGCCTATGTGGCCTTGGCCCAGTGGCTCATTCCAGAAGGGGTGAAGTCTGCAACTGCCCAGGACTGGCAGCAGGGGTGGGGGTTGCGGGGCACTGCTAATCCTTTGATGGAAAGGCCTTGTCCCGGCAGCAGCATCTCTACACTTGCTGGGGAAGGAAAGGTCCCCAGACCTGGCTTCCTCCGCCAGCTGCAGGTACACTGGGGAAAATGCTCAGCCAAGGGACATGGGTAAAATGTTCAGGTGAATTTATATTTAAAAGGCAAGCTGTGCTCCAGGTGTTCTTGGCACACGTCTCTGTATGCAGAGACTGTGCACTTCCTGGGGCCAGCGCGGGGCTTCCAACAAAGCCTGTGTGCACACATGCGTGACTGTGCGTGTGTGTGTTTGTGTGCAGCCCGTTCTTCTCTTTAAACAACAGAGAGCCGCCCAGCCCACTGCCTGTTCTTGGCAATGGCTCAGGGTCCTGCTTCAAGCCAGGGCCAGCTGGGGTCACAAGCTGGCTGTTCCAGCTTGGCACAGGAGTGCGGATTAAGTTTTAAGAACTTTCTGCTTGTAGCAAAATGTTTCTGAGCAAAAACAACAGACGGAAAATGATCCAAACCCAGCGCTACATTCCAATTATAAAAGCGCCTGAGTCATCCACTCAGAAATAATGGGCTCTAATTTGCAAGCTGTTTAGCATATATTCTGAATGCCCCTCATTTATGGTCAGGACGTACTGAAAATTCAATCAGCTCTGGCCTCTTTTCATTCCTTGGTCCTCCAATTTGTCAGACAAAAGACCAGGAGAGGAGTAAGATGATAGTGAGGCTGCCTGAGCGGCTAACCCAAGCCTCCTGCTTGCAATCTTGGTTGCAAGCTATGAATGTAGGCACTGAAATACTGCAGGTCGCTGAGGAGCACACAAATTACTGTCAGAAAGAAATGTGTGTGCTCACCCCTGGTCAGGGAGGGGGCAGCTCTGACTGCTTGCTGGAGCTACGGCTAGCTCCTTGGTCAGAGAAGCCTGGCCTGACCCCAAGGCATAGTGTGCAGCTTCCCAGTCATTGGCTGCTGGTGTTAAGATGCCTCTGCGGTGTGAGCGGGCTGGCTTAGCTACAGGCTGGACTGTGAGCTACAGCAGCTGGCTGAAGAGCTGAGGGTTGCGGGCTCCAGAAGCAATGCCATTCAGAGCAGAAAGCTTTCGTCTAAGGCCTTGGCTTCTAGCAAGCGGCTCCTGAGAGGCCCCAAGGATGCCCAGCGTCTGGCATGGCTGTCCTGGCATTGCCAGCTTCGAGTGTCCAATAAAACAGAAGTGAAGGCAGTGACAAAGTAGAGATTGGGGACTGCTCAGTGATGGGGCCATCTGGAGATGAAGGAGGTGGCATTAATCTGTGCTTGCTCTCCTGGGCAGCAAAGCTGAGGCAGGAGCTGGGCCAGGGAGGAGACGGGGAGATGCCGCTGGGCTGGGCATCTGCACCAGGCTTTTCAACCTCTGGCTGCTCTGCCTAGCTCGTCTGTCTGGAGAGCATCTTGCTGTGATTGGAAGCTGCTGTCTGGTTTGAGGAGGGGGTGATGGGATATGGTGTAGTAAAGACCCAAGCACTGTTGACGGAGACTTAAGGGGATGGGGGAACAGCTGTCAGCTCCCCAGGCCCTTGGTAGGGATTGGGCAGTGGCCCAGCTGGGTTCCCTGATGCTTGGTGCCATGGGTCCTGCTCTAGGCAGCAGGTAAGATCCCAAGGCCCAGGGAGCAGGTGCGGGCCCTGCGGCCATGGCACATAGCAGGTCAGGGCTGCAGCCAGCCCAGCTGATGGGAGCTTGGCTGGCTCCAAGCAGGAGTGGGCTGTAGGGAGGACAGAGAGGGACCCAGAGAATGATTTCACCCACAAAAACTGACTTTTGGAAATGTGATGTAGGAGACCAGATGATTTGATTTCAGCCCATCTTTAAAATCGAAGCCAGCAGCTCTGGCTGAAGAGCACTGAGCCTTTGCATAATCAAGTTGGAAAGTTCATTGTCAAGATGGAACGCGCTTCCTTCGCACCGAGGTCTGCCAGCGCCTGCCCGCTCCAGCTCGGAAAGGCTGTCTGCCCCACAGCCCCTACTGCGTCATTAAGACATGAACAGGCCAGGCTCATGGGGCTTCAGCTCACCCACACAGCCGGGACAACAGTAAATCCCGGCTGCAGCCCAGCACTGTGCCTTGTTAAGCTTGGTGCCAGGGCACACAGAGAGTTTGGTGAGCAGCCAGTGCCTGAGTGTCCCAAGGCTGGCCCCATCCAAATATCTCCTAGGATCATTTAGAATTTTAAAAGGAAGACAGAGTGGTAGACACTATCATGAGACAGGAACTGGAGATGTGGCTCTCTGAAGGTGTCCTGTGCCACCTTCTTCTGTCCGTGAGAAAGGTACATACTTGCCAGCAGCGTAGACCTCTGCGGTATCGAACAGGTTGATGCCATTGTCATAGGCCAGGGTCATGAGGTGCTCTGCCATCTGAAATGACAAAAGCAGAGCTGGTGGGGCCAGCACTGTCGTTCCAGCTCCAGGGAGGTTCTAGGCAGGGGTTCTCAACCTTCCTGATGCTGTGGCCCTTTAATACAGTTCCTCATGATGTGGTGATCCCAACCATATAACTATTTTCATTGCTACTTCATAACTGCAATTTTGCTACTGTTATGAACTGCAATGTAAATCTCTGTAAGTTTTCCAATGGTGTTAGGCGATCCCTGTGAAAGAGTCATTGGAACCCAGAGGGGTCACGACCCATAGGTTGAGAACCACCTCTCTGGAGCATCAGACCCGTGGTCTAGGCGTTTCTCCTGGCTCCTCTGTCCTTCCTGCCATTGCACAGGGAGGCAACAAACCCTTCAAAAAGGACAAAGATGGCATGACAGATAAGGCTATGAATTTTTTGAGACAATCATGGAATGCGGCCCCTGTTTGGGCTAGTGTCTCCCCCAAATTCAAATGAACCAGAATCTCAGGATGGGACCTTATCTGGTAGCAGGGTCTTTGCGAATGTATTTACTAAGATGGGGCCACACGGCCTCCTGGCGGGCTAGCCATGCCATCCAATGTGACTGGCATGTTAGTGGGAGGGCTATCTGGAGTTAGAGCACTGACTGCAAGCCAAGATATGCCCCCAGGAGCCGAGAGAGACAGGGGCAGACTCCTCCTCCAGGCCTCTGGAGGGACCTGGTCTTGACTGAAGGCATGTGATTGGCAGCACCTTGCCATGTCAGTCATGAGAACCAGTGGTCAATCGTACTAGGATGCCCGCCCCTCCCCCTTTAAGATTTAGCTGTGGATTTATCTGTATAAGGATACATCTCTCCCAGCTACCATGGGAGGGCTGCACACTGACCACAGAGGGTCCCACAGCCACTCTACAGTGGGGCTGAGGGTCATGTGGCCTCTGCTGGCGTTTCTCTAATATGATACTTGGGCAGCATCCTGGCCATCCAACCATCCTCACTGCTGGCTAGATCTTGAGCTCCCAGAAGGGTGAGCTTTGTTTCACAACAAACAGCAACTGGTGGTGGGTTCAGCCATCAAGGAAGCTGGGAGCTGACCTGTGACCTATGGCCCCCACTGAAATACAGCAGAGAGAAGTGCCCCGAACACTGCAGTTCTCAGAGGGCCAAAGCTACTGAATGCAGCTCAGGCACCAGACCTCCCTCCCGACGCAGCCCAGAGCAGCTGGATGGTTCCAGCCTCCTGCCTGGTTCTCTGGTATCCAGTAGGAAAGAGGCATCTGTGTGAGCACATGTATGCATGTGTGCATGCCCGTTTGTCTGAGTGTGCACATGGCATGTGTGCATGCCAAGGAGCTCTGGGAGTGAAGGGCACTGCTAGGGGAGTGGACCCACGCTCAGTGGTTGTCATGGGAAGGTGGATTTGGTGCTGCTAGATTCCCTGATTCATCAGGGGATCCGAGATATCCAGGCTGTGCTAAAACCTAATTTCCAAACATTGCAGCTACTTCAGTGCCTGATGCAGAGCCACAGCTGCTGGGGTCTGAGAGCCAGAAGGACCAGGATGCTGAGGCCACGGGGCTCTGGAGATCAACCTGCAAGGAGCTTTGCTGCCTTTTCTGCCGCAGTTCAAGTGTGAGCATGGTTACTGTTGCTCTCTGGGGGCCTGATGTAACCACCGAGCCTTCTCTCTAGAGCTGTACACCTAAGGAACCTCTGATCACGCTGGGCATGTTCTCCTGCAAGGCCAATGCATGGGCAAGTGTGGCTTGTTCACAGGTGCGTTCTGTTGCTTTCACCACGACCTTTCCCAGATGTGTCTCACCAGGCAGCCCGAGCCATGCCCAGGGCAACACTGGATGTTGCACCCCACTGGGTCGGGGCCATGTGGCCTCCCTGGAGGGTTTCTGAGGTTCATGGCTCACGCTTTTTGTCTTTTGAGGACTTTTTTGTTTGACAGGCGTGTATTTCTGCCCTATCCTATCTGCCTCACAGAAAGGAGGCTTCAGCTGCTCTGCACTTTGTTTCTAGGGCGTCCTGGGGACCAGCTTAAGGTGGTTCCCGAGAGCTTCGCTCCTTTCCCGGCTTTCTCTACATTAGATGCATACTTCCTGGAGCTGGGGTGTGGCTCAGCTGGCAGAGCACTGGCCTAGCAAGCCTGAAGCCCTGGGCTCAGTTTCCAGGAACAAACAAAGCCAGGAGTGGCGGCACCCACCTGTAACCTCAGCACTCAGCAGGGTGAAGGCGGGAGGATAAATTGAAGGTCATCCTTGGTTACGTAGTAAGTTCAAGGACAGCTGGGAACACGTGAGACTGTCTTTAAAAAAAAAGTGTTACTGCCAGGCTGTGGCGGTGCACACCTTTAATCCCAGCACTTTGGGAGGCAGAGGCAGGCAGATCTCAATGAGTTTGAGGCCAGCCTGGTCTGCAAAGAGAGTTCCAGGACAGCCAAGACTGTTACATAGAGAAACCTTGTCTCAAAAAAAAATGTACTTACTAAAATCTATATGAAAAACCATATTAACCCCAAAACATTTCTTGGAGGGGGTGGAGATGGCTCAGTGGTTAACAGCCCCTGTTCTTACAGAGGACCAGGTTTGGTTCTCAGCATCTGCATGCCGGTTACAACATCTGTAGCTCTAGTTCCAGGGGGCTGACGCCCTCTTCTGGCCTCCTCCTATATGTATTTGTCTGTGGTGCATATACATGTGTGTAGGCAAAACACTCAACACACATAAATCAAACTAAAGACGGTAACTCTATTGAGACAGGGTCTCACTATGTCGTCCAAATGTTACTCAAACCCAGGTTCTTTCTGCTCCAGCCTCCTGAATGCTGGGACAGTGGCAGTTGTCACCCACTCAACAATACTGTCACATGTGTGCTACTATGCAGCCAGCACCACCTTCCTCCCCAGAACTTTCTCGGCTTCATGACAGTATGGCAGCTCCACAGATACTGGTGGGCGGCTGTCATGATGTCACAGTGCAGGGGCCATCAAACTTTTTCGCACTGCGACAGATGTTTAACGGCTCAAACATCTTGAGCTAGATGACCTGTCCGGGATTCAGCTTTGTCCTTGCAGCAGAAGCAGCCACAGATGTGTCAACCAGTGAGTGTGACTGTGTGTCGATAAAACTTTACTCACAAAGACAGACTGCAGACTCACAGAGACAGGAAGTGGATTAGAGGTTAGCAGGGACGGGGAATGTTGCTGCTCGAAGGTGTGGAGTTTCTGTTTGGAAATGGAAGTCACGCTTGCATGGCAACATGAAGACACCCAATGAACTACACCCCTAAAATGATTAAAATGGTCATTTTGTCTATGGGTGCCCATATGTACTTACGCATTGGGCTAAGGGGCAACCGTGGGTGTCATTCCTAGGTTACTGTTCAACTGTCCACTCTGACCCATTTCAGTCTCTCATTTGTCCTGCAGATTCCACTGGGCTGTCTGGCTGGCGATCCCTCCATGTCTACTGCCCCAGTGCTCGGATTTCAAGTACACACTGCCATACCCCCTTTTTATGAGTTCTGGGGATTCAACTTGCTGGTGAACACTTTAATGGCCGAGCTACCTCTCCAGCCCTAACATGGTGAATTTAATGGTTCCTCTATCTAACCAAAAGTTCTCAGGATAGGTGGGAAAGCAGTCCACAGTAGCCTTGGCTTCCTGACTGGCTCTTCCCCAAACAAGCAGAAAATAAATACTCTTCCTTCATCACACGACACAGCCAGGGGCGCCTAACATTTGGCATATTGATTTTTTCCCCTACACCAATTACAGGATCTAATACAAAAATCCTTGTTCCTTTACTACGTTGTTTTTGTCTGCAGCATCCTCCCAGGACCCAAACTCTGTAATCCACTACTCCTCCGGCTTGATGTCATCAAGGTGTGACCCCCAGCATCTTTATCCTTGTCATCTCGTCCATGTCTCAGACATGGACGGGGGCAGAGCCAGCTGGAGCTGACATCTGAGAGTCATTCATCAATACTCCCTAGTGCCACAAATCTGTTGGTGACAGAGTCGCTTGTCCACAAGGACACCATGCCCTGTGGCTAGTGTCTCCCTCCACAGAGTCCTCCTACTGACTATCAGCAGCCACCCTGAACAGGGGATGAGGCTGAGTCAGACACGACTTATTTGAGACAAACCACACGTGTCCCAGGGATCCAATTTCTACTCTGAGCTCTGGGGACCAGCGTCACCTTAGAAGCTCCAGACTCACCCTGAGTCTTCAGCAGCCTCAGAACGCAGGACAAATGGTTCAATGACCAGCTATTGTTATAAAAAAAAATCAAGTACGAAACCGCACACTGCATTTAAATCTCCGTGGAAGCCAAGTTTTCCCTAAAAACTGAGCAACTGCAGCTAACAAGGTCTCAAATGGACTCGCTTATTAATTTTTAAACACGAGCCTTTCCACAGCAAACTGGACAAACACAGCGGCCGAGATGGTGTAGATGCCAGGAGCTCTCTCTCTGACCTCCCACTGTGCGGAAGGGCACCCCCATCCTTCTGACAGGCCCTGTGACACCAGCAGCGCTCCGATAGGCTTTTCTTAGCGTCACCTTGTGTCTCAATAGTAGATAAGCCCCAGAAGACAGCAGTTCCCAGTAGTCAGAGGAACATGTGGTCAGGAGCACAGCGGGTTAACTGATGCGTGTGGATGGGTCACTCATGTGGCATACTCAGAGGGGCCCCCAGCTTTATCACTGGGAAAACACAGGCCTTGAATTCGGGTTGAGCTGCGGCACAGGTGTCACGTCCATGAGAACCCTGGACTCCCAGGATCCCACAGTGCCCAGCTGTACCGCCAGGTGCAGCACCTCTCTCAGCCACCACCCCTTAGCCCGTCTGACTATGGGGGCAGGAAACCCTCAACAAAAACGAGAAAGAGGCTGCCACGGTGGCTTCCATGAGTACACACAGTCCCTAGTTTATGCAGGGGACTTAACTGTGTGCCTTGGGGCTGAGGGCTCCCTGGCTTACCTCATCAGTGATCTGGCCCCCGAAGGTCACCCATGTTCCTAGAAGGAGACATACAGGCTCAGGTGAGATAATCTGACATTAGGTCAGAATGGTCTCGTGGGTGCTCGGACTTTAAAGTGTAGGGCATCGGGTCAGGCACAGCCACATGCCATCCACTGCTCTGTGTGGAGCACATCCTGTGTGTGTGTGTATATATCTGGCCTCCAGGGTGAATTTCCGGACAAAGCTAACAGCAGTCTGTCAATAGGACAGAGAGCTGGGTAAGCTAAGGAAGGCTATGGCCTCTGAAATGTCCATCCAGAGCCAGGTGTGGAGGCTGAGACAGGAGGACCGCCCGAGTGTGAGGCCAGCGTGGGCTCTAGTATGAGACCCTCCGAAGCCAGCGTGGACTATAGTGTTGGTGTGGTGCTGTCCCAGAGAGCGGGCTGAGGGTGCTTCCCTGATGACAGGCTCTGCTTGGAGAGGGTTAGGGGTGGGCGTTAGAGTGGGAGGGGTAAAGAGTGCCTTTGCCTTGAAGGAGGGAAACAGCGGGTTCTGAGGACTGAGCTGACAACTGGCAGAAGGAACAGGGCAAGACCGAACGATCTTTCCTGGGGACTGTCTCTCTGAAGTGAGGCTTCGAAGCCAGAAAGAAAGCTTCCTGGTTCAGTGAGCATCAGGGACTGCTCTGACTTCCGGGTAGGAGTGAAGGGCTGTGTGCAAAGAATTCTCCTGGCCTCTCCTGGCTAAGGCTAAGGTTCTGTACCTTCTNATGGCAACCTAATCTCCCAGAATTGTAGGCTCTTAGTTTAGCTCTCTTTTAAGGGTGGGGCTAGCTCATTTGAAGCCCCCATATCCTTGTTCATGAGGGGTTCCCGTACTTACCAAGCCCCAGGCAGGAGACCCGGAGGCCAGATTTGCCCAGGTTCCTGAAAAAGAAAGATTGAGTCAGACCTTGGCTCGGGCAGGAAGGATGCTGCCAGCCAGGCTTGAGCACCAGGGCCAGCCCGTTGCCTGCTTCCACCCAGTCAAAACGTTTTCTGAAAGGCACAGAGAATCATCTTGAGGGAGGCCTCTGCTAAGCGGCCATGGGGGTGACATTCCAGTTGTTCCCCAGGACCACACTGGGCTCACATGGGCCTGCAGAGCTGCCCGCAGGGCAGATGACGACAATAACAAGGGCTGTTGTTGTGATGGACAGGCTGCACGGTGACTGACTCGGGTCTGTGTGTGGCCACAGGGTCCAAAGCTAAGCTCCCTCTTGAGGGCGCATTTGTGACCTCTATTGTGGGTTATTTGTCCCTCTTTGAGAACAATGACATGCAGTTAGTCCAGCTTCATCCGAGCCTTTGCCCTCTGATGTCCCAAAGGCCAGTGGTGTGGGTGGCACTGCGGTTCCCCAGCAGGGTGGCTCTCTGTCACAGCTTGGCATCCCGTGAAATAACCTCACACGCCCACTGAGGCTCCTACCTGGTAGGACACACCTTAGCGGATGGATAGGCTTTGGGGTCATCATTACTGTTCTTAGGAGGCTTTAGAGGGTGAGACACTTCTGCCAGAGACTGGGCCATCTGTCTGTCCTTGTACGGGCCAGCCTGGACCCCCACCCCAGGAGCAACAGTATATCAGGGGTTCTTAAACATACTGTTAGCTGTAGGGTGGGTCTCATGAGTGCCCAAGGCAGAGGACATACAGAGGAAATCCTAGGAAGTGGGGAGTGTTCCCTTTGGCAGCCAGCTCAAGCTACCCACACGGTGGTCTGTGAGCACCCACATGGTGGTCCGTGAGCACCCACGCCTGGCCTGTGTGTTGGAGACAGGGACATGAGCTGCCCACACGGTAAAGTGGACAAGTGACCGGGTGCCTAGCTCTACCCGGGCCCTTGCCCTTCTAGGGCTGGACTCTGCTTCTCTCATGGGCTCCAGCCGCTCCATGT
>LOEQ01000401.1:110373-121543 GCA_001685075.1 Bramus lutescens | reverse complement strand
AGAGAGAGAGAGACAGAGAGAGAGAGACAGAGAGAGAGGCAGAGACAGAGACTGACAGACAGAGAGAGAGAGACTAATGACTGTTAGCAGGAGGGAAGGATGTGGCCACTCAGGACTGGTCTTCTTTGGGACAATTTGTGGTATGGCATAAGATGAAGGCACACAGGTACCTAGGTGTTTGCCGGGAGTGCAAGCAAATAGGTAAGAGTGACCACGGTGACTATATCAATCACTTTCTGGTGGAGGTCTGAGTGTCCACGTGTGAAGGAGAGAAAGAAAGAGCCCCACAGGAACTTCTTGTCTGGATGATGCCACCAAGCATGGGAAGTCAGCTGGGGGCCTTCATACCATTTCATTGCTCCTTGGCACTATGGTGCCTCTGGCCCAGGAATGAAGTCATGAGTGAGAGTGAGCACCTGCCTGGTTGATGGGGTAGTCCTTGGGGTGTCTATCTCATGGGTGTCCAACCTAGTCTGTGGTCACAAGAGCATACAGACATTTATTTTATGTGACACCGGGACATGGCTTTCTCATATATAAGGTTCATGACTCAGAATACCCAACACAATTGCAAAAAATGCAAAAATAATCTAATGATGATTTAAGTAAACTTATGGTTCTATGTTGGGCTGCAGCACCAGCTATCCTGAGTTGCTTATGCCTGTGGACCATAGGTGGGAATGGACACCCTTGGTAGGGTTTAGAGGAGTCCACCATCAAAGAACTCTGTCCTTTGCTAACTGTGTGACTCAGGCAAGGCCCAGGTCTAGGAAAATCCCAATGGGGACTGTGTAGGTGGGGTAGCCAGGGGGTTGATAGTGAGTACATGTAAGGTATTTAAACATCTCAAGAGCTAACCCACGGCGAAGGGTGCCAATGTAAACAAGAGACTACAGTACAGGCGGCAATAATTGGGAGTCATTGTCCTTAGTTCTCAGGGTCAGCTTGGGCTCTTCCTCCAGTGAGGGCAAACGCTCAACTGTCCACTCTTCTCTACGCAGGCATGCTGGGAGCAACTTGGCCTCCTTTGCCTGTCTTCTGGGAACACTTGGTCTGGAGGCCCTGGGACGGCTTCTGCAGAGCAAGAGTCAGGGCTGTACAGTTAAATGTCTCTATGGTAAAAATAGGAGCCGTGTCCTGCCTTGGCGGAGTAGTGCAGACGCTGAAGTGAAGACGGCACCGACACCATCAGACTGAGATGCCAGCGCCAGGACCACTGCTGCCTCTATGTGCAGGCACTGTGCCTGAAGGCTCCTTGCCTCAGAGATGTCCCCTGTTCCCCCATCATCTCTGGCCTCACCTGTGGCTCAGAGTGCTCTAGGCAAGGCTAAGAGTTCTTCAACACTACGGTTAGTAGGAGCCAAGTCTCGAGGGCTGTGAAGGCCTCCTTCTGCCTGCCAGGACTAGCCTGGGAAGGGTGAGATCCTGGAGGATACCCAAGAGGGAGGTTTTGGTCCTGAGGCTTCCTGGGCAGCTCCTTGGGGCAGAGGAGACAGATGGAGACATGATTTCTTGGCACGTTCAGCTCTGTCTATAACCAGGGCCAGCAGCACTTGGGTCAGAGAGGGACTGGGAAGCAAATATACTGTCTTCAGGGAACCCGGGTTTTTAAAGTCTGTGAAATCCGCCTGGATCTGGTTAGTGTGTGCTTGGTCAAAGGGACACGGTGCCTGCTGCATTCTGTAGTGTGCTGCCCTTTATGTCAATGAAATTCACAATCATGTATGAAGGGCTCCCTAGAGAATGGAGCCTAGAAGGGGGAACCCCTGATGGATGAACAGATCTGCTGCCTAGAATGGGGTTCTGGGGAGGGTCAAGCACAGGTCTGATTTCTGCCCAGTAGTAGGGTTCTCTGTCTCAGTGGAAGAGGATCACCCCACCCTTGTCTGGCTTTTGCCCCACCCCAGCTCCACAGAGGGTGCTGGGTCAGGAGCATGGTGACCCCAGCTCTACCAACAAGTAAGAGTTCACTTCAGTCAGTTCCCCCCTCCTTATGAGGAAGAGGCTGACCTACGGGCATCATGGAGGTGAAGAGTCTGGAGGGAGCCTCAGGCCAGTGGTTACGGGAGTCTTGGACTTCAGTTCTAACCCTGAACAAGGTGGCTGGACTAGCATCCTGCTGAGTCTGGGGAAAGGTGCTCTCTTGTCCCTTCCAGGAGCCACGAGGAGGGTCCCCTGGCTTAGGGCTCCCCCTACCTCCCACTGCTCCACATGGTGTACCCTGGGGCCTGGCCAGGTCTGGGCACACATACAACACAGCAGGTGGCTGGGACACCCCAGAAGCTCTCCACAGTTACCATGGTTATCAGCTGCTGCAGGGTAGGGTGCAACCCTTTCCACAGCATCCTCCACCAGCAGCACCCACTGGGCTTTGCCAGAACCTTGTGGAGTTGGTGAGGCAGGGAGGGAGGGCCAGCTAGGCACACAGGCCTGTATGTGGGTGTCTGGAGATAGGGTGGCTGCATGGACAGCTTAGGGTCTGTGACCTTCCCTGAGGATGCTGTGGGCTCAGAGACAGTGCTTGGGGCGTTGAGGTGGGGTGACCCTGGGCAGCTATCATCTTTCATACACTAAGCAAGCAGACCACCTCAGCTATAGGAGGCTGGACATTATTGTGGAAGATGTTTGGGACCCAAGATCTTTGGTTAACTCAGAAGGACAACCCCTTTCCTCACGATGCCCGACACCCTGTGCTGTCTCCTCCAGTCTCCATGCCACCTCCTGGCCATGGGTTTCTGCAGCATGAATAACACATCTTTAATCTCAGTGCTAGGGAGTCACATGCCTTTACTTCCAGTACTAGAGGAGGAGACAGAGGCTCCGCTCTCTATCTGAAGTCGCTCAGCTTTGGTAGAGGGGAGACTTTTCTAGCGGCTTGACTGCTTTGCTTTTCTCATCTTTAGCGTGAACCCCAATATTTGTCTCTGGGCTTTTACTTTTCGTGCTTCAGATTTCAGGCCTAGCTCCACCTCTCCTGTCCTCGTCCACTGCAGACACTGTGCCCCAAGTCCACTGAACATCAGATATTTCCACGGCAGCCCATGGAGCCCCTCGGTCTTCTGATCCTAAGTTCCTTCCCCCACTGTCAGGTTTCCCAAGGGTAGCGATCACACTCAATTTATGGTACCTGTGAAGAGTGGTATTTCCAGTCAGAAGCAGGAGAGAACAGCACACCCTGCGTACCACCACAGCTCCCCAGGGCCAACAGCAGGCCCCAGGGGTCAGCCTTCGTGCATCATTTGAAAAACGTCCTTTCTGGGTAAAGCCGCCGTTTCCTCTGGACTTGGGGCCCACTGTAGCTGTTCCATGTACCAATGAGACAGTGTCCATGCCCCATAGGAGCTGACCCATGTGTTACCGTCAGGCTAAGAAGGCAGGACAGCATCCCCAGAACCCCCAGGCGCCTCAGTATAGGCGCCGAGGTCCCCTGAGCTACCCTCTGCCTCAAACAGTAGGCTGTAAACAAGGAAGCTCAGGCCTGCTCTCCTGTGAGGAGTGAAGTACACCTGTGTCCCCTCGGGAAGTGCTGGGATCTGTAGTCTTGCTCTAGGCACTTCATTATCTGCCAAAGAAAGGGGACAAGATGGCCCCGAGACTCCTGGGCATGACACCTGAACACCTCTTGGCCTGGGTGACTAAAAATACCCTTTCCTCATTGCCAGGGAAAGGCAATATGCCCTGGGGGTGAGAGGAGCCACCTGAGCAGAGGTAGGAGAGGAGGGGAGCAGAGAAGGGGAGTCAGGGAGCAGGGGTAGCCAGGGAGCGGTTGGGAACAGCAGGGAATCAGTGGTATATGCGGTGACCAGAGTCAATTCCTCTACACAGCTCTGCCCAAGAGCTGGACCAACAGCACCCCTGAGCACACACCATGCCAGGAGGCCTCGCAAGCTAACAACTGCCTCTTGCTCAGCTCTGCCATCAGGATCAAGGCACACCTTTAGATTCAAAGCTGATGAAAGCTAGTGGCCCAGTCCAGGAGAACGCGGGCTTTGCGCTTCCCTGAGAACTAATGAAACCTTGGTGAATGCCCTTCCCTGGAGCTTTCAACCTTCAAAAAACGTTCCCTCGAGTGTCGCTTAGCTTTAAGGAAAAGTAGAGTTAGGGAAGTTCACCCACAGACCAACATAACTAGGGGCGTTTCTCCAAGCGTGGGGCTGGAACCCTTACATCTAGGTTTCTACTAATGATGGGGTCCACTCAGTTCCACGGGGGACCCTCGGTCTATGTGGTTTGCTCAGACCGCAGGCTCTGCAGACCCAATAGGTGCACTCATGACTGGCTCTACCGGGATGTCGTGTGGCCCATACTTGGTGCTCTGTGGTGGCATGAAGCAGGGCCACTGGAGGCTTAATGGATGCATCATGATCACATAGTTTCAGAGTGTCCCCCTAAACACCCCAGTAAGTCAGGAAACAGAAGAACATACCACGAAAACCACCTAAAAGAGACCAGCTACAAGGCTGCATCACAGATGGGTGCTGGACGGAAATACGACTTTCCTGGGTGCAGCCTGTCACTTCCTGAGCCCAGCCCTTCCTCACCTGCTTTCTCTCCCTTCACTTTCAAAATCTAGGGCCCCTCAGGCAGTGGTGTCCACAGGGTCAGCCAGAGAGTGCTGGGATCTGGGTCCTGATTCCACCACTGCCAGCTCAGACACTTCAGCACAGCTATGATAACTTCTAGGACCCTTTGCATCAAAGTGAGTGATGCACAGCAGAGAGACCAGGGCCTTCAGGGAGGAGCCTGGAGCCTGGCGGGGGCGGGCCTACAGCAGGCCGTGCGAGCCTTGGGAGGCTGCTCAAAACTCCTGGCCACTTCTGAGCCCAGGGCTCCCCACTTCTCTCAATGCAGTCTGTTCGGCTGTAACACACCTGCCCCTTCCCTCCCCTTCCCCTCTCTTTCTTAGACTATAGAATAATCCAGGGTTCCCTTCACCTCCCCTACTTAACGCAGCATCCATCCCTGGGTGTGTTCTCTTTCTCTCTCACCCTCTCTTAGGATAAGCTATTAGGTGACCAGGCAGTCTATCCCAGGTCCCAGCTGAACCTCAGGACTCCTTCTCAATGCTCCTGGGCACAAACTGCAAGGCCACAACCTGGAGCCCTTGGCGCCTTCTTTCTATTCATCCCTTTTACCTATGTTCACACGCCTGCCTTAGATCCTATGAGAATTCTCACCATGGCTCAGCTGTCCCAGCACCCCCTCCCCCATGACCTGACCACGTAGGGTCCTCCCAGACAGTCCCTTCCTACCTCTGCTTATCACAACCCTGCCTGTCTTCCCTGCTTAACTCTCTTCCCCATCAGCAGGGTCTTCTCTGTCCTGACTCCTAGCCCTGAGGCAGAATTGGGTGGGTCTTGCTCCTGTCCACCCTTCCATTGTCTGTTGGGAAGGTCTTTACATATTGATGGTAGTTACAAATTTGCAACAATGCTTTACACGTTGATGGTAGTTATGAATTTACAATAATGCTTTAAACTTCCAAGTAGATTCATGGTAATCTCTTTGTCCACACATTCTAGTTATCCTGGCCCTCCTACATTGAGAGGAGCAGGGAGGGAGCTCCTTCTGGGGAGCCCTTGCTGCTACAGGCAGTCAGGATGGTTGGGCTCTTGAGCAGAGTTCTAGATCCTTTGATAGTATGTGGGTATCTGAGTTCATGATGAAGGACCACGAAATTGTTGAGAAGAGATGGGAGATAAAAACATGCCACATGCCTTAAGGAATGGTGTCTTAGACCCTCTGCCCACTGGCTTCAGGGTTTGGGCAGGCACACAGACATGGGAAGGCCTGCTGGCCCTCCCGTGTCAGAGACAAGGGAGAAAGGTCAACAGGAACTCTTGCTCCCCTCCCCCTCCTACCTAGGAAACAGTCTCCTGAGTTCTCCCAAGCTGTCTCAGGGTCTGAATTGCTTTGCCTTGTTCTTGGGAACTAAACTGGGTTCCAGAAAGTGCTATGTTTAGGGCTCGGACTTGGCCTAGAGATGGGAGGCGCTGACACTGACTGAACCTGCTTTGTGTCAGGAATGTTCTGGGTGTACCCTTGAGGGGCATAGTCTACCATGTCAGATGAAGGGAGATGGATGAATTAAAATGGGAAGACAGCCAGAGGCTGGAGAACCAAGTCTTGACTGAAGTACCAAGGCTGGACCCAGAGGGGCCCAGAGGGGAAGACCACAATAACCAAAGGTCCAAGTAGTGGCTCACTCACTGGGGAGATCTGAGAGGGTGGCTGGTGTCTTTAGACCTCACATTCCTATGACATTCATGACTTCTGAGTCAAGTGGCCAAAATCCCTGACAAAAACAACTGATTGAAGGACAAACTGACTTTGGCTCACAGTCTAGAGTGTCTCGGTCCATCATGGCGGGGAAGGAATGGCAGAGGTCATGGCCTGGTAAGCTTGTGGTAGATGCATCTTATGGGGTGGACAAAGGAACCAGGGCCTGGGCTGTGCATTCAAAAATGCACCCCTAGTAACCCATTTCTGCCAGCTAGTCCCTATCTCTTAAAGGTCCCAGCTGAGGAGCCAGTGTTGAAAACATGAGCCCATGGGATACACTCTCATTCAAACTCTGGCATCTATGTTAATGGTTTTCAGAGGTGGGGTTATTGAATGGCAATCAGGATGAGATGATGGCAATGGGGTAGGACCCCATGGCAGGCCTGGTGGGGACTTTATAAAGTGGAAGAGAGACCTGAGCCCACATAGGCTTGCTTGCCTTGTGGTGCCATGCCCTGCACCATGCAAGGATGCAGCCCTTCCCTTGCTCTAAATGAGGTGCCATGCTCTTGGCTTCTGCAGCCTCCAGGACTCTGAGCCAAATAAACTTGTATTATTGCCTCTTTTCTTTTAATTTCTCTTCATAGCAAGAATGAAGATAATTTTATTGGGATTTGAAAGACAAAATGATAGGGGAGGCGAAATGGAGATCTCAGCAGGTGTCAGGAAAAAGATGGAGGAAGGGAGAAAAGGTGTGTTCTCTGAGGTAGAGATGGAGCAGGCAGCTGCACAGGAGTGGGGGGGGCAGGGGAGAATAAGCCCTGGGTGTCAGGGCAGACGGACTTAGAGCTTCCGCCAATGTTTGGAGAAAGGAGAAAGGACAAAACTTTTGGGAGGTAGAATTCAGAATGCAGGCGCATTTGTCAGTGAACCTGCAGAAGACCGCCAATCTCTGTTCTTTGTAAATTAAAGCAGGGATCTTGTTACAGCAACTGAAAAAGGACCAAGATGTGTGCCTTTCAGCCACTGGGCTGGGTGATGGACTGCTCAGTGAGAGCACAGGGAGAAAAACCATTCTAGCCATGGCTGGACTGCAGGTGAGAAGGGGAATGGTCTCCACCCTTTCTTCACGCCCTCCCCTTTCCCAATCCTACTTATCTGGATTGCAAAAGAGAGCAGACTGGCTACGTATATGGAGGAAGCTATTAAACTTGACAAGACAGTCCCAACCCCACAGAGCTACCCCCCAGGTCTCTGGGAGCTAACCACACACCATTCTGCAGAGCAGGGGGAGGTCTGTTAAAACCCCATCCAGCAAGGGGATGAGTTTAGGAACTGAGACGTCTTGGTGCAGGACACACTCAGGGTGGCCAGTGTGCTCTGAGCACCAGCCACTGAGGAGCTCACTACATGCTGTGGAGGATACAGAGACCTAGAAGCTGCACAGAGCAGAGCTCAGGCCAAAGGGCCAACTCCTAGAGAAGGGATGGAGACAGGATGAGTCCACCTGATTCAGACATGTGTTCTCTCTTGTTCTTTTTGCCCCCTTGGCACTTGACGAGCCAGAAGAGCTCAGTCCAGTGGCACCAAGGACCTCACTCTTGACAGACCACTTTAAAGATAAGTCATACCCACTGCAGGTATCTCTTGCAACCCAGGGCCTCCAGAACATCTGGGGAGATTCATCCCACGGAGGTGAATGTTTCTGGCATTGGCTGGAGCCTGGCAGGATCACGCAGTGGGTAACTGGTACTCAGTCCTGGCAGAACAAGATCCTTCACTATTTGTGAGGTCAGGGTGTGACTCCTTGCCATTCTATGCCTCAGTTTCCCCTGTAGGTTAATAAGCCTACCCCACAGAGTTATTCCTAAGGCTCAAATGTGAAGTAAGGTCAGCAATACAGTTCCAGTGAGGACTCTCTTCCTCCTCTCATAGCACCCAGAACCCAGGCCTGCTTCCTGCCTCCCCTCTAAATACACGGGCATGAATAACAGCGTCTCTGCACTGGGACTTTCCCAGGTTGGGCTGACTAGAGTCCCTGAGAATTTGTCGTGGTCAGTGGTACTCGCCCCCACCCCACCCCATTCCTGAGAGATGACAGTCCTGTCACTTTGACACACCACAAGAGCTTCTAGAAATGTCAGTGATACTCCTCACCAGTGGCCTTCCCAAAGGGCAGCCATTGTGTCTTCGGGGTACTGATTTCCTCCAGCTCGGACAACCACGGTGTGAGCCGGGCTCAAGTAAGTGTCAAGCATGAGGTCTGCCTACTCCATCATGAATCTCTGTCCTCCAGGGCAGGAGAAGGCTGGCTGTTGGGTGGTCAAGACTCCTGTAACGTTAGAGTCTTCCTACCTACAAGGTGAGAGAGAGTTCCTGGCTGCTGGGAGAGATGACGGAGGAAGGCATGGTGTCTCTGGTCTGGACATATCTGTCCATCTTTTCAGAAATGCTTGTACCAGCTGTTCTGTCCCCTTGCATGGCTCTAGCTCTGGGGCCTTTGGAGACATAAAGACCGCTGAGAACTTAACCAAGGCTCAAACACACGTGCCTTCCAGCCAGTGTCCTCAGAAACTGGACACATTCCCTGGCACTGTAAGACTGGTAGAGGTGTTCCTTCCAGCAGGTTTGCCCAGTTGCCATGCTGAGGATCCACAAACACAAGGCAAGGACTCCTCCCTCCAGGCGCTTCCCAGAAACTGCCACATCAACCTGGTGCCTGCCATTTCCTCCCAGTCACTGGAGGTGAATTTGAAAAGACAAAGAAGCCAGTCCAAGGGTAGGGCATTTTCTGTGTGGGGCAGCCACAGAATTCTTGGTCCTCTGGCTTCACAGAATGTGTGGCCCGAATGTCACAGTACCCTCTTTCCTGCGGCTGTCAGCTTTTGTATACTCGTCCCTCATCCAGGCTCCACATCCACTGTGAAAAGGGCTTCACATTCTTCTGTAATATGCCTTTCTCTGCCCATTGCCTGGCTCCGTACCTAGATCCTGACTGGGAACCCACAGGGCATTTGTTGACTGGTGCAGCAAAGAGGCAAAAGGATGAATCTCTATTTTAGAAGGGAGTCTCCCCCAGGCTTCTTTCCAGACAGGGTCCTGCTACAGCCCAGCACGTTAAGTACCACCGAGGCTGGTGTAGACATGGACAGCTTCCCTTAGGGAGGCTGCAGACTGGACCTGACCAACAGGACCTCAAGAGTCAAGTACACTTTGAGGGCTCAACGCTGGAAAAACTCAAGGCCAGGACCCCAGTAGTTACACACTAGCCTGGTTTCTGCAGAACATACATTTGCCAAGTAAGAAGCAGGTGGATCGATGGGACTCCTCACACACACAGGTCCCCAAGCCCTGCAATGTGGGGCCCGGGTGTCATTTGATGTGCAGGGTGGAAGCTTATTCTTGGTACTGAAGGGAGTTGGGGGCTGGAGTTCTGAGGGGGAGGAGAAATTGCAAAGAAACAAGAAACCCTGAAGCGGCAGATAGCGGGACAGCTGTGGACCGAACTTGGTGTTCCTGCTCTGCGATGTAGATGTATTAATTTCCATAAATGCTAATAGTCCATTTCTCCAAGAGCTATTACTTATGTCATCTCCCCTTGGATGTGGTTCAACACAGGGCAGACAAATGGCATGGAGCAAGAGGCAGCCCCCCACTGGTGGGTCCTTGGCTCCCGCCCCTCTTCCAAAAGGGCAGTTCAAGTCTGGTTTCTGATGTGGCTCTCATACCTTCGGAGCCCAGACCACCTGCCTTTAAGAGAGATCCCTTTCACACCAGTAAGCAAAGAAAGTTACCAACCCCCAAAAACGCTGAATCACAAAGTGAGACCGAGCAGTGAGAGGGGGATGGGTGAAGAGGGAGATGGTAGCTGGGAAGCAGGCAGCAAAGGGTGCTGAAGGCATCCTGCAGGAGACCCCAGGCCATGTGCCAGGAGAAGCAAGCAGGGTGTGCCAGACGGCAGACGGGAGGGAGGGAGGGCAGGTGGGTTGGTATACCTTGCTGCAGATACTGCAGCAGGCAGCAGTGCAGCAGTTGGGTTCCGCATCCTGCAGCAGCAGCAGGTAGGGAATAGGGAATATGCTTAGTGCCAGGGTCTCGGCACAGGGAAAGAAGCTGAGGGTGGGGGTAGAGGTCTAGAGACAGAGGCATGGGGACAAGGTGTAGATTCAACGAGTGTCAAGGTGCTGGGGAGCATCGCAAAATAGAGCGTTGCGGTGGTGATGGTGGTGGTGGCAGCGGCGGGGATCGAAGGGGCTGGGAGCAGAATGGGTGGAAGCTGGGGTCAAGACGAAAGGGGCACCCGGCAGGCAGCAAGGACGAAGAAAGAGTCTAGAGGAGCTACAAGGAGAGGGATGGAGAAGACAGCTACTAGGAGTGCGCAGAGGCCGGGAGAGAGGACGAGAAGCAGGGAGGCAAGGGCAAGGTGAGAATGCGGGGCGGGAGGGGGTAGAGCCGGGGATGAAGTTTGGGGTTGGGGTCCGGGATGTCGACTGAAAGGTGGGGCAGGATGACAGGGAAGCAGAGAGGGTGGGGTGGGGGCAGGGAGACTGTGGAGAAGTAGGTGGGGAGGCTGGAGAGGAGGTGAGAACCGCGGCGGGGGCAGGGATGCAGGGCTGGGGAAGATGAGATGGAGAGGGACCGCGGTACCCGCGATAGCGCGGCCTCGCAGGTGCCTGCCGGGGTCTCCCAGCTGCACTCACCTGGGTGGCCTCCAGCTCCGGATCCCGCGCCCCGCTCCGGATCTTCCTTCCCGCCCTGCCCTTGCGACTTGAGCGCCCCCGAATCCCGCTCGCTCCCGCAGGTTCCGCCCGCAGCATCTTTACCTCGTGGGACGCCCGCGGCCACGCCCCTAGCAGCCTATAATTGGCTCTGATTCACGCCAGTCACAGTCTCATTGGCGGAGGCCATTGAAGTCCATGCAAATCATGGTGCTCCCGCCGGCGCGCCG
>LOEQ01000401.1:79500-91741 GCA_001685075.1 Bramus lutescens | reverse complement strand
AAAGGGGCCAAGGCAGTTTCTTTATTAACCAATGAAAGTAACACATAGACAGATGACCCTCCTACATCCTGATCACACTGATATGCTAGTCTCGCTATCCAGGGGATCTGGGGATCTCATCTCTGCTCTGGGGATCTCATCTCTGCTCTCCGGGGCTGGAATCACAGGTGGGCTGCCCACCCACCTGGCACTTACGTGGGCTTCTGGGATAGGAACTCCAGTTCCCAAGCTTGCACCTCCCCAGCCTGTGAAGGTTTGGTCGGGATGCTATGCCCTCCTCCCTCACAAGGGCACTGGGCGGGGCCTGATGCTTGTGTGCACTTGCCTGTTGTCGCCTTCGCCGGCAGCCTCTGCTTTCTCTCTTGCAGCCTTTCTACTTCCACACCACCTTGAACCACCCAAACATTGTGGCCGTGGTAGAAGTGGTCGCTGAAGGCAGGAAGAGGGATGGCTCCCTGCAGGTGCTGTCCTGTGGGTTTGGAATTCTTCGCATCTTTGGCAGTAAGCCGGAATCCCCCACCTCTGCTGCCCAGGACAAACGGTACCTTCTGTGTTTCTCTCTCTCTCTTTAAAGATTTATTTTTTTAATATTTATTTATTTATTATATATACAATATTTTATCTGTGTGTATGCCTGCAGGCCAGAAGAGGGCATCAGACCTCATTACAGACGGTTGTGAGCCACCATGTGGTTGCTGGGAATTGAACTCAGGACCATTGGAAGAGCAGGCAATGCTCTTAATGGCTGAGCCATCTCTCCAGCCCCGATTTAATTATTTTTATTTTATATACATGGGTGCTTTGTTTACAAGAATATCTGTATAACACATGTGTGTGTCTGGTGCTAATTTTAAATTAGCCAAAGAGTTGCTCTTTTCTGTGGAGTGAGAAGCAGCTTTGGTTGAGTGTGTCGGGTTGAATGGAGTATGTCCACAGGCCCAAGCCCTGACCTGTTGCTCATTTTCGGGATTTTAGGCAGTCTGCCTGCTCCTCTATGCACAAGAGGCAGCTGTGTGACACTGACTGTGTAGAAGTCATTGTTCAGCAGGTGACAGTTGAGGGCCTGGCACACACCAGCCTGTTTAGAGACTGGACGTACCAAGACGGATAAGCTCTGTGTAGTCTTTCCTACCAGGGTTCACGTCTAGGTCTGAGTTTCTCAGTGCGGGAGCTGCTTCCCCAGGCCTGGCTATTCTTTTCTGTGGAGCCGTCTCATGCACTGTAGGATTCCTGGCAGTGCCTTGGTCACCACCAGAAGATGCCAGGAGCAGTCTCTGCCCAATGTGTTAACTAGATATACCCCGCAGACGTGCATGGGAGTGCCATGCCTGGGTAAAGATGCGGCTCCAGTAAGGGGGCTGGACAGTGTCTTCCTGGGGCTTTGCAGTCAGGCTATTTCTGTTGCTTTCTAGCTTAAAATTATTATTATTATTATCATTATTGTTTGTGTGTGTGTGTGTGTATGCATGTGTGTGCGCCTTGGAGACCAGAAGAGGGCATCAGATCCCTTGGAGATAGAGTTTCAGGTGGTTGTGAGCAAGTTAGTGCCCTTGACTATCTAGCCGTCTCTCCTGCCCTTTTTCTAGCTTCCTGCTCCTTGGGCTGCAGGTCTGTGGGGCATGTTTAAAATGACATGGTGGGCTGGCCCTGCCCTCAGCCACCCCTGTTTCTGCAGCAGATGTGACCAGCAACATTTAAGAGGCTCTGGGAGGCAGGGTCCTGGTCATAGGAGATGGGAAGTTGACATGGTTTCTTGGTTCTGTCTTTCAGGTTGAGGCTGTATCACGGCACCCCCAGAGCCCTTCTGCACCCACTCCTCCAGGATCCCATAGAACGTAAGAGCCTAGCCTGGTTTTGGCATGTGTCTCGAGCTCCTGACTTCCTGAGCGCTCTGTCTCGCTCTGTCTGGTTGTCTTTCTCAGTCTGAACCCTTTCAGCCTAGCAGACTGTGTGGTGGTTCTGGCTCCTGTGTTACAGGCTGGCTTTGGTTCTGTAGTGGACGGAGGAGGACCCTGCCTTTGTCTCTGACCTGCCCTCCTGTTCCTGCCTCATGTGGGGCCTGCTGCCTGCAAGTCAGCTTGAGCATCTTCCTGTCCTAGCCAGGCTTGGAAACTGCACAGCTTGTTTTATAGCCAGAAAGACTGAATTTGTCAGAATAAAACCTCACTGTTGTGGAGCTGGGCATGGTGGTGCCCTGGACACTTGGGGGGCTAAGGGGGGACGATCTCTTAATTCTTGGAGTCCAAGGTCAGTCTGAGCCATACAGACAGTGAAACCATCTCAGAAAACACATACAGAGCCACAGAGATGCTTGGTCCCTGGAACCCAGCTAAAAAGCTGGCATGGTGGCACCTGCTGGCACCTGCTCATAATCCAGCAGCAGAGAGGTGGGATATGAAGACGGACAGATCTCCGTGAGCTCATTGGCCAGCCAGCTCAACCTGCTTGCTGAAATCCTAGGCCATGAGAGATCCTGTGTGAAGTTAAAGTGGAAGGAATCCAAGGAACAGCACCCAAGGTGTCCTCTAGCCTTCATCTTCCTGCACCATGCGCACACACATACACGCATGCGCTCAGGCACAATGCAAGCAAAAGCTGAGAGACAAGATCTTCTTGTTTCAGTTTCAACAGAAAGAATGCAGCTTGGTCCTTTTTGCCTTTATTTTATTTTTGTTGGTTTGAGACAAAGCGTGCTGTGTGTAGCCAGGTCTAGCCCAGAACTTGAGACAAGGCGTGCTGTGTNAGAATGCAGCTTGGTCCTTTTTGCCTTTATTTTATTTTTGTTGGTTTGAGACAAAGCGTGCTGTGTGTAGCCAGGTCTAGCCCAGAACTTGAGACAAGGCGTGCTGTGTGTAGCCAGGTCTAGCCCAGAACTTGAGACAAGGCGTGCTGTGTGTAGCCAGGTCTAGCCCAGAACTCGAGACAAGGCGTGCTGTGTGTAGCCAGGCCTAGCCCGGAACGCGCATTCCTCCTCCTGCATGCATTTCCCCAGTGTGAAGACAGGTGTGTGTAGCATGTGACGTCATTCCTTAGGAAACAAGCTGTCTGCTCATGGCATTTGTTGTCAGTTTCTGGGTTTTATCTCTTTGATGGGAAATACTCTCGCTGTTAGCCCCTGTCTGCTGTTCCTTCCCCAGAGAACAAGCACATGACGCTGATGGAGAACTGTAGCCTGCAGTACACCCTGAAGCCACACCCACCCCTGGAGCCCGCCTTCCACCTGCTCCCTGAGAATCTCCTGGTGTCTGGACTCCGGCAGATCCCTGGCCTCCTTCCTCCTCACGGGGACACGGGTAAGCTGACCTTGGATCTGGCCACTGCGAGTCTGGGTTAGCTCAAACCTCAGAGGACCTGGGCTCATTCTGACAGGTGACAGTGGCTGGGCTGCCCACATGTCCCTGAGCTCAGCCGTGTGGCTTGGTGGTGTGGTGGGAGAGCGGGTGGCGGTGACACCCACTACTCAGTCCTGTTGTGAAGATTGTCAGCCTCCTGCCTGCTCACTGTCTTTCCCTGAGAAGTGCTATGGCACCCACACTTCCTGTCTCCGTGGCTGTGCCGGGAACACTGCTGTCACTGGCTCCCTTCGCTCCTGGGTCACGTATCAGTGACATTGTCATGACTACTTATTGGTTGTACTGAAATACATACAAGAAAGTTGACCACTGTAAGCATTTTTAAGTGGACTGCTGAAGAGGCACTAAGCATCTTTATATTGTAAAGAATTGAAGTTACACTAACAATACTTATTCAGCAAATCCAGGGAAGACTAAACATTTTCCCGTCCACACTTGTCACTGCAGAGAAAGCAGCTGCTAGTAGCTTTGTGTTCCTGGGCCTCTGGTCTCTTCAGCCCATGAGTGAAGGGCTCTCCTTCCAGCCTTGGCCCCCTGAAGGCTGGGGAACAGCCTGGCAGCAAAAGCCAAGCTTGAGACTTGAGCACTTTGCTCCAGAGCCGTGGTGTCACACGATGTGACCCAGAGATGGTTACTACACAGAGATACCCAAACCTGCCCAGCCTCCTTAGTCTTCTATGATCTGTTCCAGAAGGTTCTACCCCGGCCACTGTGACTCCTGTGCTTGTGGTCATCACCTCCCTTACCTCTGTGCCGAGAGGGTCATGATTATGGCCTGACCCTGGGCCCTTGATAGGGTTGGCCATGGGGCCATACCTGTCCAACCCAGGACCCTTCCAGGACTACCAGGCTCTGTCACCATCCCAGCTCCCTAGTGTTGGAGAAGCCACTTGTTGGTTCCTGGCCGTATGGCTAGCTTAGACCCAAAATAATCACACAGAGACCATATTAATTAAATCACTGCAACCGGGGAATCGAGATCGAAGAATAACCGATTGAGTTACATATTAATTTAACCCATTTCTATTCATCTGTGTATTGCCATGAAGTCATGGCCTACCAGCAAAATTTCAGCACGTCTATCTCTGGTGATGGCTCCATGGCTTCCCCCTGACTCTGTCTTCTTTCTCCCAGCATGCCATTTAGTTTTTCCCACCTACCTAAGTTCTGCCTTATCCATAGGCCAAGGCAGTTTCTTTATTCATTAATGATAATCACAGCACACAGAGGGGACTCCCACATCACCCTAGCAACTCGTTGCCTTCTTCTGTGTTGTTGCCATGTAAGATTGGGTCTGTGACACTAGGATGGTCCCTTAGAAAGAATTGGTAGTCACCCACCATTGCCTTAACTGTGTTGTTTAAGCAGCACATAGTGAGGTCACACAGTAGAGTTGTTCTCAGGGTGGGCCCCAGCCGTAGCAGATGTGGGTCTCTCTTCCGTCACACCCATGCATGTGACAACACCCATTCATGACAAGGTCGTTGGCTTGCTCAGCTCTGGAAAGGTGTTCCTTGTCAGCAGCACATCCAGGGTACTCCCTGCTTTTAGGTTCTCTATGTGCCGACCACCCGTTCACCAAAATGGCTTTTTGGCCCTCAGGCTGTGGCTCACAGTTTCCCCCATCATTCCTGGGTGTGTGCCTCATGCACATGAAGGTTCTCAGGTAAGGTGGTGCAGGAGACACTTCCTGTTTACCTCAGGATTTGGTCAAGCTGTTGGGGATGACACCTGTTGGTAGACTGGCCTCTGGTGGGTCACCAGAGATTTCTGAGCCCTGTAGTCTCTTTTGCTGAATGACAGTAGTCCTCTGGGATTGGCTGTCTTGATCTTTGTCAGAGGTGTACATATACATGTCCTTCCCGGGAGCCGAGGTGGGGTGTGGCTGATAGAACATTTGTGTTGGCTTCCTCAGGAAGACCTTCTGTGGAAACTTGGCTCCCACTGCTGTGTGCCTGTGTATGGGGGATGCTGCTTGCTCTTGCACAGCTGAAGAGCTGAACTCCTGAGAGCAGGAGGGGCTGGTCCAGGGCCATAGGGAGAGTCAGGGTCCATTCAAGCTTGGTTCCTGAGCCCTCCCTCATCCCGTCACACTCCCTGCTCTCGTAAGCAGGTGGAGGTTTTGGCTAGACCCCACCCTCCTCTTGTGGGCTGGTCTGCTCTGGTCACTACACTGGCTTTCAGGTGGTTTGGCTGAGCGATGTGAGAGGCTCTTGTCGGGGCTCCAGCATCTCTGCTCAGCTCCTCTCACTGGGCTCTGTGCTGTTAAACTCTGGTCCTGCAACTGGCCTGTCCCAGGCCCTCCTCCTGCCTGTGCTCCTGGACATTAAGGGGTGGCCTCTGGTGTGGCCCTCTCTTCTCCCGTCTTCATTCTGTCTCCCTTGTAGCCTTCTTGAGTTTGACTTCTCTTCCAGCTGTGGATCCTGGGCAGTCTGTTCATCATTCTCTGCCATGGCTTTCCCCTGTTGGCACTGAAGCCTGTGCAAGGCCATGCAGGCTGCTCGTCTTGCATCCTTGTGCCTGGTTGTTGAGCATTCAAATGTTCCATGGTGCAGAGTCGACCCACCATCTGTCCAAGGCAGTGTAAGCCTTGTGAGGGCAAGGAGGATGCTGAGTTCCCCTTCCTGTTTCTGTAGAAGCAGATAATGCAGACACAAGTCAGGGTCAACACTGTGAGAAGACAGACACACCGTCATTGCCCTGAGCTGGGTGGTGGCCCGCGGTGGAGTAGCACTTTTGTGTCCAGTGACAGGGACAGGAAATGGAAGGAACTGGGCATTGTGAGACAGGAGCTGTGACAGTGGCCACAGGAGCTGCTCAGTGTCCCTGGGGCCCTTAGGAGATGAGGGTGAGGAGGGGGTGTCTCCAGTGTCCTGACTCCCAGGAATCTGGTGGACGACGCTATGAATAGTCCCAAAGGCATCAAAGCTACCAGTGGATACAGAGTACAGAAGGGGTGGCTGCCATTTTTCGCCGGATCCAGACCACACGATTCAGACTGTCACCCGTTCTGACAGTGAGGCTTGTGTGGGTCCTTCCTGTCTGCTGTGGAGTCACGTACCTCCATCTGTGACCTGCTCTGTGATCAGGGTCTGAGTGGCGCACTGCATGCCAGCATGTGGTGAGAGGGTGCTCTTCTGAAGAAGTGCCGAGGCTGCTCACAGCCTGCGTCCCTGCCTGCGCCTCTGTGGACATAAGAAATTGATTCGCAGAACATAGTGGTCTGCTCAGTAGAGAGGAGAGAGCAGGGAGTCAAAAGAGAGCTGCTATGTCTCTCACATTCCTCTTTCCTGGCTCCAGCTCCCCCCTTTTCTTTCTCTCTCATGGAGTTATCAGGCCCTGCTTTGCTGTAATGTTCTGCTTGGAGTGACCTGAGTGCTGGGCTTGCCTTCTTCAGTGATTTCTTCCTCCTGTCCTCTGGCTGCAGTGTAGGGAGGTCCCCAAGTCAGGAAGGCACCAGATGCTCACCCAGACATTGTTGGGTACAGCTTAGCGGTACTGTTTGCCTACATAGATGAGGCCCTAGGTTTGATTCCCATCAAAACATGTATGCATGCTTACACATGTGCAGATACATGCACACATGCGTATACACTTGCAATGTACCATGTGCACACAAGCATGTGAATTCATCCTCCATCAACACTTTTCCTTAGAAGGTTCAGTGGCTTCGGACACCACGTGTGTTGCTGTGAGGCAGCATGCCGCTGTCTCTGAAGTCTTTGGTGGAGCCAGATGGCAGCTTGCCTCACGCCGCTGACCCTTCAGCAGGAGGCCACAGTGCTCTTCCAATGGCTTCCTCAGCACCAAGTGTTAGCTTGGCTCTTTCCACCTCTCCCATCCACCTATCCCTCCTCCCTCTCTTCCTTCTCTCGTTCTTCCCAGCAGGAGGGAGTCTAAGCCAGCCTTAGCCTCCTGTCTTAGCCTTCCATACAAGATGTACCACCATGCCCGGCCAACTGTCCTTTCTGTCTTTGAAACTGTTTCCTAAAACCCCCACAACCTTCGATCTAAATGTGTAAGTGATCACAGACAGCATAGGAGGTGGAGATGGGAGCAGACGGGTTCCACAGGGTTATGGGGAGTGGCTGGCTGCTTCCGGGGAACCGAGGAAGACAACATACCCAGATCCTGCCATTGGCATGGACACCAAGCCCTGCTCCGGGGCTGTCCTCATCTTCCCTGTCCCCAGGCAGCCCCAGGAAGTACTTCTGGGTTAGGGCAGAGGGTTTTCTTGTGGTACCAGTTGGCACACTTCTTCCTGTGTCTGTAGCATGGACACGCACATGTCTGCATGGTTCAGATGACACAGGGTAGGTCAGCAGTATGAGAACAGTAGAGCCAGTGTGGTCTTGCTGAAGCCTCAAGTGATAGAGCTGGAGCCAGCAGGTGCTGGGTGAGCTTGGTTCAGCCCACCTTGCTCTGCAGAGGTTTTGGTGTGCTGTCTGAGCAGCCTGTGATGGACGGAAATGAGGTTAACAGAGCCCTCTTCCCACTCCAGGAGATGCCCTGAGGAAGCCTCGCTTCCAGAAGCCCACCACATGGCATTTAGATGACCTCTTCTTCACCATGTACCCCTCCCTGGAGAAGTTTGAGGAGGAACTTCTGGAACTGCTCATCAGCGACCACTTCCGGGAGGTAATTGTCTCACCCTGCCTCCTGCCCTCCTGGGATAACCTAAATTTGGTGTTGCTGGGTGTGAGGGTTCATCCTGGGAGGTGTGGTCCTGGACATGGGGTTCTTCCCAGGAGATGTGGTCCTGGACTTGGGGTTTCATCCTGGGAGGTGTGGCCCTGGGTGTGGTGTTCTTCCCAGGAGATGTGGTCCTGGTCGTGGGGTTCATCCTGGGAGGTGTAATCCTGGTCGTGGGGTTCATCCTGGAAGGTGTGGTCCCGGTCGTGGGGTTCATCCTGGGAGGTGTAATCCTGGTCGTGGAGTTCATCCTGGGAGGTGTAATCCTGGCCGTGGGGTTCATCCTGGGAGGTGTGGTCCCAGTTGTGGGGGTTCATCCTGGGAGGTGTGGTCCTGGGCATGGGGTTCATCCTGGAAGGTGTGGTCCTGGGCATGGGATTCATCCTGGGAGGTGTGGTCCTGGGCATGGGATTCATCCTGGAAGGTGTGGTCCTGCCCGTGGCCCTTTTGCTTCCTGGCTGAAGAGGGCACTTCTTTCCCTGGCTCACCAGATGAAGTTGGCTAGGAGGGGCCATTTTCCCAGGCCACGCCTTGAGCAGACCCTCCACTCTGTAGGGGACACTGACAGCCTGCAGCACTGATGTTAATTCCCATAGTTTGTGAAATAGTTTTCCTTTAAAAGTGAACTACCTCACCACACGAGGGAAGCACAAGACACTTAGCAGCTACCATGGACCTTCGAGGCCAGGGGACTCATTTGAGGAGGTGGCTGAAGGTGGCCCCTCATGGTGCTTTTCTGTAAGTGGTGTGCTCTCATAAGACACTCTGAGTCCTGCCTGTGTGGACACAGCCCTATCGTCCCCCGAGAGCCTCTGTTGGGAGCCTGTTCCTTTCTTGCCTGTTGTTCATGTGCTTGGGTGTGGCTTTTGGGGGATCACCTTGGGCAGGGGCATTGAAGTGGCAGGTATGAGGGCAGCACACGGAGCCCCCGTGTTGGCCTCACTCACCCCCACACAGGATGCACTGGGCTCTCTCTCTGGTCCTGTCTTGTTGCTGACTGGTCAGCCTCATGCTCTGGGCCTTGCTGCTCTGACAAGAGGTCCTCTCAGATGATGTGTGTACTGTGAGAGCCTCCGAATACCTTTGCAGTTGGGGGACCCCTGTTTCCCAACTGTCCCAGCTGTGGTCAGAGTGTGGCCTGCCATAGCTATATTCTGCCCTTCTTTATTAACAATTTACACCTTCTTTACTAACCAATGGTAATAAAACCTATTTACAGCACACAGAAGGGCATCTCACGTCAATCTTGAGTGGGAAGAAGATCTTCAGGCTACAGGAGCTTACCCTGGGAGTGGCTAGTAGTGACACTCTCAGGTCATAGCCTTTGCCCTGCATGTGCAGTCTCCGCCACCGTGACTATGGGCCTGGCTTTGGGTGGTGGACAGTAGCAGTTTGATGCACGCAGAGGCTTGACTGCTTCCAGTTCCCCAGGTGCAGGTGCTTCTGAGCATGTGGCTCATTCTCGCTAAGCCAGGACGGACATCGGTTCATTTGTTAGGGTTCCACGTATTTCTCGCTAAGCTGGGAGGGACACCTGCCCATTTGTTAGGGTTCCACGCCTTTCTCGCTAAGCTGGGAGGGACACCTGCCCATTTGTTAGGGTTCCACGCCTTTCTCGCTAAGCTGGGAGGGACACCTGCCCATTTGTTAGGGTTCCACGCCTTTCTTGCTAAGATGGAAGGCTGGGGTGTCTAGCCGTCCCTTTGGGGCAGCCTCCATTTCTGTCAGCTTGTGACTTGTTGCCTGAGCCTGCATCCTCTTCCCACCCCACCTCCTCCTGAAGGTCAGAGTGGAACCTGGGGGTGTGTTCTGACACTGGGTCCCTCTCCATCACTGTGGTGCTCACCTCAAGGAGGTGGCTCCCAGGCTCCCAGGAGGATCTGAGGTCGTTGAGTTGTCTGCTAAGCTGTCTGTTCGATGAGAGATTCCCCATGCGCCCGGGGAAGGCCACGCTGCTTGGGAAGTTCATAGTGTACCCAGTGTGCTCAAGCCAGTGGCCATCACTGTGTCCTGCCCTCTGGATGGGCTCTTTTACACTCAGTGCCAGTCCACCTGGGAGCTTTGTGGACTCTGTCTTGGCTCACCCAACCTCTTCTGGCCACTCTCTTCACGGCCATGCAGGACTCTTTCTCTGTATCCCATGTCTCTTGCAGGGGGCCGGCCTGCTGGATGGCGGTACCCTAGAGGTCCTGGAGAGACGCCTGCACGTCTGTGTCCACAATGGCCTGGGCTTCGTGCACAGGCCCCAGGTGGTTGTGCTTGTACCTGAGATGGACGTGGCCTTGACACGCTCAGCCAGTTTCAGTAGGAGAGTCAGCACCTCTTCTAAGAACGGGTATCTCCCATGTTGAGGGGCTGATGTAAAATGGGGATGTTGAACGTACAGGGTGGGCTTGCCCTGTGGGGTGCCTCTCCATCACCCCTCTTCCCTTCTGCTCAGTCACACCTATCAGGCAAAACCTCAGGGTTGTACACTTAGGAAAAACCCCTATTTTTTGCTGTGACAACTTTGGGGCTAGAGCTTTAGAAGCTTCCAGCCGAGGGTCTGAAGAGCCCCTCACACACCTCCTGGAGCGGCCCTGGGGTTTCTTTTCCAAAGGTTTCCCATCTGGTGAATCTCACATGCCGGGCCCCATGCAGACATCACTGTAAGTCGTGCATGGGTCAGCTGTCACACAGGGGCTCCCTCACCTCTGGCCACTCTCAGTGACTTGACTGTCTCCCTTGCAGGCTACCTCCTCAAGTCTGGAGGTAGTGCTCGTGGTAAACGCAGTGACCACTGTAGGCTGAGCAGAGAGGACCCACTGTGTCCTGGAGTCCCTGGACTGTGGCTGCTCGTCATGGGGAGGGGGACACAGGTGGGAGGGAGCCCATGTTCTGACATCTGACACCTCCTGGTTTGTGTTTCCCACCAGCTCTGGGGACCAGGCTCTAGTTCTGAGAAGCCACTTGCGACTCCCGGAGATGGTCAGTCATCCGGCCTTTGCCATCGTCTTCCAGCTGGAGTATGTGTTCAGCAGCCCTTCGGGAGCGGACAGCAGTGTGAGTCTCCTTTATGGATCAGCTTCTGTGCAGTTAGCTTCATGCCGAGGGGGACTGGCGGGCACCAGTGTCTTCTCTGCATTAAAAGCCTTGGTAAGAGCACAGCCTGTAGGGCTGGGAACCTGCCTCTTTCTGCCCATCATCTTCGTGGGGACTGGACGTTCTGCGATGGTAGAACACTGCCCAGAAAACTTCACGCACCAAAACATCTCTAATTCATAATTATTGAGCTGGTAATTATTTAGAAAAATGAGGCCATTTTACTACATTTTTCATTTGCTGTTAAGTGTAGTGGAAGCTCATATCTGCATGAGTGATGAGTGGCTTTTTAGAGTGAACTTTCCGTGCATCTACATCAGGATTAAAAGTAAGAATTTGTAGTTTTGGTTGTCAGGAGTGGAGCAGGTAGACAGCTTACATGGGGCACAGAGTCCCTGGGAAGCAGATCATGCCGCTCTTAAGACCCAGTTTCTGTTTGGAAAAGCCCGGATCACCTGACAGCTAATGCAACGGAAGACTGATGGACACTGGATACCGTGGCGAGGGCTTCATCGCGGGCCAGTTTTCTAAAGAAGGGAGTTAAGCCTGGGATGTGGGGGGGATTGGAGTCCACTCGTCCACTGTGCTCTCGACCTTTGCTGCTGCCAGGGCCCCCACTCCCGTGTCTTATGCTCACATAGGGTCTTCCTGGGGTCATCCTCAAGTCCCTTTAGCGAACAACTTATCACCTGCTGCCTTGTGTATCACCAGGTGTTTTACCTCAGGTGCTGTGCAGGTGCATGTGGGTGTGGGCCGTTATGGGTGGACTGTAGAAGAACCAGGCCTGTGAGGTACTGCTGGGCAGCAGGCACCTGTCCAGTGTGACTTGGGAGGCAGAGGCAGGAGGATCGGATGGATGCTCAGGACCTTCTTCAGTTGTATACAAGTTTCTGGCCAGCATGGGCTACATGAGACCTACCCATGGCATAGCCTTGTCCACAGGCTCTACTGGCCAAGGAGGAGCACCCAGTACCCAGCAGCGCAGCCCCACTGCTGTCTTTGGAGGCGTTATCTTCAGTTACCCATCTGGGATATGGGCTCCCTGCTTCCTTTTCCTTCCTCTTGTCATGGATGTGGGAACATGCAGGGGTGTGTGTGTGTGTGTGTGTGTGTGT
>LOEQ01000401.1:41228-54294 GCA_001685075.1 Bramus lutescens | reverse complement strand
AGCCTAGAACTTACTGTGCAAACTTCCTGGCTGGGTCATTGGCAGCTGAGCAGGCTGGGGGCTCGTGTCCCCTGGCCCTAGGTGGCTTTGGCTGCATGGCTTTTACCATCATCCTTAAAACCGAACTTTAGGGAAGCAAGATCCAAGGTGAGTCCATGCCGCTTCCTGCCTCCTCCTGGCCTAGTAGTCATGCCTGGTGCACACTACTGCCCTCATCCCGCTGAGTCCTCCTCTGAGCTAGCTGTCCTTGCTGGCAGCCGTCATCCCTCAGAAGTGTACCCTGACAATGGGATCCAGCTGTGACTGGAGACACACACTCCAGTGCAGCCCAGAGCCCCACCCACCCCACCCTCTGACATTAGCATTCATTTCCCACTTGTGACCATAAACTTTGTAGATGGCTGAGTGCACTGAGCTTATGTGTAGTTCTCGTAGCAGCCGGCTGTCGAGGCCATTGTTATCCTTATAGAGGTGAGGAGACTGGGCAGATCGTGGTCTGTGGAAGTGGGGTAGAAATTCTGTCCCTAGACTTCCTGCTGTCCATCCAGTGTGGTCACTGCCTTGGTGGGGAGACTCAGTGGACAGGGAGCTGGACAGAGCTTTGGAGGTGTTCAGTGCAAGGACAGGAGCAGATCCAGAGGGCTGCTAGCGTCAATGCCGCAGCAGACGCCCCCTCCTCACCCACTTTCCCACTGGGACTGTCCTCATTCAAACTATGATGTGTGAGAGATCATAGCACCAGGCCTCCCTATAATTATGAATTAAGGGCGTTTGGAGGGTTCTGGATTTCAGAGCACCACTGGCCCAGAGAGTGCTGGCGTTATTCCTGGTGGTGATGCGTGGGAGTCGCCTTCCTCTCCCACAGGGTCTGCGTGGGCATGCGTATGCTGAGGGCTCCATGCATTGACTGGCATATTCAGAGCATTTCACTCAAGAACTCTTGTCTTGCAGCTGTCGCTCTCCCAGCTGGCGGCCTCCCCACAGTCTCTGACTCCACACAGCTCTTCCAAGATCCCTCCTCAGTCCCCTCAGGGTCCCCAGCTCCAGGCAGTAAGTGTACCCACCATGTCCTGCTTCCCTCTCCCGCACAAGCTCATCACCTCCTGATGGGAAGGAAGTCTGATGGTTGCTTGGTTGGGTGGCAGAGCCTTGGGGTGTTCTTTGTGATGTGGGCTGTGGGACGGGAGGGGTAGGTGGTACCTGACTTTCCACCTTAGACCTTTGCCACCATTCTGGGACGAAACAGGAATGTGGTGTCTTGCCAAACTGCTTGGCATTTGGTGTTCTGACATCAGGTGTCTCTGTGACACTGGCCTGCTCATGACATTTGTGGTTTCTTCCTCGTTGCTTTGTAACTCACAGATGACGTTGCTGTATAAGATGTAGAATGACCCGTTAACCTTGACTTACAGATTAAAAAACAAAATCTTAAAAAAATTATTATTTATTTATTTTTACTTTGGCCCAAGTATTGCATGGGACAGATGCTAAAATCAGTCATTGGTTACCTGAGATTAAAAACCTCCTGTATTGATAGTTGCTGAGCTGATGACCTCCCAGAAGTTATTTGGGCAGTAAACCCTTGGGCCTGAGCTCCTCTGGGGTCTCACTGCACAGCTGGAGCCCTGCTCTTGTTCTGCAGGAATCCATGTTAGAAGGCAGGGTCTCCCACCTGGAAGCTGACCTGAGCCAGACATCCCTGGTTCTGGGGACCCCTGCCATTGTCGATCATCTCCAGGAACTTCCCTTCACTCCTTTGCATGCCCCCATTGTTGTGGGGGCCCAGAGCAGGAGGTGAGCCTTGGTTGGGGAGGCCTTGGACCTTTGGTTTTGATGAGCAAGCTCTCGTGGAGAGGTGTGAACGGCACTGCCTGGGATTTGGACTGAGGGGTTTTTCTATTTCAGCTCTAGAAGCCAGCTCTCGAGAGCTGCAATGGTGCTCCTGCAGTCATCCGGCTTCCCTGAGATCCTTGATGCCAGGCAGCAGCCGGTGGAAGCCGTCAACCCCACTGACCCTGTGAGGTTCAACCCTCAGAAGGAGGAGTCAGACTGTCTTCGAGGGAATGAGATAGTGCTGCAGTTTCTGGCCTTCAGCAGGTAGTCTCCAGGTGCCCATCCGTAGTGCTCCCTGGCTTCCTCCTGCAGATGATCTGACTCTCAGCATGGTCCGTGTTCAGGCTTTACCAGCTGGAACAGGGCCATCTGTTTTCTGAGTTAACTGATACTGTAGTAATTGTGTGTGTTTATGGGGTGGTTTGTAGTCTGATATGGCTATATGGTGTATAATGACTGTCTTAGGGTTTCTATTGCTGTGAAGAGACACCATGACCACGGCGACTCTTACAAAGGAAAACATTTAGCAGGGTAACTTACAGTTCAGAGGTTCAGTCCCTTGTCATGATGGGAAGCTTGGTGGCATGCAAGCAGACACGGTGCTGGAGAGGTAGATGAGAGTTCTTACATCTTGACCTTGCAGGCAGCAGGAAGTGGTCTGAGACACTGGGCGTGACTTGAGCATGTATGAGATCTCAGAGTCCACCCCACAGTGACACACTTCCTCCAACAAGGCCACACTTCCTAATAGTGCCATTCCTGTGAGCTTATGGGGGCCATTTCATTCAGATCACCACAACTGAATCAGTAATCAAGTTACCTTCATCTTAAACATTGGTGTTTTTCTCATCCTGACTCCAGACTGACCATCTATTTTTACCTTATTCTGGCAGGGGCCCTCCTTTGTAAAGGCCAGAAGCTTGTGCTGTCTTCTGGGCTAATTTAAACCTGCCCCATGCATGCCCAGTTCTCAGACTCCAGTGTTGCCCGCAGCAGCTCCTCCAGCCAGGAGGTCATGGCACCTGGAAGAGCCACCATCCTGTCCTCCGAGAGGACAAAGCTGCTCTTGGCAGTGACTGAGGAACCTGTCCTATCCCTGTGCATGTCATACGCTGGGATGTCTGATTAGTTCCCTGTTGTTGTGTTCAGAGCGGCCCAGGACTGCCCAGGAGCACCATGGCCACAGACCGTGTATTTCACCTTCCAGTTTTACCGTTTCCCTCCCGAGACTACGCCACGCCTGCAGCTGGTGAAGCTGGATGGGACAGGCAAGGGCAGCTCCAGCTCCGTGTCCCATGTCCTCGTCCCCATTAATAAAGACGGCTCCTTTGATGCTGGTAAGTGGTGGATGCAAGAATGCCTTGCTAGACTTCATGTGAGGCTGTTATTTTTATAATTCCTTTTCTTTTTATTTGTGTGTGTGTGTCTGTCTGCATGTGGGTCTGTGTGTGTGTCTGTGTTTATGTGCCTGAGTATGTCTATGTGTGTGTTTGTCCGTGTATGTGCGTATCTGTCTGTGTGTGTGTCTATGTGTCTGTTTGTCTGTATATATGTGTGTGTCTGTCTTTGTATGCATGCCCGTGTGTGTGTGTCTGTGTGTCTGTCTATGTGTCTGTGTAAGTGTCTGTATGTATGTGTGTGCCTATCTATGTGTCTGTGTCTGTATGTCCACGTATGTCTGTGTGTGTGTCTGTGTGCATGTCTGTCTCTGTGTGTCTGTGTGTGTGTCTGCGTGTGTCTGTATGTCTGTGTGTGTTCCTGTTTGTGTATGTCTGTGTGTGTCTATGTAAGTGTGTCTGTGTATGTCTGTGTGTGTGTCTGTTTGTGTAAGTGTGTCTATGTGTGCATGTGCGTGTGTCTGTGTGTGTCTGTGTAAGTGTGTCTGTGTGTGCATGTGTGTCTCTCTGTGTGTATGTCTGTGTGTATCTGTCTGTGTAAGTGTGTATGTGTGTGTGTGTCTGTGTCTCTGTGTGTGTCTCTATGTGTCTCTGTGTGTATCTATATGTCTGTGTGTGTGTCTTTCTAAGTGTGTCTCCGTATGTCTGTGTGTGTCTGTGTGTGTTGCTGTGTGCATGTGTGTCTGTCTATGTAGACAACAGATGGAGCCCCCTTGCTATAGTGGGTGGCGCTCTCACTTGTCGCCTGTGCTCTCTGTAGTGAGACCAGTTCTTTCCTTATTGTGAGCCATGCTGTCCTGTACGCTTCTGTGACAGTCTAGACTTGCTTTCTGTCTTGTGGCAGTGGCTCCCATGTGCTCTCTGCTCCCTCCTTTTCTGGGCCCTGGGGGTGAGGTGAGGTGTGGGGTTAGATGCCAGTCTCTGGTTTTTACAGGAGCTTTTGTGGTTGTGATGTGACACCTTTGCAGCAGTGGCCTCCTCACTTGACGGTGCTGTGGTCGCTGTGTGTGCCCGCTGGGCACAGGCTCTCTCTCAGTGGCACTATAGTCACTGACTGTGCCCACTGCATGTGGCTGAGTGTTTATCTGGAGAGGACAGAGTCATAGTCTGCTTTGGATGCCTCTGCTTGACAAGCAAATGCTCCCATGATCTGTGCATCTCACCATCTGTCAGATGTGGCTCACTTGGGACGGGCAGGATAAACAGTGGTGTGGTGTTTTGGTGTCCTCTGAGTGACAGTGGCTTACTGCTCCAGGTCTCATTATACACTGATGGATTTAAATCACACAGGCCAGAAAGATACCTGATGCATTTTCCTGTTAGTTCAGGGTCAATCTCATGAGACCACAGTAGGGCCTGAACTGCTGCTGTTCCTTGATGTGGGCATTGATGGGGGAACTGCACTCAAATTCCAAGCCCAGGACAGACAGATGTGGCTCAGGTACGAGAGGGCAAAAGTCATGGGGGATCGCGTGCGAGGGAAATGACTTGAGTCTGAGGCACTCACACACGCAGCCTGAGTGGGGAAAGAAATGTTGCTAGGTTAAAGGGAAAGGACAAGCCCTGTGGCACAGGTGAGTCCCGCACACCTCTCTGGCAGAAACACATCCATGAGGATGGCTGGACATGCCACCTGAGAAGAAGGTTCTTGTAGAACTCGCAGGGAACGAGAACAATGCGCAATGGCGGTGTGTGTGGAGGTGCTGCGGCTTCTGCTGGAGGTCTGTGCTACCCTGAACGTTACTACGTCAGATTGTATGTTGTTCTCTGCCATGTTTTCTCCTTCCCCAAACTTTCTGAACTGATTGGAAAGATCAGAACACACTTCTAGCGATGAGTCTGTGCAGAAATCTAACTGGAAGTGGCTAATTTTAAACAGAACAACCAACAAATCCTCGCGTGAAGACAGCATGACCCAAGTGAATTGTGCTTTCAGGCTGATTTCTGTGCCAGGAAGGAAGAGTGTGGCCTTCAGGAGACTTCAGGAAACTTGAGGACAGACAGGACAAAACCTGGCACAAACAAATGGAACACAACAGGAGGGTGAACAAGAATGCCTCCAGAACAGAGCTGGAGGGCTCTGCTTGGTGACCACCCTGGGGATCACAGGCACAAGAGCCAGAGTTCCCAGTTTCCTTCCAAGGTCAGAATTAATGGTGCCAGACAGTATAGATAGAAACATTTCTTTCCTTTATGTTCATTGATAACAAAGCAGTTCTGGGAATGCTTGAGAGGCAGCTTTGCCCCTGGCTTCTGCCTCTGAAGTGCTGTGGTAGGGTCAGCTCTAACAGCAGGCTGGCTCCCTGTGCTCAAACACAGGCTTTCTGTTGGTCTGAGCCCTCCTGGACTCCAGCCTCCGCTGTTCCTGCATCAGGCCTGGACAGAGGAGAGTGAGGTATCACTGTCCCTCTCCCCCCCCGTTGGATGGGCTGCCCCTTTCTGAGGACCAGAGTAGAGAAGCCAAAGAAGTCACTCCACATGGAGGCCCAAGGCCAGGGGAGGACGTCTTTGGAGATGCTTCCTTGGCACTGTTGGTTCCAACTCTTTGGCCTTGACTCTTCAGTTCGTAGCCAGCCTGGAGTGTGATGTGTTTCAGACCCTCTGAGAGGAGGCAACTGGTACTAAGATTGCCGTATCCAGCAAAGTTGCTTGCTGTGGGATAATATTCTTACACACTGTAAAGATTTGTCACTCGTATTGGGTTAAAACGCTTATTCATCCATATGATTATGTTCTTATTTATTAGCTTAAAAATACTTATTTGAAACAAGCCCTGTATCGCTGGGCACTTTAAAAACCAGACACGATGTTTTCAGAAGCTTTAATCACGGTGGGACTGTTGGAACTGCCCAGATGCTCTCCCAGAGATAAAGCATTAAGATACAGTACATGAATATCACAGGATACGAGGGAGCAAAGTGCAGAGGCAGCCTTACTTCTGAGGGCTGTGGTTGTTTCTTATTTCCTAGTTAATTAAATATCGGGATTATCTTCATCCTTTCCTTTTTCTCCTCTCTGTCCTTTTGTTAAATGTGTGTGTGTGTGTGTGTGTGTACATGTGTGTCACTGTGTATTATGTGTACCATGTGCATGCAGTGCCCATGGAGGCCAGAAGAGGGCATCTGGCACCTTGGAACCATGTAGGTGCTGGGGACCAAACCGAGTCTTTGCAAGAGCAGCCAGTGCTCTTAACTTCTGAGCCATCTCTCCAGCCCCTCTTTTTGCTATTTTTGATCATGAATTTGCCAATTTTCTCTCCTCACTTAACTCATTTTTCTTAAATCTTCTGGTTTTATAGATAAATGATACACAAGGCTATGAATTTTTCTTTGATGGTTGTAATGTGTCTCATTCACTCTGACAAGTCAGCTTTCATTGTTTTTCTAGAAACCCTCCTCCTCCTTCCTAAAGGATCTCATATATCTCAGGCTAGCCTTGAACTCACTTTGTAGCCCAGGTTGGCCTTGAACTCCTGATCCTGATGTTTCCACCTCCCCAGTGCTGGGGTGACTGGTGTGTGCCTCTAAGTCAGGCTTTCTAGGGAACCTTTCTGTGTTCTCTTTAACATAGCTACTTAGGATTAAGTTGTGAATTTGTTTGGATTAAATATTTATTAACAATTTCTAGTTTATGGTGTGATATTCAGAGATCAGAGTTGAATTATTTCTACTTTACGGGCTGTACTCAGGTTTTCTTTGTAGCCACGTTTTCCTGATGCTCTGAATGAGCTCACATTCTGTTCTTGGGATGCACTTGGCATTCTCTGCGGCTGCCTGCAGGGTAGGTAGACCCTGGGGTACTGTGTCCTCCCTCTCTTGTGGGCTGCTAGATCTGCCCTTGAACAGAAAGAGCTATGTGCCATTGTCACGCTTCCTCTGCCCCTCCCTCATGTGCACCTGCATTTCTGCCTTACTTGGTACCTAGATATTCACAGCTGTGGTGTTTTATCCTGAACTTTGGATGTCATCTAGATGGAATGAGTCTTGTCCTGTCCATGGCAGGAGGCATTTATGAATTGTGAAGAGGTGGCCGGGTTGAATCAGGAAATATACTAGAGTCCGAAGTGTCCACCAAGACTTGGGCCTGTGTGTGGGGCTGGGTGAGGAGACCACAAGGATGTACCCTGAAAGGGCACAGATAGTAAGTGGCGAGGGCTGCACACTTGGGGAGGACAGTACCCCTGCCTGTGGGTCCTCTCTCAGTGTGACATCATAGCTCTGAGCCCTCAGGATGACACAGGGCTCTCAAAGGGTCTTCTGTAGGAGTTCCAGGCATAGCAGCCAAAGAGCTGTTGGTCTTAGCTGGTTGGGAGCACAGTGGGCTGTGCCCACAGTGTGAAGAGATGGCCAACTTGTTATGACTGGCCAGCAGGTTCCAGAATAAACAGCCCTGGGCTTGCTGCTCTGACTCCTGCCCAGTGGCAAATCCTGAACCTTAGTGCCACACAGGCATAGGTCTTGTGTGTCATGTTTCCTCATGGTCCTTGTGCACGGCCTGGCATCTGGCATGGCACAGTGTTTGCTGAGAGAGGACTTGGTGGTAGCATCGAAGGGGCCTGGCAGCTGGTGATGGAGCAGGAGAGCCAGCTGTGTGGTGTTGGGAGGACACCACCTGGGAACATGAGGGTCCAGCCTGGGACGGGATGGACTCAGGGTGTCCCAGGACCAGGAGAAGCTGAGGTAGCATGTGTCAGATATGTGCCTCACCTGTCTGGGGCGGTCATCCCGTAAAGGTCTTGCTGAGAGCTGGCACTGCTCCGTGGTCTTGGCCTGACACTGTGGTAAGCCTAGGCTTTGGTACCCACAAGGCTGCTTCAGAGCCCATGGGTCTCTGAGAGAGCTGGGCAGGCTCTCGTCTGGGAACAGGTCCTAAGCTGAGGACTCAGGACTGGCCAGCAGGGCCAGGCTAGGGTTGGTGGTGACTTTGTCTGATCCTTTCCGAGACACCACAGTGGCACATACCAGTCTTCTGTGTGACGGTTTTCGCTTGGTTCCTCTCATGCTNAGCCAGTCTCACCTCACATGCCTGGGGTCTACCTCAGGCCATTTCTCAGGGCTGGAGCCCCACATCCTAGGCTGTGCCATCTGACATCACACTCCCCCTCCACTAAAAAGGTACCATCCGTCTTGACATCAGACAGGATGTTGGTTTTTGCACCCCATGCAGCTGAGACTTGAGACAGGGTACCTTGGGAGGGGGCCCATGAGGAGCTGTTCTCTCTCTCTCTGGAGGTGGGGGCTCTGCTCATTGTGGTTTCATAGATATTGTTGACACTATTGATAGAAGGGGGAAAAATGCTACTTTGAGTGTCTCTTGGCATTGCTGCTCCGTTCCCTTTAACTAACGATGATATCAGTGTCAGCTTTGTCGATCCAGAATAAATGATCATGTCTCTTCAGGAAGATGAAGGCAGAGGCCGCAGCCTAGCTACCATGTTAGTCAGCTTGATTGGTAGGTGCAGCCCCAGAGAGGCACCTGGGATTTCTCAGGGCCATTGTCCTACACTGAGGTAGCCCAGCAGGTGGAAGGTTCAGAAACCTTCGTGCACATGCGCGGGCATGTTTGTGTGTGTGTGTCTGTGTGTGTGTTTGTGTGTGTGTACATGCACATGTGACCCAGCCGTGACAGTACATGTAGACTGCTCTCTTCTGAAGTTCTTTGTATAGAATAATAAACTCCCTGGTGAGCCTCATGGGTCGCCATCCCCATCCATCATCAAGACTCGGTGGAATCCATAAGTCTTATTGTGGGAGCTTATTGTGCACACTGGAAAAGAGTACAGTCTCGCTTTGTTAATTTGGATATTTTATGATGCTTTTGATTAATGTGTTTATTAACTGTCATTGTGACGGAAGCAGAAATTAGTAATCATGACCAGAGCAGAAATATCTCCAGCACGTAAAGATGATAAATGGCTCCAATTACTCATAGACTCACCTGGGCCCTCTCTCTCCAGGCTCTCCTGGCTTCCAGCTGAGGTACATGGTGGATCCCGGCTTCCTGAAGCCTGGCGAGCAGCGCTGGTTCACCCACTACTTGGCTGCTCAGACGCTGCAAGTTGACGTCTGGGACGGAGACTCTCTGCTCCTCATCGGGTCCACTGGCGTCCAGANACGGGAGGGGCGGGCAGGGTGGGGCACTGCAGTGCTGTGGGCCAAGTCACCATTCAGCCCGTGCCCTAATGGTAGGGTCCCGGTCCAGCACCAGGTTGTGCCAACCTCTTGTTGGCTAAAGACAAGCAGTGCAGTGTTCTCTCCCCTCTGAGGGTACGGCCTTCTCTGTGGAGGCTAAAGTCTGTGGCCGTGAGTTTCTTGGTGAACTTTCTCCCATAGTGACCATCAGGTGTGCCACCTTCTGACTCTTCCAAAGTGACGATGTCGGCCGTCTAAGGGCAGGTGCTGGTCTCCTGTCCTCTGGTGCTGGCCTATCTGAGGGGGAATGACTGAGGTTTGGGGAGGTGACCTGGTTTCTATTGGCAGCAATGTGTGCCTTATTCCCTTCCTATACTGAGACTCGAACCCAGGACCTTGTGCATGCCAGGCGAGCACTCTGCTGCTGAGCTACACCCCAGCTTCTGCATCATCTGCAGTGACTTTAGACTCTTCCTGTGCAGACACTGAGGTCCATCACTCATCCACGGGCTTTTCCCCCAAGCCATCTTTCTCTGTGTGGTGAAGGGGACCCCAGAGGATCAGTGTAAGGTCACCATAAAAATTCCTGGGCCGGCTTCAGCCCTGTGTCATCATGATCAATGCTGTTCCCTCCTAGATCCCAGCCACATTGTCCACCAGGCTCCCTACCTTCACCCTGTCCTCAGGCACCGAGTCCCATGGATTCCAACTGTCACCCCCTGTCTCTGTGTGCCTGACCCACAAATAGCACCCTCCTCTCTGAGGCTGTGCCAGCTCCTCCCTCTTTTCCTCCTTCTCCCTCTCTTAACTTGTCCTGCCTCCATTAGCCACCTTGTTACTCAGCATCCCTGGCTTTGGTGTCCTCTGTGAGGATGATGCTCCTTGGGTAGGGATAGTTTGTGGATGCTGGAGGCGGGGTCTGAAGCAAAGAGGAGTCAGGAAGGATATAAGGGCACTCACAAGACATCTATAGAAGCATGGGGGGGGGCTTCTTCCTGGCCCCAGCTGGAGCTACCTTACTGGGTCTATCTCCTTCAAAATCCCTCGGCCCGAGGAGGACAATCGGTCCCCTGTCCTTGGAAATCCCTCAGCCCGAGGAGGGCAGTGGGTCCCCTGAAGCCACAGTTACAGGCAGCTCTGCCTCTGGGTGCTGGGAACTGAACCGGAAGAGCAGCAAATGCTCTCAACTGCTGAGCCACCTCTCTAGTCCCTCTACTTAACTTTTAAAGTGAAAAGGCAAAGAAGAATCCATGTTTGGTTTAAGACCTCCTGGCCTCCATGCTTCTTTCAAGGAAGCCCTTGCCCACTTTGGGGTGACCTCTTGTTAACCCACTTCCTTTGGAGACAAGTTCGCAGTCACGCTGAGAACCATCAGAACTGGGACTCTGGACAGTCCTTGCCCTAATGCTCTTGCTCTTTGCCTCTGTGTGCCCCGATGTCACGTCCGAAGCAATGGAGCGAGGGCTTCAGATACACAGAGCCGCTGGGGCCCGCGAGGCTTTGCTCCTGATGGGCTCTGAGCAGCCATGCCCTTCTCCTCCAGAGGTCTCATCTTCACACCCAGCCTTCCACGGTGGTAGACCCCTCATGCCTTGTTTTGTTCACATCTCACTTCCTGCAAACGCTCGATAGTTTTCTGTATTTCTGGGTCATTCTCCAAAGGCCTTGTCCTGTTTTCCAGTGCCAGGGGCTCTTGAACCATGGATGCACGTGTGCTTGTGCAGCTGTCACGGGCTGGCAGCCGTAGCTCAGTCTAGCACCTTCGCTCCCAGAGAAGGTGCTCTTGTGGCTGCAGGAGAGTCAAGAGTTACAGTCTGGTTCCATTCTCCTGTCTGGCAGGAGGAAGCTCCATGGTACATGAGCTGACGAGGTCCAAGCTGGCCTGGAGCCTGTGATTCCATCCCTAGTGCCCAGGCTTGCATGGGCTGAGGCAGAAGCCGGAGAGACGTGCTCAAGAGAGCCCTACGGATGCTGTCCTGGGGCAGGGCTCTGTGTCACTCCTCTACTGACCTGCCGTGCTGGCACATAGGGCTTCATGCTGCCGCAGCCCAGGTCCAGAGGTGCCCATATCCTGTGACCCCATCTGTCCCCTCCTTCAGTTAGCCTGTGGTCCTGTCCTTATGGGCTCTGCTGTGTGCCTGGGCCTGGCTTTCCTCCTGGTCCCTGTGCCACCTTTGCTATGAAATCCCAGTTTTCTCCAGAGAGGGGCTGAGCCAGTGCCTGCCTTGTTCCGCTGCCTGCATTACTTCCCTTTGGAGGCGGCTCCTGCCAGGCAGCTGGCAGGCCCTCGGTGCACCACAGTGCCACCCAGTGTTTATTCAGGGGCAGACTGGGTTATGCTTTGTTTAAGCTGATGTTTCTGACCTCATCTCCACTTCAGCATGGCAGGTGACTCGAGCTCTACAGCCGATGCCCTTCTCGGACCTGCCTTCCTCCTCCTCCGGGGCCTCTCTGGATGGGTCAGGAGCTGTCCTCTACAGACCCCAGCTGCTCAGCACTCGCCCTCTCTCCCCTCTGCAGCACCTCCTCCGCCAAGGGCGGCCCGCTGTTCAGGTCTCCCATGAGTTGGAGGTCGTGGCCACTGAGTACGAGCAGGAGATGATGGTGGTGAGTGGCGATGTGGCTGGCTTCGGCAGCGTCAAGCCCGTCGGCGTCCACACGGTGGTGAAGGGCCGACTGCACTTGACCTTGGCCAATGTGGGTAAGACTCCTGGCAGCTTCACCCCATTGGCTTGTTTTTGTGTCATATTTCTCCAACACCAGCTTCCCTAGCTGGAGCAGGAAGTAGCAGCACCACGGTGGACATCCCACACTTTGTAGGAAACCAAGATTTGGCTGAGCGTGCCTTCCCGCCAGCTCTTGGCCCCTACCCCTGTGCTGATGGTGGGCGTTCCGATGGGAGCTCAGAATCACCAGTCTTCTCTGGCTTGTCCGCAGGTCATCTCGTGACCACCCCCAAACAGAGTGTCTGGGTGCCTGGAGGGTCCGACCTAGAGTTCCAGCCCCATAACTTGTCCATCAGAGAGAGAAGAGAATATCTGGAGTTTTCTGTATAGCTCAGGGACACAGAAGGAGGAGAGCATTTCTTTTGCCACTGGCTCAGCGTGGCTTAGCAGAGTGACAGACGCAGCCTGCTCTTGTTATTGTCCCTACCTGACCAGCGCGGGCAGGTGGTTGGGACTGGCTCTCGATGGTCCTGCCTGGACTCTCCAGAGGCTATCACTGAGAACAGAGAAGTCTTTGGACAGAGGTGTCCAGGTACAGAAGATCAGGCACCTGTCTTGGGGAGGTGGGCCAGTAGGGAACCCTTCAGTGCTGGCAACATGCTCACTGGTCTGAGGGAACCCCAAAAGGTGGGTGATTTTCCTGCTAAAACTGAAAGTTCAGGGACTGGTTGTGAGAAGCCTTCACTAGGCTGGGACCAAGATCTTTGCCATCTTAATAGGAATTTTCCCATTCCTCAAAACCCAGCCTGGGTTTATGTCCAAGAGCCCCACGGGCCACATCCAGCCTGCGCCGAAGCACGGGTTTGTGGAGCCGCGGTGGCAGAGGAGGGAGTGTACAGCTCATTAAGTCTGGTTGGAGGTTTCTGCCTGCTTGTTTGCAAATGTAAATCCGAGGCAGCTTGGAAAATAGACAATATGGAAACAGCAAAACTCAATTAAGTTCCGGAGAAATAAACGAGGCTCCTGTGAGAGGCGGGCA
>LOEQ01000401.1:16398-26843 GCA_001685075.1 Bramus lutescens | reverse complement strand
CAGGCAGGTAGATTTCCTCTGAGGAAATGTGGCTGAACTGTGGGGGCAGAAACGGGTGATGGGAGTGATGGGGATTTGAGTGTTGAGGACAGTCTGTGAGTGGACTGAGGGACCCCCCATTCCTAGCACGTAGTCAGAGCAGTGCGTGGGAAAGGGGCGCCACCTGGCTGTCCATACCGTCCTGAGTCGGCACCAAGCAGCAGCTGCTTTACGCCTGTCTGGTCCTCACAGCCTCTGTCAGTCCAGGTGACAGTCAGGCCAGTCTGGATGTGCTGTAGGCAGAGTGTTTCACCCATGTGCTTGCTTGTTGTACAGTTCTAGAGGCTTCTGCAGAAGAGTGGAAGCCCAGGCGAAGCTGAAATCCCCATGCTCTTGCAGGTGGCAGGAGGAGAGACCTACACCATCGGCCTGAGGTTCATGCCAAGCGGCAGCATCGGACAGGAAGAGATCCTGATCTACATCAATGACCATGAGGACAAGAATGAAGAGACGTTCTGTGTGAAGGTCCTCTACCAATGAGGACAGCTGTGTGACCAATGCTCCTCCTCGCGGACCCCTCCTAGCCTTGCAGTGACTCAGGACGGCCTGCAGGGCCTGTGGAGGGGGCCGAGCTGAGAGACAAGGCGCTGTTCCCAGTCATGACATAGTGGATCAGCTGACCTGAGACTAATCCTGTGAGGGAATGTGACCTCCAGGTGGCTGCAGCAGTGACCCCACTCTGCCCTCCGTACACACAAGGTTATGCTTCTCACAAATCTCAGCCATTCACCGTCGAGAGCAAATTGTGTTGTATAAGTTATCTCTGATGATAAAATTATGTTTAGTATGAACATAATATATTTTAATTTACTATGTATTTTATACTGGAATTCTTTTGTATCTGCTTTTTTATTTTAAGTTATTGAATGAAACATTTCACTTTTGCAGAGTCTCTTGTGATATGTCCTGGGGTTCCTCTTGCTGGGGTGATGGAGTGTGGAACCTAATGCCCTCTGGCTGGAGCCGTGGCTTTCTCTGCACTTGGGGTGGTGATCAGTGTCTGTCCCGTGGCTCCCCGCTCCTCTTCTGCCCGGTGGGTGCCCATACTTCCCCTTCCTTCCTGGGGAGTTGTGTTTCCTGGCCAGCAGGCCCCAGTGTCCACTCAGGCTTGTACGCTGTCTCCACCAAGGAGGCGCCTAGAGGCCAAGGAAGCCATGCGCCATTTCCCTGAAGTCCTACAGGCGCAGCGCAGCCTCTGGGATGCCCATGCAGAGGCTGAGGTGGTAGTGGTTCCAGCCAGACCACAGGCTTCAGCTGCCTAAGAGGTTCAGTGTTTTTAAAGCCTGTGCTTCCTGCCTTGGACTGTCTCCTGAGTGACCTGCACTGCCTTGGGAGGGCACGAGAGCCCTTTTCTCCCTCCATGCATCCCTGCCTCTCTGACTTTCTCCATGCCTGGGCCTGTGCTGGGCTGCCTTCTGCTCTGGCGGTGGGGTAGGGCTTGCGTCTGAGTTAGAGTATCGTTCACAGCTATGAATATTTTCTCTGGGGAGGGTGGCCAGGACCATATTCTTCTGCTAGGGAAAGCATTAGTCACATAGTCGTGCCTTGGGCAGGGGGACAACCCTGGACTTGACTGCGTAGAAGCAGATGGGAGAGGTGGGCTGTGGGCCAGGGGAGGCCTGGGCCCTGAAGTCCCCTGTTGCAAAGTAGTCTCCAATCCCCATGATTTCCACCTCAGGCAGCAACGTGGACAGATGGAGTAGACACTGCCCTCTCCCCTGCCCTTGGGCTTACAGAGACTCCAGACTGAGGGAAGTTGTCAGATGACCTTATCTGGGGACAGCCTGATCTCTGAAGTAGGTCTTGTACCTGTGCTGATGTTGGAATGTTAGATGTGGGAGTAGTCAGCCAGATGTGCCCACCTGTGAGGGTGCCCGGGCTGCTGAGCTCAGGGATGTGGGAGTGGACAACTGGCTGTGCCAACCTGTGAGGGTGCCCGGGCTGCTGAGCTCAGGGATGTGGGAGTGGATAGCGAGCTATGCCCACCTGTGAGGGTCCCCGGGCTGCTGAGCTCAGGGATGTGGGAGTGGACAACCGGCTCTGCCCACCTGTGAGGGTGCCCGGGCTGCTGAGCTCAGGGGCCTCCTGGACTTGTGAGCTTTATGAGTTTCAGTTACTTCATCAAGAAACCCACTGAGCCAGGCTGGGTAAGATGGAGCTTGATATTGATGCCGCTCCAAACACACGATCTCCAGCTAGGTCTCTGCCCAGTACCAGGGCTGCTTCAGCCCGTGGAGCATCTCTGCTGGTCTCAACCTTCCCACCTGAAAGGTGGGCTAAGAGCCCCACACCCACATGGGATCACCAGTCACAGCCATAGCTGAGCCTGAGTCTGGACCTCCTTCCTCCTAAGTCACCAAGCACCTCAGGTTCCAGCTCTGCATCTCTTCACTCGCCCCTGGAGGAGGTCCCGGTTTAGAGGCATCCCCATAGTGAGGGGCCCACAGGACAGTTGGACACAATGAAACCCATGGCGGATGTTGGCCTGCAGACATTGCTGGTAAGAGTAGGACCTTGGCATCACCAACAGGTGGCTGTTCCTGAGGTTGGGCCGCAGCACCCAGATCTGTGTTCAGACACATCTGTCTGCTCCTGTGGAGATGGGATGGTTCACAGATATACTTAACTTCTGGCCAGGGGGCTTTGAGTGAGCTGCTGTCTATGAGGGGTGGACCTGGCCTGTGTAGGGAAGACGAGGGCCAGACAGGTCTCCTGGAGGAGACTATGCGTCCCAGATGCTATCTGGGCTCCCGCTGCAGCCTCTACTTCTAAATGTTTCCAGCCTGGGGCCTATTCCCCCAAATTCATAATTGATATCCCAACAAACCTGTGAGCAGATTACATCATGAATACCCCACACTGATCGGCTTCTCTGGATGGTCCTGGGGTGCAAAGTCAAAAGTGAGGAGTGGATAGGAGAGGCAAACCCAAGGAGGGCAGCGAACGTTTGTACTGACCAGGGCTGGGAGTGCAGAAGACCACGGTCTCCTTCCATCACCGTAAAACGCACAACCACGGAAGCCTCTGGAACAGCTAGGGAGGTGGGGCCTCAGAGAGTCTGCTCATCAGTTTTATGCTGGGGGTGCCTGGCTGGGCAAGGCCTCAGAGCACATGGTGGGTCCTAGGCTGGAGGTGTGGAAGAAAGGTGGCTAGTGAGCCCCATGTTTGCTGTGTTCACAGCTCACCTGCCCCCTGGTGAGTGAAAAGAGAGGCCTCCTGTGCCCACAGCCCTCTCTGTGCCATTGGCTGTGTGCCACATCTACCTTGGGCAGCTTCTAAAAGACAGGTTAGTGCAGGGTGAGTTCCTATCCATCACTTGCAATAATCCATTGTGACAGGAAGCTAGGACAACAAAGGCTAAAATCGATGAGTGTCTGGAAGCAGACACCATTGCAAACAGCTCATTTCTAGAAGCCTGAGGTGAGACGTGGAGTTGGGACACCAGAGGAGGTCAGGGCAGATGGAGAAGGATGAGTAGCTAGAGGTTAGGTGGGGGAGCAGCTACTTAGGAGCTACAAGGGTCCCCCAAAGCCTTGCTGGCTTCAGAATAATGTATCAGGATTGGACAGCCACCTGGCCCCTGCTAACCATCATGGGTGTGCCCCTCCAGGCCAGCAAGCAGGTAATTGGCACCATATCCAGGAGACTGGGATGGTCAGTCAGTCAGCTGATGGCTCTGCTCATTTATTCAGTAGCCAAGTTATAAGGTTTGTGATGTCCTGGGCAGCATCTACCCTCCCTTGCCCCCTACTGTCATGGCAACCCAGCTCTGGACTCATGGTCTATCTGTCATAGCCCCAGGACCAGCATGCTCATGGAAGAAAGCCTGAGTGGCCTGGGACCAGACAGAGGGACCCTGCTGGGGGTGCTGTGGTGTGGGAAGATTAGACAAGCACACACTACTCCTGTCTTGGTGCCTCTAGCCACTCAGTGCCCTTCCTGAACACCGAGACCTGCCCTCAGCTTGGGGTGACACCTCCTGAGGGAAGAATGCCGCTCTTTAATTTTTCTATAGTGTGTTAAGCTGACAAACAGGGACCCATCGGGGCACATGTGGTGCCCCTGCTGCTCCAGCTCGATGGAAAGTGACAGCTAATATTTCTGCCATTGATTCCATAAAGGCCATGGTGTACAAGGACCCTGCAACGGCTGTGAAAGTAGGCTGGCCGAGTCATTTTCCTGGAATAACACCGCGCTGTGCTGTTTCTTAGCTACTGCCATCTAGAAGCATCGGGAAGTGGACTGGCCTCACCATCAAAGGATGTAAGAGGCATACCAACTTTTAAAATCATTATTAATTGTAATTATTGAACTTGTGTGTGCATAACGTGTGTGCATGTGTGTGTGTGCATGAGTGTGTTGAGGTACATGCATCATAGCATACATGTGGAGGTCAGAGAACCCCTTTGCAGAGTTGATTCTCTCCTGTCACCTTTACATGGAGATCACACTCAGCTCACTTGGCTTGTGTGGCTTGCGTGGCTTGTGTGGCTTGTGTGGCTTCCGTGGCTTCTGTGGCTTGCATGGCGTGTGTGGCTTGTGTGGCCTGTGTGGCTTGCTTTTGTGGGAAGCACCTTTACCCGCTGAGTCATCTTGCTGGCCCCATTGTTCAGTCTTTGACACTGTGACGTGGATGTCCTTTACAAAGTTTGTGCTTTGTAGCACAAATAATAAAAACCCAGAGACAGATATTGGGGTTCAAGCTGAAGCTGAAGATCAGAAAGCAAAGAAGCCAAGCCAATAGAGAGTTCTTACCTCTACCGAGGCTCAGACAAACAAACAGCCGATCCTATCCTCGGTGTGACTGCAGACTGCAATGCTCCCCACCAACCTCAGACTGAAATGAGCTCCTGTCTCCTCCCGCCTTCTATTCCTCTCTCCACCCAGCCATATCCCTCCTGTCTCCACCTCCCTACTGCTGGGATTAAAGGCCTGTGACACCCAAGCGCTGGGATCACCTTTGTGTGAGCTCTATTTCTCTTTTTAGATAGATTCAATTTGTAGCCCAGGGTGGCCTTGAGTCCTGGGATTAAAGGTGTGAGCCACCACTCCCCGACCTCTAGTGGCTTAGCTCTGCACTCTGATCTTCAGATAAACTTTATTTTTTTAAACATTATTTTTTAAATTATTTATTTATTATGTATACAATATTCTGTCTGTGTATATTCCTTCAGGCCAGAAGAGGGCACCAGACCGCATTACAGATGGTTGTGAGCTACCATGTGGTTGCCAGGAATTGAACTCAGGACCTTTGGAAGAACAGGCAATGCTCTTAACTGCTGAGCCATCTCTCCAGTCCCATGACAGACAAACTTTATTAAAACACAAACAAAATATCACTATATGTGCTCAAGAACCGTACAACTGAGTTATAAACAAAATTAAACAAAATGCTTAATGTTTTAAGTAAGTTTATAAGTGTGTATTGGGCTGCATTCATGGTTATCTTTGTGTCCTGTGACGCATAGGGTGTGAGTTGGACAGGTCTAAGACAATATGAGGGGTGTTATTGCTGGGTCGGTTTAGTCTGCCAGCTCCAGGCACCCAGGGGTGGGGTGTGTCTAGAGGTGACTCCTGAGTCCTTTCTTAGTGCAGCCAGAATCTCCCTGTTCAGCAGTTGGAAGCAGGAGGCCCAGGGCTGGGATTGTGTATCTGACAGAAGTGTGTCTTTGAATCTGCCATGTGGATGTGGTAACAGGCAGGAATCCTGGTCTTTGGGAGGGATCCTGGCCAAGTTTTCTGCAATGTGCAGGTGCTGAGTTCTAGAAGGTGCCCAAGAGGGGTGATGTCATCCCTGTGGTCTCTTCCAGCTGGAGGGAGGAGCTGAGTGGGGTGCTCAGCACCTGCAGGAGGCTTTAGTTGGGTGTAGGGTCACTTCTCTGCCCACAGCCCTTGGGACACAATTCTCACACTCTGCCCCTGGATTGAGAAGTAGAAACAGTCTGAAACTCTCAGAGTTTTCAGTCTAGGGCGGTGAGAAGCCAAGTCACCAGCCTAAGTCACCAGCCTCTCCATGTCTGTGGTTTGAGGGTCACATCCCTACAGGGTGGACTCAGCCAGCCATTGCCCGATAGGTACCCTGCGAAGTCTCAGAGCTGGCACACGGAAGGGCCTCTACATGGCCTATTGGCGCTTGTTGCCACATGGTACATGACAGCACTGACTAGGGATGCCACACATTTATCTTGGTGCTGGGTCTTGCAAATGATGCCCTTGTCCCACTTCCTTCTCTGGGGTAGGGGCATTGCCCAGGGACATGGCAGAGCATTTGGAGGAGCCCAGACTCACACGGCTTAGCCTGCCTCACTTTTTCCCCTGGTGACTCTCAGGCTGCCTTTGAGCCCACACTGTGATCTGCACAATTCTGCCCCTAGCTGGTAGGCACCTCTAGCTCTGCCTAGGGTGAAGGGTTGGGAAGCTGTTGCCGCGTGCCAGTGTCTCTAACTTCACTCAATGATCTTGGCTCCATCTGATGCGGCTTTTATCTCCCAGGGTTCAGAGCTTGCTTGGGAGAAAGAAGAGTGTATCTGATAGCTTCTTGCGACTGACTATGGTGCAAGACAAAGACGCCCAACAACGCAGGCTTCCAGTTTCTTTCTTGCTCATGGGTCTGAGCCTGGGAACCTGATCTGTACTCATCTCTGGCTGGCTGATGAAGCTGTCCCCAGTAATGACACTGTGCTTATATTCCCCCCTGCATTCTGCTTGCTATGCTTTTATAATCCGACCATTTCCTATGCCTCGGGAGGAAAATTAGATGCTCATAATGATCTAATGGATCTACAGATAGCTTGTCTACCCCCTTCCTCCCCAGGACAGCGGGAGGGAATGACTCTGTGAGGGTTCATGAAGGGAAGAACCTGGAGGAGTGTGCTGTCCTCTGGCACCTGTGTCTCAGCCATTGCTCTGAGCCCCTGATAAGTGTACCATTGGCAGTGACCAGCACATCCTGCCAGAATCCATCTTCTTCCCCTCCCCCCAGGGCTGGAATGTAGACAGAGGTGGGGGGGGTCACATAAACTTATTAGCAGATCTGGTTTTAATAAAACGTAATTGTCAGTTTGACTTGTGCTTGCCACTGAGGAGAATTCTTCTCATTTTATTTTTTATCGCTGTACGATGGGATTGACTCGTGGAGATTGTGAATGGATGCTTCCTCCCCTGCTTGAGATGCTGTCATCCGGTCAGCTAAGCCAACACGAACTGTATTAGGCAGCAATGAAGCGTGCTAGCCAGGCGGAGGCTTGCTCAGCACCCCGAGGCTTCTTGATGGGACTTTTGTGCCTCAGCATGGAGCTCGGTTCTGCAGGAAACAGGAAGTCTTGCTCAGAACACAGCTGGGGTAGAAGCCTTATCTGAGGCTCTCTTCCTCCATCCCTGAGGAGGGGTGTGGGTGCCTGGCCAGTGATGCTGGGTGCTCCCTGCCCTAAGCCTCAGCCCTGCCATGGGGCCAAGAAGTTCCTGGAAGGACCTAGAAGGGAGTAGGGAGAATAGAAGCTGGGATGAGGCAGATGTGGGGTTCAGGGGTCATGCTGCCCAGATTGCTCTGACCTTCCCCCAGCCTTGCTGGGTGACACTTGGCAAAACTCTAGAGAATCATGGTGCTGATGGCCATGGTCAGGGGCAGGAGGGAGGGGGGCTGCAAGATACGGTTCCCTAAGACTCTTCTGTGGTGTGGTGAGGAATAGCTGGACCCCTCCAGTTCAGAAAGCAGCTGATGTTTAATCCTAGCCAGCCAGCGTATGCTCTGGTCATGGGAAGGTGGGCCAGGGGATCAGGGGCAGGGGATGTGTTGGCGGGACAGGCTTGGCTTTGTCAGAACAACTGGAATGGATACTGGCCTGAAGTAGAAAGTGTCATCCCCTGGGCCAACTCTCCAAACAGCGTGTGGTGCCTCATCTGCTTTTCCTAAGAAGAAACATTTTGATTTCTCACCTGGGTTGGAACATGTGACCTTCACAGCTAAAAGAGGTCATTAGGGCCCTGTCAGGATCACGTCAGCCCAGAGCTTGCCCCTTAGATTCAGAAGGTGGTTAGAGATGCTGAGGTGGGAGGGGTGAGAGCCAGAAAGGAATTCACGGGGAAACTCAGACCATACCAGGGCACTGCCTCTTCCTCCACAGCTGTGGGGTGTAAGGGAGAAGAAGACCGGCTTTGGAGCCAGCTTGCTGGGAAATGCCCAAGTGGAGCCAAGACTGTGAAAACACTCCTGGGAGGAACCAAAGAATGATGAGGCCACAAGAACACTCTGGATCAAGGATAAACTCTTGAGGATGTGGGAGCCAATGAGGGCAAGAGTTTGAAGTCATGGTGATCCTTTGGGATACAGGGATGGTCCTTCAGCATGAGAAGGACACCTCAACCCTGTGCTGAGCCAGACATGGGGACTTGGGGATCAATGTAGTAACCGGTCCTTTCTGGGCTCTGCTGCTTGCATCCGAAGCACCTCCTGTGGGCAGAGGCAGAAGCTGATTCTTAAGAGCAGGGCTGCGGAGACGTGGACCCAGCTGAGCTCAGGCCTGGGTGCTCAGCTAAAGACTTAACCAGACAGGAAGCCAGAGCGAATGTCCCACTGGGGAGATGGGCGGGAGTGGTGGTGGAGGGGGTGGGGAGAGGGGAGGGCTGGCATACTTAGCTGCTGCATGCTCAGCAGTCAGCCCCTGATCTGGAGATGGCCCTGTGTTGGGAACTGTCACATAGGTTCCAGTGTGTGTCACCCTTCAGGGGCCCTCTGTGAGGATGCTTGTCACCAGAGAACGCTCCTCCCGGGTCTGTCTCTGTGGGTGACGTTCTAAGGGCACTGGTGACTTGGCGAGATGGTGCCCTCCATCCTCCTCTGCCCCCTTTTGCAGCCCTGGTGTGCAGGAGCCCAGACAGAAGACACAAAGCCCTCGTGGGGAGTCCCAGACAGCTTGCGGGACCTCCTCAGCCCACACTGGGCAGGGTGGCCCCTGTTTCCAGAAACTGCATCGCTGCCGTGTGCACCCGTCAGTCACCTGCTCAGGCCTGTGTTTCCCTGACCCACCCTACTCCTTGACACGTAAAAGCCACAGTCTCCAGAGCAAATTGTCAGTTGCTGCCCTTTGCCAAATAAGTAGAAGCTGAAATCATCCTTGGCCCTGGGATGGCATACAGAAGTCTGTCCCCAAAACCTTGCATCTTATGAAACTGTAACTTCCATGAGTAGATGCCCGAGAAGCCCCTCCAAGTATTCCTACACTCTTGTGCTCATAGCCTGCTATGATTGCAGCAAGTCCAGGGCTCAGAGCCTTTTGGAGGAAGAGATCAGCGGGGTGGGCATGTGGGAGTGGGCTGCATTCCCCTCTTGAGTGCGGGGGCCTCTGACCAAGAATGCAGGGAGACGGCCTTCCAGATGTTTCCTTCCCTCCGGCCAGGGGTGGCTAGCGCACGGGTGCTGAAGCGTGCAGACTTGGGATACCATCTAGATATTATCTACCCATCAGAGCCCAGGAGGAGCTGAGGGCTAAGGTTGGGACCTGGCTTCCTCCTCCAGCCTGCTGCTGAGACAGGGAAGCTGTACCCACTTCCTCTTCTTCTAGAGCCCCAAAGGCAGAGGAAGGCAGGACTTGTTCGTGTATGGATTTGGGATGACTGGGGCCTGGGCAATGGAGACAAGAGAATGTGTTTGAGCTGCATTGGGCTGGACATACTGCATGACTACTTCCAGTTCAGAGTGAGGTCCCCTCTTACAGAGGCAACAGCCAGAAACCTGGTGGGGTAACCCTGGAAGGGAAGCTCTTACACCTCTTACGCCATAGGTCCACTGACTGTGGATGCTGTTGCATAGCACAGCAAATGCTTCTGAATTTGCTCCCGCTCCATCCGGGATCGCTGGTAATGGGAAGAGAGCCGAGGATGCCGTTCCTTGCAGCTCATCAGAGAATCGAGTCAGTTTCCTGCAGGCGGTGAGAGGCATCGTGAGGCTTCCTGTGGGATGGCAGCTGTCCTGTGTGTGGGCCAACAAATCCGTGCTGCCGCGTGCTAGAAGATTGAATGGCTACCCTTCAGCACCCAAGGAGAAAGCAAAAGGCTACCCTGGTTCCCACTCCTGTTCAAAGTAATGACAAACCATCTGGGTGCCAGGGTTCTGCGGGCACCTCTGGGCTGAGTCACAGCTCAGCAGATTCCCTGCACAGAACTGTGGGTGAGGAACTGTGCAGGTTCTCCCCTGTGTGACACCCCAGGCGCTGCCTAGCTGGGAGGGAGTGGGGAGGTGTGTCACAGTGGGGTGAGGATGTGGGGGACAAGGCACTCATTTGTTGGCAGTGAAGCCGGGTGACTGTGATGTGTGCTCGGGCAAGGTAGCCCCAGGCATCTGACCTTGGGGAGAACTGATGTTGCGGGAGCTCCTTCCGCTCCTTCAGCCAATAGCCGCTGAGATACCA